>OZ018312.1:11200997-11341713 GCA_963969455.1 Arge pagana | reverse complement strand
GCTGACTAAAAGTTTGGCCGGCTAACACCCGTATTCATAGTCCGTCCTTATACTAAGGACGGAGGAAGCCTCAACGGAGGCCTCCTTGCATTTCCAAGGTTGCCTTGTTTCATAGACAAAACTGAGAGCTCCCTTCCAGAAGGAACGCACGTTCTAGGAATTTTTACTAATATGCGGTGGCAATATCGCAGATAGCACCACCGTGGTTATACGAATCTCTGCGAGTCAGCCATTCACTAAACAGAAGAACAGAGGAAAAGTAACGTAAAAAAAGTAAAAGTAAAAAAAAATGGACATTGCCGAAGCGGAAGAGAAGATCGTCTTATTAAAACTTTTAAAAGAAGAAGAGGCAGTGAGACTGATGTAATATAAGATTTACATAACCTATATTTAATAAAAAAAATCTTTCACATAAAATATATTTGATTTATTCTGTAAAACATCCCTTAAATCATAATTGTTCACATTTTGTAGCGACATTTTTTTTTTCAAATTACAAATTATTTTATGTACAAATTACTTCTTCGATACTTCAGATTTATAATCTGTAGTGTACTCGATGGAAAAAAACAATTGAATGAATGACGGGCAATGTGCAAATTCCTAATTTGTACACTTGATTCACTTATGAGAAATGTCTTAGAATAAAGGCTCTTCTGTGTGCAAGTCCAATGCCATTTTGTTGAGGGTTCACAATGTCTTCGAATATATTCTCGTTCAAGTCTTCTTGGAACGCCTCTTGCAGATTATGTCGGATGCAAATATTATGCAATACTGCGGTAGCACAAATAATTGTAACAGTTGTACTTAATTTTGTACGTAGGCCATACTGTAGACATCGAAATCGACGTTTCCAAATCCCAAACAGTTGTTCAACGATAACGCGTGTTTTTTTATGTGCGGTATTGTATTCGACTTCAGCAGCTAGCTCAGGCATCAAAACAGGTGTCAATAAATAGCTACGACAAGCATATCCACTGTCACCAAGTAGAATTCCTTCCAAATGTCCTAGCTCAAAACGTGCTCGGAGACCACTCCGATCAAATATTACAGCATCGTGAGTTGAACCGGGATGCCTGACGACTATATCCAGAATTTCTCGACTGGGTCCAGATACAACCTATAAAAATGATTGGTTTTCTACTTACTCTCAAGGTTTTCAATATAGTGAATATCTCATGCAATATAAACTTGTGAAAAAACATACCTGAACATTTAGAGAAAACCACCCTTTTCGATTTCAAAAAACCTCTCCGTTATTACCTCCAGGATTCGCAATCCGTATATGGGTGCAATCAATACACCCTATTACAGATGGAAAGTTCCCCACCGCATAAAATTTATTTTTGTTGCTCGAACGTACGCATCATCACTGAAATTGATGTGTTCACCTAAGGACAATGCCAATATTTTGGAAACTCTAGAGACAATTCTGGATACTGATGCTTGACTGTATCCTCGCAAGTCTCCATTAACAATCTGCAATTTATATCGGTCAGAAATAAAATTGGCATGAGTTATGCATCCTAACATATCATGGGTTTCGGGAAAAATTTACAAACCTGAAAGCTACTTGTTGCGTAAAACCGAAGAGTTATCAATAGCTGTACCAATGGAGAAACTGGCAATCCACGAGCGTTCAACTTTTGCAACCGTCCCCTAACCTACGGTAATAATATATCTACGACAGATCCTTTGCTGAATTTGTACCTTTTCCGGAAAGCGACATCGTCAAAAAATTCGATCGGATTCTGCATATCGCGGATATACCGTTTAGCAAGCCTCCATCGAATTCTGTTCAGTGGTTCCTCTAATTCGTCGTCAGAATAATTCAAAAATTCACTATCCATTACGATGTGTATATTTATAGAGACTCTACTCTGAATTATAACGTGCGTCAAATTGCGTGTTATTCGAGGTTAAACTGCTGTTTAACACACTCCAACTCAGACGCTAGCGTTACTTGCTCAGGCCGCTAGTGACGCAAGCTACAACGAACAACCAATCATTGGACACAAGGCTTCCTCAAGGAAGCTCTGGAGCTCCCTTGAGATAAGGAAGGAAATGAGGCTCCTTGTTTAGTCAAGGAAGATCTATGAAACGCGAAATGGGGAACAAGGAATCCTCATTCCTCAAGGAACGACTATGAATGCGGCCGTTAGTCTCCATGGTGGGTACCCCCCATGCGGTAATACTCTACCCTAGGTCCATGCCAAGAAGACTTGATATAGGAGATATAACGTGATGTGGGGTGTTCCCATATACGGCCGCCGCTTGGTGGCTCTGCTAAGACGTGTACCTTCATAGCGCGCATGCGCATTTCCACTTTTTGTCGCGTACTTTCGCGTTCGAACTGCGCGTTGTGCTTACCAAGTCTTGTGGGCATGCGCGCGACGAAGATACACGTCCTAGCAGAGCTACCAAGCGGCGGTCGTATATGGGACCATCTGAAACTCAAAATTTGATAGGAGTTATATCTCCTGTCTCAAGCCTTTAGGTCCATGCACAGTCCGCACATTCGTGACATTTAAACGTTCGGTATCGCTCGGAACAATTCGGGAACCCGAACGTCGGCTATCACACAGCAGAGGGGGTGTTCCACCTATTCCGTAAAGTTGCGCCGCGGAATGCTTAGTGGTCCGGACCAGGGGAGGGAAACTCCCGTATAATAATAATGTTCCTTAAATTGAGCCCTCTGAGATAAAACTTATCGAGGGAACTAAAAACTAAGATGGCGGATAGCGGTACATTTGAATTATTGTCGCAGGTTTTAGTATACTACTGGTGGCCAGTTATGGATCGACTGATTAAAAAAGAAAAGACTATTTTTATTATTATAAATATTATTGTACCAAAGAAATTGTACGTATATTGACATAATCTGAGGTGAGTACAATAGTCGTAACGTATGTTAACATAATCTGAGGTGATAATATATATGTTACTTTAACGGCCCGTATATTGATTAATCTTAGATTTTACTGTAAAATCTTAGGATTTACCATTGTTCAGACTTTTAAAGTAACATATTATTCAGGTACTTATTCAAATTACACTCAACTTAATCCCACGTATTTTTGTTTGATATAATAGCAGTATCATCTGCATAAGATATAGTATTTTCATTCATTTCAATTAGTATTTCATTAACGTAAATTATGAAAAGTAATAGTTCCAAGATTGTTCCTTGTAGTACTGCAGTATTGATGTTTTTAAAATCACTCATAGTTTCCTCAATTCAAATCTGCTACTACTTTCTTTCAATTATTGTCAGGTAGATCTCAATAAGTTCATGTGTTTTTCTCTAATTTCATAATTATATGGTTTAATATATATTAAACTATGATTTACCGAGTCAAAGACTTGCAAGATCTAGAAAGGTGATTGCTATCGGTTTGCTTCCTTCAAATTTATCATACAGTTTTCCTGGATATACAACTCGGAACATCTTTGGTACCTTTAGCTTTCACGTAACCATATTGGTTTTGACTTAGGATCCCATTTTTATTCGAAAATTTTCCTAGTCCGTTGTATACTAAGTCTTTCTCATACGCTTTTTCAATTATCGTCCATGAAGCAAATTTTCGATTCGCGTTGACGTCCACATGTTTGTAGTCCACCTCCAAATCTTTTGTAAGTAGATTATTGCAGATGCCTTTTATCAAATGAGGAGGATCGTAAATTGGAACAACTGGTCGTCCATTTACAAGGAATGTATCAGCTAGAAGCGACAAAGAAAGCATTTTAAACCAATTTCCAAATACATTGTATCGAAAACATACTGAATAATTCAATACAGACCCTGTTCAATGTAATGTTCATGACGGATCTTGGTTGTCTCGTTCATCATAAAATTTATGGCTGCTACGTTCCCTTGATCACATACTGATGCAATTACGTGGAGACCAATTTCACTCACATGATGGATAATTTCCTTGATGCACGCCACCAGTTGTTGGGTTTTTGTCGGACATTGAAAATATGGCGGTGTCTGTTTCGTCCATTACAGTAGTAAGGTGGGGGTATTACGTGCTGCCACCTAGGAAGATTTCGATGTTTTTGAACTAAATTTAAGGGAACACGATTCCCGTATGGAGTTTCCGACCCCTGGTCCGGACAGACGCGAATGTCTCTGTGTAGAGCGCAGTCTTTTTTTGTCTTTTGTTGGCATTATATTTTCACGATCCGGATTCATCAGGGGTACGACGCTCGATGCTTTGAGATAAGGCCGGCTTCTGTCCACTTTGGAGTCGGTCAACGCAAACGTTCAGAAGCTAAATCCAGGAACCTAGTCGATTTCCAATACTAAAGCCAAGCTCTTGAATAAAAAGGGGAATTTAACTAAAAATAGAAACAAAGTTAAGAAATATTAACGACACAACGTTTTCCGCAATTTGTTAATCCAGTTATACAGGGTATGTTCCGATAAACACTGCGAGCACAGAGCAGTACTCTTCTTATAACCAGAAAGGATAGAAGCAGAAGAAGAGTACTACCCAGTGCTCGCAGCCTATATCGCCATCCCGTAATTCCCGATTCCAATTTCAGCAAACCTGGGGACGCTTGACAATTGTGAATGTTGTGTCGAACATATTTCTCAACTTTGACTCTATGTCTAGTTGAATTCCACACTTCATTCGAGAGCTTTGCTTTGTTGATAGCCAGCAGGCCGCATGCAGTCCCATGGTGGGGCCCAGGGGGTGGAAACTCCACATGAACTTCATTTTCTTTTATATTAGTTCAAAAAATTGGGGCCGCTGGCTTAGGTGGCAGCACACAAACCCTGTGTCACGTGGTTTCGCGCGTCATGACGCCGCTTCGGACGCGGTTGGACGCCATTGATTGACCAAATTTCACTGGCATCGGTTGTATTCAGTTGTGTTTTGTATTATATATTGTTGTATCAATCTCAATTATAATAAATTCATTAAACCTTTTACTCGGTACATGGTCCATGACCTTATCCACGTGGTTTAAAAGAAAAAAAAGTTAAATAACCACAATACCATGGTGATACGTTGTATCGTGTCGGGATGTTTAACCACATCAAAGTATCCAACTGTATCCAACTCACAAGTTTCCGAAGGATTCTGCGATGTTTAGTAAATGGAAGAATGCTATAGAATCCGTGGAAACTATGAATTTGACTGATGAGAAGTTAAAGAAATGTGTTGTATGTCATCTTCATCAGCGAAAATTGAAAAATAAAAAAAAATAGCCTGAGATACTGTGTTTTTCTTTAATTGAATAATCCTTGATATCGGGTTTATAAACGCAATAAATATTTTCTCTGCTAAAAAATCAATATATAATATGTTTTCAAACTTCGCGCTTTGCTCCGCCATCTTACTTTTTTAGTTCACATACTTAGTACGCTGACCTAGATGGCCGTTTTAAGAGAACAAGTGTTTAACATAGGAGTGCATAGGAGTTTCCACCCCCTGGTGGGGCCACTGAAATATAACTATACTGGAAAAGGCACTGGGCTCACAGTTCTGTGCGAGAGCGAAAGTAATCCGTAAGGCCACCTGTCCGTGTCGTACAGTCCGTTCAAAACTGACGTCAAATCACTCAGTGAAGTAGGTAGTCGAACACTCAGGGCAGAGAGGACTACCCTGATAGCCATCCCACACGCAAAGTTAACGTTAAAATCGAATCCAACTTATGTATAATCTAGTGCCGGAAATTAACTTCAACTTTTATCAATTTTTTAGAGTACAAGTTTTGATGTGAACTTTTAGTGAAGTTAGAGACAAAATATTTTAATGTGGTAATTTTAACCGTAAGATGGCGCTGCACAATTTCTTGAACCGCCAAATAGGAAACTGCAAATAACATTATATACTAAAAATTTTTTTTCAATAAAAAAAATAGGGGAAATTTATGAATTTTTTTTTTTTTTTATTTTACGCAAATTATACAAAACACAAATAAACGATAATTAATGTTTTTTTAAAACATAAAAATAATACAGAAATACAATGTTGTAATTTTAAACCTGAAAAACAAAACATCTCAAAATTATTTTAAAATAAAAGAAAATGACAATAATAATCAAATGAATTTAGAGTATAAAGTGGCAAAAAAGTATACGAAATATAAAATTATAAAGAATCTACTCATAAAATTAGAAAGAAAGTTCGATAGTGATAAAATCTGGATCATTAGAAACTTACAGTAATTAAAAACTAAAAACAATATCACTGGAAAAATTTTTTCAAGTAAGCTAGAACTTAAAAAATACGAAACTAAAAGAAGTTAAAACTTAGCACGTAACAGACAAAGGCAAGTTTAAATTATTGAAATAAAAATGGTAATACTTAAAACTTAAATCAACTTATTAAAAAATAGAAAATATTCAGTCAATATGGAACATATTACATTTCTTCGAAGTCCATATGATTGCCAAATCTATTTTCCTCTCGTCATTACTATTGATCTTCACTTATACTGCTACCACTATCTTCTTCGTTTTTTTCTTCAGAACCGTTGCGCTGAGTACCATCAAATGGCTCTTTGTCATTATGTTCATTTTCTGAAATCCAGCCACGTTCAAATATTTCTTCCTCCGACATTTTTTGTCGCTTTTGTAAAAATTCGCTGTCACCAGAATCAGAAAATTTTCTTTTTTCCTCAGATTTTTTTTTCTGAGCATAAACTCGAGAATGAGCGGCGTTGAGTGCTGAAATGACACCATCGCGGTATTGCTTCCATGTGATTTCCGGATACATTGTTTTCAACGCATCTGACGAAGAAATGAAAATAACAATAATATATTTAAAAAAGTCAAACAAGTTTCTTACCACGTAAATCATGAGCTAAACGTTTATCAGAGAACTTAATTTTTGAAGTCTGCTGTCCCTTCTTTCCTATCCAAATTACGTTAGCTAACAAATCGTCTGTCATCAATCGGCTATCCGAAAGTATAACGCGAATATTAGTATTTATATTGGTGTCCATATTGTAAAACTGGAGATAATTCTTCTGTGAAATAAAACATTGCAAATTTATACATGAAAGAACTTGATAAGGTGCATTTCATAAAATGTTTCACATATGCGTACCATGGAAGCCCGCTTTTCTTCTGAATACTTGTTAAACGCATCTAGGTCAGCCTCACTACCAAATGGAATGAAAGACGGTTTATCAAACTTGTCTCTCCCTGTAGATCCTTGTAAAGATTTAACAACGCCTTCCAAAGTCCTGTGAGTACGAATTAAAAGATTTATTATTATGCTGATAGTAATTGGACTTGTAAAACTCAAAATGAAATTTTTAGATTTACCCAATGCGTACTTCCATAGTATCAATTTTTTTTTCAATATTCCTGAAACACAAAATTGATTAGAATAACTTCTTTAAAAAGTAAGACCTTAAAAACGATATATATTGAAAGAGGAAATAAATAAATAAATAAAAAATTACTTTACTCACTCAAGTTTCGAAAACAAAATTGCGAAACCTTCTTTCATAGCTTTCATAATTTCAGGTCCTTCTTTCAATTGAACCACAATCGGGGCTACATTATTTAAAACCTTAACACCTCTTGGACTACTAACTGTTGGTGATCTAATTTGTTGAACTTGCTGCGTTGTTGGGCTCTTGAGTGGAAGGTGTGCTCCTGCTTGTTTCAAAGCTTCTGTACTCAATTCTGGAGTTTTTGAGCGACTCCGAAAAGTTTGTTCCTGTGAAATATTAATTTGTGTAAAAATAAATTTTTGGTGAATTATTACAAGATATTAAAAATTGTCTAAAATAATCTGTCGATGGATTTACTTTGCTTGATAATATTCTGTGGAATATTGTTAAGTTTAACAGTGTCATAGATAAATGCACTGTAACAATAAAATTTTAAATTTAACCAACAATACCACTTATTGAAAATGAAATGTCATAAAGTATAATTCGAGAAAATAAATAAATAAGATAGATTATATTGATACTCACGAAAGTCCTGTTTTTAAAAGACATACTTTTGTATTTTCCATTGAAAAGAAACTTACCAATACTTACATTAATAACCGTTAATCGTTAAGTGCTTATTAAAATATGCTAGTATAAAATTAAATTTTAATTCATATTTTAGGAGCTAAAAATTTATGAATGTTACATATAGCTGGCAAATTCCTTGGAATGTAACCAGGTGCATTATAGTTTCCGCAATCCAATAATCAGTAGTTAATAATTTAAATGAAAGGCTGCCAATGCCAAGCTCATGGCAATTCAGTGTTCAGGTACTGAAAAACGATATTGATAATAATTACTTTAATTATTAAATATTATATACTGATAATACATATAATAGTAGCATGCAACTAGTGGACATACATAAGAATCAACATATATTCTTTCATCCACGACATTTAAAATTGAAACTGTATGTTATTTGGCTCCTATGTATTGTCTCCATAAAAAAATTCTACCACCGAACAAATATTCTCATCATTAAGCTAATATAAAATAACTGGCATTTAAAAATAACAAGCACAAAATATTCGTCGTCATATGAAAAATATTTAATATAAATTATAATCCATTGGAAATATAAATGAATCAAACTAACCTTCCCGCCGAAATGTGACATTGCTTACGGTCAAGCAAATATAACCTCTATTGTGCTTGTGATTTTTTGAATACCTATTGGACATAATGAATAAAGCAATTAGTAAAACTTTATTTAAACATTGAAGAGTAGGATAAATACTAACCTTTTTTAACAACAACGCATAGGGACACTACTAACAGATATATATGCACAGCAATGCACAATAGTAATACTGCACGTTGTAATATAATTAGCGTCCTGAAAGTACCGTCAGACTTGGGTGAATGGCGGGAATATCTTGCAAGGGGAGAGAATCAAGAAGTTCTATGTATTGGTGTATATGTATGGTGAATCACAAAGGACGCAAGACTATCTGCGCTCTTCGACTTCTAGATACTTCTATAGGTGTATGTATGTATGTATGTATATAAGTGTATGTCAGTATGTAACAACTATAGCAGTGTTGTCATGTAAAGAGGTTATTACACATATTGCATACAGCACATTTCACTTACGAAAGTGTAGAGTGTATATGTGTAAGTTTTTAATGTGTACAGAATTAAATTAAATGAAAAATATTTAATGAAATTCGCTTATGAAAGAATCAATGTTTTTAATGTAGCCATTACTTGTTTTGGTTATGTTTAACGACTGTTGAGTTCTAATATCATCTAATAAGCAGGTAAATATAATTCTAAACAAAATTAATATAAATAACAAAATTTTCCAATCAAAGTATCTCTCATTTGTAATAGTCTTTAATCTATAAATTGCAACAAATGTTTATTTTTTATTTATTACATCAGTAATAAAGAGTATTATTTACCAGTTGTCAGTTAACTTGTTGATTCTATATTGAATAGTTTTTAAATACAGCTTGTGAATGTAATAAAAAATCGATTTTATTAAAAAATTCATGATTAACCTGTAAAAAATAATTTTTCAGATGTACTGAAGGCGTAGTCAAAGTTGAGCAAATAAAGGACTAATCAGAGTATTTCCATCTCTGTGAAGTGTTTACTTTTCTAAAATTGAAATTTATTCGCTAGTAATAAATTGTTTATACAAAAATAATCCCTGAATTTACCAGTAAGTATTTACAGAGCTGAAATTAAAATGATGCTGTTTAGCTTATATGAAAAAACAATTGTCACTAAAATATGATAATTCTGTAGAAGTGAGACTCCACGGCTTTATAGCCAAAAATAGAAAATCAGTATTTTCGTGATTTTTTTTACTTTTGTTATGAAAAAGAACATTTCATATCATCAGTTTAACTTTAATTAATTTTTTTCTTCTATCCAGATGAACATTCGCTGCTAAAATGTCAAGAAAATGGGCCCAGTGAGGTTTAATCCGTACTTTCGTCCAGGTGCTCGCAAACATTGGAAGTCGGTCTCGGGTGACTATCAGAGGAAAGTAAAAAGAAGAAAGTATGCTTCATATGATGCCTTTTTCAACTGTAGTAACAGTAATTCTAATGACAGTGCCATACCGCCCACGTCCGCAGAATTAAATACTACTGAAACTGAAATTGGCATTGAGCAGAATAGCTCGTGTATAGATAAAACGGGCGTCGAAAATATAATTGGACAAGAAGTCTCGTGTGTGGCCCAAGAAATATATATTATTCAAAATGCAGTTGAAGTGGAAAACGCGTGTGAAGAACAAGAAAAACGGGTGACTGAAAAAAATTTGATGGAGCAAAATCCATCTTTAATAAGGAACATACACAACAAAACTTCTGACAGTAGTTGTCACTCTTCATTAACGGGCTTACAAATGATTAATGATCTTGCTGATCTTGACGATGAAAATAAAAGCCATAAAAATATTATTAACCATTCATCTCAACCTTTCAATTCTAACAGAGCTAATTCAACAGAAGATCAGAAAAAACCTGCGGCGACCAAATCACTTCCAGAAAAATTGAAATTTGAACTCGCCAAATGCTTTGTTGAGAACAAAGTTAATCACGTGCAAAGTAACGCGATATTGAAAGTTCTAAGGCTTCACCCTGTACTACAATTTTTACCGGAAGATTGTCGCTCTTTATTGAAAACTCCACGTACCAAATCTAATGTTAAAGAAGTAACTCCCGGAGAATATTTACATATGGGATTATCAAAAATGTTGTGCCGGGTCTTAGATCGAGTACCGTATGAATCAATTCCTGAAAAGCTTCTGCTTGATTTCAGCACGGACGGAGCTGAACTAAATAAAGAAACTACATTGTGGCCTATTCAATTTCGCGTCGTTAACTTGCTGTATGATAAACCTGAGCTTGTAGGTGTGTATAAAGGTCAGAAAAAACCACAGACTTTTAAAGATTTTTTCTAAAGAAGCAAAAGTTATTTTAAAAGAAGGTATAATATATAAAACAAGGAAAATACCATTGGAATTGAGATGTTTTATTGCTGATGCGCCAGCTCGTGCTTCAGTATTAAATCATCGTGGTCACACGTCCAAAGCTCCCTGTTCTAAATGTTGTGTTGAAGGAGATTATTCTCATGGATCAAATAGGTTTGCCGGTATCAATTATAAGTCTCGAACGGATGTGGATTACAGAGCATTAAAAGACGTAGACCATCATGAAGGAAGTTCTGCTCTAAGTGATTTACCGATAGATCTCGTTCGTCAAGTGCCTTTTGACTACATGCACATGGTATGCTTGGGTGTAATGAAAAAGACTATCGAATCACTAGCGTTTGGGAAATGTAAACTGAAAAAGCTGGCTGGTTTTAAAGTTAAATTATTATCAAATCGCTTAACAACTCTTCAGCTTTATTGTCCACGAGAGTTCGCCCGTATACCGCGAGAGCTAGATAAATTGGCGAACTTTAAAGCTACTGAGTACCGTCAACTCCTACTATATACTTTTATAGTTGTGTTTCGTGGAATAATAAGTGATGACCAGTATGATCATTTTTTGTTGCTCCACTCTGCTATGCGGATTTTATTAAATAGCTCATCTCCTCCTGAAATGGTTGATTTTGCTGAAGAATCCTTAAAAAAATACATAATTGATGCGGAACAAATATACGGCTTACAGTTTATGAGTTATAACGCTCATGGAGTTCTGCATCTAGCTGATGATTACAGATTATATGGGTCCTTAGATTCTGTTTCTGCATTTCCATATGAAAATAAAATGCCTACTTATCGTAGCTTTGTCAGGAAACCGGATAAGCCACTTCAACAAATTGAAAGAAGAGAATACGAGGAACTTCAATTTCCTGTTGCTCCAAAAGACGACACAAAAACTTTTAAAGCTTCTGTCGTCCATGATTGTGGTCCGATTCCAACAATACTCACTGATTCATCAATACAGTATGAGAACCTGCAAACTCCATATTTTTACTTCTCTATTCAAAATAACGATAATACAATAGTAACCAAAGATGGTAGAATTGGAATAATTAAGAACATAATTTTATATCAAAGTAATTATTACTTTGCGGTAAATTTTTTTCAACAGCTTCAGCCGTTCTATATTGTTTCAAGAAAGTCATCTAATGAGTTTGGAGTTTACCTTTGTACGTCATTAAATGACAGTAAAGCTGTTACTATTATATATAACGAAATCGCCAGTAAGTGTTACCGAATGCCATTGTGGGTCAACAAAATATTTTACGATCGTACAGTTGATGATCAGCAATTGAATAATGCGTATGTATCTGTAGCTTTATCTTGCAGTCTCCTAGAATAAAATAACTTCTTACTTTAATGGGAATTCCTTGTATTACTGTAAAAAAAAATTATTTTATGACTTTGATTTTATTAATTATGATAATAAATTATTTATAATTTTTTATTGATTTAAAGGCTCCATGTGAAGCTGAAGCTCAGTGTGCAGAGTTGGTAGAGTCAAGAAAAATCTACGCTACAGTAACTGAAGATGTGGTTGCTCTGACCTTCGGTAGTAACATTTTACTTCGGCATTAAACTCTGTGAAAACAGTATAATACTTTGAGCGGACTAGAATCTATTAAAGGTCTCACTAAATTATGGATTGTAAAAAGTTCATTCATTCTTAAAAATAATTTAGTGGAAGATCTTTGAAAAAAGACTGACGTAAAGTCCAGTTCTTTTATTGTCAATGATAAAAATTACTGTTATTAGTTGAAAAATTTTTAATTTTTAAATTACCAAATGTACAAAAAAAAATTAAATATTTGTGAATAATAAATTTTTCAAATTAAATGGTTGTTTTTTTTTCATTTTGAAATACTCTAAAACCTTTTATAAAATTAATTAATCAACGAAAATTTTTTTTTATTATGTTATTACTCTTCTGTGTTCTTTTATAAGTAATAATTATTAATTAACCGGGAAGAAATTTAAAAATTCTCGCGTTTTAATATATTTTCTAACATATTTTTTTACTTGAAGTTTTAAACAACTTAAAACAAAAAAATTATCTTAAAAATATTACAGTAAAATTTATCTTCATTTTTCATTAAAAAATCACTCTAATTTGACGATAAATTTTTACAGACTAAAACTTTGATAAAAGTTTGATTCATAATGCAGCACTAGTTTAGCGTTAAGTTACTATACATTTCAACACAAATTGTATCAAAGTTTTACTGTACAAATCTTGGCGTGAACTTGATGTTAACTTAACTACATTTTACTATACTACAAGTATTTTGATTGTAAAGGTGGCTATCAGGGTAGCTGTTGGATTAGATTATCCAGCGCGTGGTTTGCTCCTCAGAGCGCATGCGCAGCGAGATGAGAACAGACAGGTGGCCACCTCAGTATACTTGGCAAACTACTGCAACCAATTTGAAAATAAATGTACCCAATAATTTGGAAATCATTTGGACAAATTTGGAAAATCATTCACGTAGTTTGGAAAAGAATGGATAATGAATAATCAATGAAAATTTATTAAACGTTTAGTTAGCAAACAAGTTGACCGATTTAATTTTTTTTTTTCAGATCGATGCTAAATGATTTGGAAAATCGATTTCCAAGTATTTAAAAATTTGGAAAATAATTTTTAAGTATTTATTTACAAAATAATAACAAAGCGCCCCCCCCCCTCCCGCCGCCCGCCCTCTGGCGGGCTGCGCTGCCCTCCGCCATGACAGTTTCATCTTCCTGCGTCTTTCGTGTGATTGATAATTTTGGAGTAGTAAGATTCAGCTGATACAAATATTCTTCATTTGAAGAATGTACATTCTTACTTGAAGTTTTGCTCATGAACTAGAAAGATCAGCCTTGAATGCCACACGTTGAAGTATTCACGATGCACTACATCAACCTGTATCATCTTCATTTCGGAGCAGATCTTTGCCTCATGCAGGGCGAAATAGATAAGAATCGAGCCCGAAGCAATCTGTAGAACAATTGTACCGAGGACTTCTGGAAAGGTGAGATAATTCGTGGCTGTACTTTTATGTACCCATGGTGGTTGTTCAAGCCTGTGTGTAATGTAATTAGTCAACGTCATGAATAAAATTTCTCCGACATTCTGCTTCTCGAAGGCTTCTTATAAATTAGACCTTTCTAGTTCATGAGCAAAACTTCAAGATAGAATGTACATTCTTCAAATGAAGAATATTTTTATCAGCTGAATCTTACTACTCCAAAATTATCAATTACACGAAAGACGCAGAAAGACGAAACTGTCATGGCGGAGGGCAACGCAGCCCGCCAGAGGACGGGCGGCGCTTCATTATTATTTTGTAAATAAATACTTAAAAATTATTTTTCAAATTTTGAAATACTTGGAAATCGATCTTCCAAATCATTTAGCATCGATCTAAAGAAAAAAAAATGAAATCGGTCAACTTGTTTGCTAACTATACGTTTAATAAATTTTCATTGATTATTCATTATGCATTCTTTTCCAAACTACGTGAATGATTTTCCAAATTTGTCCAAATGATTTCCAAATTATTGGGTACATTTATTTTCAAATTGGTTGCAGTAGTTTGCCAAGTATACTGAGGTCAGGTGGCCTCACCTTAGCAGCTATCTCACAAATACGTCCCACTAATCGTTGAACAAGCAGTGCTCGTACCAGTATAGTTACATTTCAGTGGGTGGTGTGGTGGATGTGATAATTTTACGTCCCTGGCGACTGATTCTTGAATTCATGCGATAATTATCGTTTACGGAAAATGTCGCATTGATTGTATCGCATGCGACATTGAAGTGTTCTTATAAGACCAATCAAAATATTTTCGAATACAAATATCGTATTTATGTCATATTAAAACAGTGTTGCCGTACATCCATCAGAATTATGACCAATAGAACAAAAAGGAATAAGCATAATAAAAGAAATTGGGACGTCCACGAATAAACTTGTAAACATTCATAAGCATTGACCCGTATAAAGATGGGTAAGAATTAAGAAATCGATCGAAATCGCACTCATAAGTGGTGTTTTGTGCCAGTTTGCGAAAGTACGAGTATTTCAGCGAGCTCGAAAACATTCGTCAATGGACCGTCAAAGGTGAGGCGTGTAAGAAATGGTTCGAATTAGCAAGGCGAGAGAACCTAACCTCTCTTCACACCAGTTTATACTGTTGTGAAGACCACTTTGATCCAAGTGTTCAATTTCGTTCGTACTTTTAAATAACCGTTTCTATCTTAGAGTTTCCAATTAATGTACGATGCATAATATCCCTTATCTATGCAGTTGTTGAGATTAATTATGTAATACAAATGCATTAGATTTTCAATAATTATGTTGAGGTAGCTGTCATTTAATCCTTCATATTATGCACTTGCAGGAATGTTCATCAATATCTTGATAAGCTTCCAGCAAAAGCATATTGAAACACATTTGCAAAAAAATGGATGCACTTTGATCCGGCCACCAAGTGTTGCAAGTTCTGTGAAACCAACTAAATTTGGAGTTATGGAAACTAAGCGGACCGCCAGCCTTGGAATCCTTATCCAACGAATCATCTGAAGAATTAGAGAATTCACCATACTAAAACCTCATGCTGGAATTCATCATCTAACCTTAGATATCATGGACGAAATTATTATCATTGTTGCAGAGCTAATAAATTTACAAAAACGCATCATTAATCAATAATACTGTTTATTGACTTCGATTAAGTTTCGAAAATAATACATATCTTGGTTGATGTGATGATGTCAGAGCTGACTGTCAAATTGTCTTCTTTTCATTTCATCTAATAAAGTTTTCAAAAATGCAGAATTATCTGGTAAATCTTCCAAAACTTTAGGTTTTTGCATACCCTGTTGAAAAAAATCCATCAAAAACTGTTAAAAAAAAGTCAATGGATTTGAATCCTCAATTCCGAACGTAAATTTGGCTATTTATTTCATTTTGTGACTAAAATTTAAGTGAGATGCCGAGTCATTGAAATTTCTTCACCATATAACAATAGGTTGCAATTAATTTTTGTTAAAATAATGTCATGTCGAATGGTTCCCAATAAAAATTGTTACTATTTAACATAATTTATTTAATATGAGTCAACAATTTCTGATTCATATATTATTCAATCGTTATGAATCCCACCTTTTACTGTTCATATCAAGGATTAAAATTCCTTCGAATGGCTGAACTAATAATTAATAATATTCAATAGTCGTAGGCCTGAATCGCGATAAACATACCAATAGATTCTTACAGTATTGCCGTTTATTGAATATCGAATCGCCACTGATAGTTTTCGAAATTAAAATGACGCTTTAAATAAGTAGGATTCTATGGAACTCAATAGTTTGTTTTATACCGGTTCAAATCATTTTAAAATTTTTGAATATCCATACGTAAAAATGACTTATAAAACATCCATACATATAAAACTGCTGAATAGACATTTTTTTTCCAGTATCCATTTTCAACTCACTTCACTATAACTAATTTTAAATTATAAATTAATCTTTTGTGTTTAATTTGTGATTAAATGTGTGAATAATATTGTTAATGTCAAAAATATGAACAACTTCAATAAAGAAACATTTGAAAGCTGGCACCCTTAGCTAACAATATAGCCTAGAGAGCGCGCACAGCGATTACCTATACTTCATCGATATAGATTTTGACTAACGACCGAACGGATCAAAGTTGATTGCTTGAAAAACTCATATACTACAAAATAATAAAGTTATATCTATTATCAAAGAAACCATCCTGATGCATGAAGGGTTTTATTCACCAAAACAAACAATCAACAAACTTAAGTTATTCTATTTATAAGTAATCTGCTATATTTTTGTAAATATTTGAAAAATCAATAAGACATTCAATCCCGAAAACTTGCACATCAGCGTATTATTGACAATTTTGTTGATTACTTGCATAACATAATTTGCCTTTTTGTATAAAAATATATTAGTCACTGGTAGCTCGCATACCAGATTCAATTTCGAACGGGTAGGACCCACTCGAGATGAAGCATTCGGAAATCATCACATACGATACGTCTCATATGTCACATATGTCTCATATATCTGTCAGCGGTCTGTTATGATGCTTATTCCTTTTTTTTCTATTAGCCATAATTTTGATGAATGTACGGCAACACTGTTCTAATATCGCATTAAGGCGCGTCCTCACTGAAGCAACATTGTTGATTCACCGTGTACGAGTAAATCGACTTTGTCGATCGACAAAATATGTCGCAACACGAAGCAAAATGCTTGGCTGCACACATTTCTGACTTCAAGTTCGTATGTAGCATTATAATTTGGTATGATGTATTATCGAAAGTGAATGTCGTTTCACAAATGTTACGGAGTTCGAAATTTCACATCTCTGACTGTAACCGACGTGTTTCTGAAGTTTCAAAATTTTCCCAACAGTACAGATCCGACGAAAGTTTTACAAATTTGATCGAGCGTGCTAAGGAAGTTGCTACTGAAGTAGAAGTTGAACCTTGTTTTCAGTAAGTCAGTGTTGTTTGCGTGCGACGTAAGACAAGGAATTTTGATTATGAATCACAAGATGAGATAATAATAGAACCGGCAAAAAAATTTCAAGTAGACTTTTTTGATTTTGTAATTGATACAACAATCTCTTCGATCGAAGACCGTTTCAAACTGCTCAAATCTCATAATGATAATTTTCAATTTCTGTACAACATAAACGATTTGCGAAGTACTAGCAGTTCATACATACTGAGAGCTTGTGAAAATCTACAAAAGTTTCTGACTGATGGAGAGAACACAGACATCGATGATGCTTTCGATTTTTGTGAAGAACTGAAAGACTTGGCGATATTTTTACCGAAAAACATCGCACCTTTAGAGGTTCTGAGTTACTTGCGCAAATATGAAATGGAATCTACGTACCCAAATACCGTGGTAGCGCTTGGAATTCTTTTAACCTTACAAGTTTCAGTCGCATCTGGAGAGCTTAGTTTCAGCACATTGACAATAATTAAAAGCTACCTACCTTTTACCATGAGTTAAGAATGTTTGGTTGGTCTAGCAACGATTTCCATAGAGTCTGACATATGCAAATTGTTAGACTATGAGGAACTCATCACAGATTTTGTAAAAATGAAGGCACGGAAGGTTCAGCTTTAGGTCCTGAAAATATAGATGTTTTATCAAAACTTTGGCTAAACGTTCAGGAGGGAGGGAGGGGGGGGGGGCATGAACACAGCTCGCTCCAGGCGTCATATGGTTTAGTCACGGCGCTGTTCTCAGATTCTTATAATTTAACTCACTTAAAACAATGTAACATGAATTGAGAACAGATTTCGGGAATTACCCTGTTACAAGGGCGCCACTCAGCGGAAATTTGTCAACACCAAATAGGCCAGTTTAGGCTCATTTGATTGGCGTAAGTGCTACGTTCATGTTAGGGCTATGAATTAATTTTTTTAGTGCATAATAGTGCGATAATTTATTTTGTGATTGTTTCCCGCATATACATAATTTATCGAATCGAAGAATAATATTAACTATTAGATTTGACAACAATATGATACGTGCTTCGGAATATTTTCGGCAGTACTGTTTCTCCAGCAGTACAATACTTCGGCAGTACTGTTTCTCCATTGTCAAAAACTTGATTTAAAAATAATAATATTGCATATCATTCGGTATTCGCTATTTGTTAGAAAATTTTACTCAAAAATGTCTATTGTGGAGGCCTCAGGGCTTCATCCACGGTTGCCCGTCCTGAATTCGGCCCTAATTAGTGGTCAGTCTGTTGACCAGTGCTGCCAGAAACGGGACTGTGCGTGCATTACTTACTACGATCGAGCAGCAGCATACTGGTGTGGGACAGAGTGTTCGGCTCGCTTCGGAATGGTTCGAAAGACCGAACGAACTCGAAGCATCGTTCGGCATCGTTCAAGGCATCGCGCGGCCTGCTGGCTACCACACACGAAAAGCAGCTACCTGTTGTATGATAGTCGACGTTCGGGTTTCCAAATGGAGCTGAACGATACCGAACATTTAAATACTGCGAATGTGCGGACTGCGCGCACCCATTGGAAATCTACATCGTTGCCTTTTCGCTCAACGCGAGGTGCGAGACCCGACCGAGTCAGGAGATGAACCAGAATCAATCTTTGTTTGCCGGTTTCAGTCATTTCTCGCCAGGTTAAAAATCCGTTTCACACGATTCCCAATCGATCGCGATATGCCTGGCGAGACAACATTTTTCTTACATAGGCACTTTTGTAATTTTTGTAAACAAATTGTCGAAAATCCGGTTAGAAATCCGTTTAACGCGATTTCCAATCGATATTTTTCAAGGATTTACGAATTCAAAATCCTTCTTAGGCACTAGTACTTACTGTAATGTACTTTCAGACGCAACATTCATGCATGTACTTCTTTCCGCGTCACCCAGGAGGTAAAGTACGTGGTACGCATTTTTTCTTACGTGGTGTCCCCGGTAGGTATAGTCCACGTTGAAGATCAGATCAACCGAAATTAAGCTACGAATGAAAGGGAATTTTTAGTGTAATGACTCTAATGATATCGAACCAAATACGAGATAACAGAAAACTATTCGATGAACTGGCGACCCAATCCACAATGACAATACATAACCCAATGATGCGCGCAGAAGAGACTAAATTTGACCTGGAATAATTTCATGCTTACACCAAATTTTGAAGAAAAATCAGTATTATGCGGAAAGTGGGACTTAAATTTTTAAAATCAAGAAATGAATTTTAGCTTTAAAACCAAATTACGCGAGTCCCTTCTATTGTTTCGTTACTGAAATGCTTAATTTGAGTGAATCCCCTTGCCTGTCACTGTCCTTCACGAAACCATTTGATACATTTTTCCGACAAACATTTTCAAGACAAAAATTTGGAATAATTGACTTTACATCATACATAAAGAGAGAGAACATCGAAGATAAAGTCTACTTTCTGATAAAAACCTTAAAAAACCTTACTCCACGAATTTATACACATCCCAATCATCATCATTTTCACAAGCCTGTAAATTTAACCTACTCTTTGCTGGTTTCCCGGGTTGGAAATATATATTTTTCGAAGACATTGATTCCAAATGATCCCTGGTAATTGTCATTGTCACGGCCCTCTGATTTCTACATTTTAGAGCCGACTTGATAAAACAAATTGAGTTCAGTGTTACAGCACCCAATCCATTCTTTTTCCTCGTCTTCGCGTCCGGGATAAAAGAAAATCCCCTTTCAGTCGCAGCTTTTGAATGAGGAAGTGCTCTCACCTTTCCGAGTAGCGAATGGAAGGTTGGATACCGGACAGTTCCATCGGAATTCGTGGTGAGGCAAATTTCCATCCACATTTCGTCGAATGTTAATTTGCGCCACCGTGACTTCCCGGCCGAAATGACCGCGTATAAGGATTGCCATTCATTGTCAATGGATCTTTGGTCTTGGATGTCCAGTCGTGCGCAAACTTCAATCACGCGTGCCAGCGTCCCTTCACGATCGGGATCCCACAACGCAACGCGATCTCAAAAACCGTGAGGTTTTTCAAAAAGGGGTCGTCGAAGGGAAGTCGATAGAATTAGAGGAAATTTTTCTGTACTGCATCGATTTCCGTTCGCAAAATTCCGCGACGGAGTTGGCCCTGCAAATATTCATTGCATTCGCATCCAACATCAACATCACCTAAAGCGCGTTGATTTGCGCAATCTTTAAAGTCGATGTTCCTCGCGTGCGCATCGAATATTTCCTAGCTCAACAGCGCAGGTTTCGCGAACTTCTCCAACATCTCCTGAAACAAATTCTTCGAAGAAGGTTGCAGTTGGTGATTTCACGTTTTCTCCCATTGAAAATAGGCATTAACCTTATTGAAGAAGTCAAGTGCAAATTTTAAGAACAGAAAATACGCCTTCGTAATGGGATCATGCATGACAGAAAGCAAATCATCCGCTACACGAACTTTCTCCGAACATTGATCTGCAGCAACTCCGTTCTTGCAGAACACTTCAATTTTGGAGGTAACACTCGAGAATGTCAGCGGAAACAAAGCATACAGCGGTTTAAGAAATTTTGAACTATTAAAAAAATAACCGAAATCCAATTAGCACGTCACCACTGGAATTTATTGAACACGATAATTGTATTACTATAATCCCCATAAAAAGCACCTCTGGTGCAAAAACCTTTCGCCTAGTTATATAAATGTGATAGTGACCCACAAAAAATACATTCTTATGCCAAGAAAACATTATACACTTATTATTTTATACAAAAATTCCTTCCTCGTAAAAAAAAAGTTCGAAATCAGATGCTATTGCCTAGTACCGATATCACGTTGTCTTTTTTCGAATTGACAATTGGGCTTTTCATAACACGGTATTGACAGCCTTCCTGTCTTGCTACGTAGTACCATAGATATAACGATAGAGGACTGACGCCTCCATTGGTTCACCCAAATAACATTTTTAAAAAATAATTTTAAAAAAAATAAAAAATTTGGTGGTAGCGGTACTAGGCGGGCCAATATTTCGTATCACTATATTAGGATTATTGACATGGTTCATCCGCCGTAACATTGTACTTATCTAGAAAAGGCCCGCCTAGTACCACTACCACCAATTTTTTTTTTTTCTAATTATTTTTTTAAAATGTTATTTGGGCGAACCAATGGAGGCGTCAGTCCTCTATCGTTATATCTATGGTACTACGTGGCAAGACAGGAAGGCTGTCAATACCGTGTTATGAAAAGTCCAATTGTCAATTCGAAAAAAGACAACGTGATATCGGTACTAGGCAATAGCATCTGATTTCGAATCTTTTTTCTTACGAGGAAGGAATTTTTGTATAAAATAATAAGTGTATAATGTTTTCTTGGCATAAGAATGTATTGTTTGTGGGTGACTATAACATTTATATAACTAGGCGAAAAGTTTTTGCACCAGAGGTGCTTTTTATGGGGATTGTCATAGACCTGCTGCAGGATCACTTGTTCAAATAATGGAGTGCGGGTTACCCTTTGTTACCCCGCCTCAGATCTCTTGTGGACTAAGGTTCCTGTTTCCTTCAGGCGGGCAAATACGGATGCAAATACCTTGTGTGAAGGCTGTTGTCAATCCGGGAAACGTTCTTGATAGAGCCTTTGGGCAGCTCTGCTTTTGCCGTCGGCCAATCCATGAATGAAAATCATTTCAGTTTACTCTGCGAACGTATATCGCTGCATGCTTGACACTGCGAATTGTAAACAGTCGAAGAGCAAAACTCCACGATCGCCAAATTTGATTATTTACCAATCGTGCTCTTCGGCTGTTTCCGATTAGTAGTGTCAAATGCGTCGCATCGAAAACAATCGGTCGGTGCCTGGTGCGTGTTGGGTTGCCTACCTGCCGGGACTGACGGAAGCATCTTTGACAACGCGACTTCTAGCGCCGTTAGGTAACCCCGGCGACCTCAAGTTCCAATGTTCAAAATCCTTCAATAACCACTCTGTATAGTCCCTCTGAGTTTGTAACGGGAATCAGAATCACCCTGTATACATCCATCAGGTTCAAATTCTACAATATATTTTTTTAATATACCTTTTTAAAGGTGAATTTTTAGATTTGTTCGTGACTTCATTTGAATCTAGTCCATTTTCTATTCTATTTTAATGACATAATGAGGATGAACAATGATTATCAATAAGATTTAATTTCTCAGACTGATGGAACACATGAGCATACTTGTAAAAGGATACCTTTGTAAATGGTAAATTATCTAGATATGACTTATATGAAGATAATTGTTTTGATTCCGATACTTGTGAAAATTATAAAACCTTGTAAAAAGAATATTTTTTCTCATAATCAACTTCACTTCTTCATATCCGATTACAAATTTTGAACAAATTTCTAAACCAGATTTCCAAAACATATCCTGTTTCCATTTCCCAAAAACTAGAAAGTAGTAAAACGATCGTAAAACCCGGGGTAAATCCGTTTAATAAAATGTGGAGGAACTGCAATACAAGTAGGTACTTAAAAACTCGTAATCGGCAATGCAATTTTTTTGGTAACGATACCGCTATTTATTAATAATTATTCGAAAATTAGTAATTTTTCGTTATCATATTTTCAATTTGTTCTTAACTAATCATTATTTTTATAATCAACAAAAGTTGGTTTTATATTTGTCATCATTATTAAAAAAATTATTTATTATTTTAATTCTTATAAATGGCCCGTCCGGTATTTACTGCTTACAAGTTAGTCTTGTACCAAGTGCTGTTGGGTATGTTCCGCTGTACAATGCGGCACTGGGCAATACTCTTCTTCTTTTTCTTCTTCTAACTAGAAAGGATAGAATAAGGAGAAGAATACTGCCCAGCGCTCGCAGTGTGTATAGAACATAGCCATTGGAACTCAGATGAAATTTCCCGCCGTTAGGAAATGGCGGTACGAAGTTGACTCATCGGTTCGGGCAGAGATATTTGTGTGCCCGCGTAGCCTTCAGTAGGGTTCAGCGTATACACCCTGTCGATGTTAATAAATTTCTCGAATTTATGCGTAGTATCGAGTGCTAGATATTCCATCAAAGTGATTATTGGCTGGATTGCGCGTGCATGGTACATAGTTGTTTCTGCCAGCTATTTCCGGCGGCTTCTATCACTTTCGTGGGTGACGTTTACGCGATTATTTGTATGGGTAGTAAGTATCTGTGACTACTGGTGACTACTAGTCGCGAGGTGTGATCATACGTGGATATTCCGGTGCCACACGGTCGAATAGCTCAAAAAATCGCCAAAGATTGACTTTCTGACGAAGAATTTATCGATTACATAGCAGAAATAATAGCGCGAAACGTCATTTCGACGGTGCAGGATTTTTGAGGTTTAAACCACAGTGATTTGGCAAATTGAAAATGGGCCTGACCATAAGTAGTCTGTTGACACGTCTCTTCGGCAAGAAGCAAATGAGAATTTTGATGGTCGGTTTGGATGCCGCTGGTAAAACAACCATCCTATATAAGCTGAAGCTGGGTGAGATCGTAACCACCATACCTACCATCGGATTCAACGTCGAAACTGTCGAGTATAAGAACATCTGTTTTACGGTTTGGGATGTTGGTGGCCAAGACAAAATCAGGCCTCTCTGGCGGCATTACTTCCAGAATACTCAAGGTTTGATCTACGTCGTTGACAGCAGTGATCGCGATCGTATAACCGAAGCGGAACGAGAACTGGCCAATATGCTGCAAGAAGATGAGTTGAGAGACGCGGTTCTATTAGTATTTGCGAATAAGCAAGATCTACCCAATGCGATGTCTGCCGCAGAATTGACTGATAAATTAGGACTTAACGCGTTGAGAGGACGTCACTGGTACATCCAAAGTACCTGTGCTACTCAAGGACATGGACTTTATGAAGGACTCGATTGGTTAAGCAACGAACTTGCTAAAAAGTGATAATATCAAGCTTCCCATTCGTCATACCACTCAGTTTCAAAGATTATCCTGTATTAATACATGGACATAGGGAAAAATAATCGAATAACCTTGATTACGCAACTGATGTTATGTGTTGCTAACACTTTACGATCGTGTTGTTTGACATGGTATTATATGTTTTGTCATGATTCCCACATTTTTTTTAGAGTTACCGGGTGGTTTCAATTTTCATCCAAGAATTTTTCTGTTAACATGTTGTATTTAAAACATATTGTGTGGGTTGCCATCCAAAATTATTTAGTTTTAAGATATTGGTAATGATTGATGCAGTGCACCGTGCAGACCAAGCCGAAAAAAGCATCCAAATCTAATCTAGTGTTGTTACATACTCGTTTTTTTTTTTAATTCTCAAGTAAATCTTGACTACTTTTTTTTGTAAATTCTATGTGCTGGAACTCTGTTGCTTTCATTTACTATATAAAATGAAAGTTGAATGCATCGGCACATGAAATAACGCCGGAAAATTATTTCAAATTTGAAAAATCTGTAGCTGTGCTACCTTCTTCTACAAGCAGAAGAATGGAACCAAGGTGTTTATTGATTTATACAGATACGAATAGTTTCAACCTTGTTCCAAAGCATATAGCGTCAAATACTTAACAAACATGTATTATCATGAGCATGATTACTTTTCTCTATGCCTGTGTTTTCGATTGAATTGCAGCAGTGTCTGTTTCAGGTATGCAAGCTATTAACTTTGCATTGAACGCCGAGACTGTTTAAATCATGTCACGTTGACATGAAACATTGTAAAATTATTAATATTGATGCTTAGGATATAAGAATTCAAGTTGTAAGGTATCCGATGAAAATCCATTCATTTATAATAAAACGTAGTGGTTTGTATTAGTGAGTAAGAAATTATTTAATAAGCTTATCACCAATAAATCGAAGTTTAAAACATGAATTATCATTTTCCAACCGTATAATTTTACAACAAACAACGGAGCCAGGACCGATAAAAAAGGGATCAAAGCGAAATTACGAACATGACAGAAGAAAACTTCGTAGCTCATCTATAGATCAACGAAACATGGATTGTATAAAACCGTAGTCAAATTTATTCAACCATGTCGTTTTACCTATTGACGCATGATACAAAATACAAATGTGCATCACAGTTTACGATCGCACCCTTGAGACAAATAATATTTTACCATCCCTTTAATATATCATAGTGTAGACAATATATTAACGCTTGCGCACGTGATTGATGAAACCTATTAAAATCTGATTTTCCCATGCACTGACATGCACCTTTTGTTTTCTTTGTTCCATATACGTGAACCTTTCTGATTCGTCATATAGCTTTATTATTGTACAAAACATTACATTGCATTTTCAAGTATAGTATACAGTTCCTTATTAACGTATCAAACTTCTACAATTATCAATGTTATTCTATGTTTTAATGCTATTAATATTAGTGTACATGTACATATTGATACATAATTACATCGGTGAACCTATTATCAATAGTTATTATGTACACATACAGTGGCATCTGTCGTGCGCAGGTTATTATGAATACCTAGCCACAAGATCCACTTACGACAACGTCAATATAGGATTCACGGCTATTTGACTATTACTACCTGAATTTGATAAAATTGAAACAAAAATATATAAAATTTAACGCAACAAGTTGGAATATATATATATATACAATGTTGTTTATATGTGATAGTACTCTGAACGTGTTTATTATAGTGTATTTTATATTTAGGCATCTTGGGCAATATTTATATTTCTCCTGAAATTCTATTCATTGCATTATTCATTCTGCAATTGACTCATTCTATCGTGTTACAGTTTCTGGTCTTCAACAGTTGATGCAATCTACTTTCATTTTCTCACCCATCTGTTACTTTGTTGTAGCGGTGCTACCGTTCCAAGTACAGGAAAATGATTTTCTAACGCATGACTGGCCATGTGAGCTCTGAAGTCTGAACCATTTGACACGATCTGACCACAAGTCGCACATAGTTCTAGACCTTTGACTTCTGATGCGGATGCCTTTTTGTGAACTTTAAATAGCTCTTGCTGCTTACCGATGTCAGGCAATAAAATCAAGAGCTCCGGAAATATCACTCCAAACGAAGATAAACCTAACGAATCTCGACATCGCTTGTAATAGTCTTCAGCGTCGCAATTGCCTTGTCTGAAGAGACCGCTGAGAAAACGAAACTCAACTATAGCATCTGAGTGGCCAAGTTCTTCACCAACTCTTGCAACCAGATGTTTGTTTCGTTTATTGAAATCGGGCGGTGGGACGTATTCATATGTATCACGCTTTTCGGTATTAGACACAATTGAATAACTCTGACCAGAACTATTTGTAAAAGTTAAACCATTACTTTGCGGTCGCTGAACACTATTCAGAGTTACGGAAAATCCTGGTGGAGGTGGTGGGCTTGTGGCAAAACCAGGAGGTGGTTCTCTTAATGCAGGTGGTCTACTCGACATTGATCCCAAGACTGGAAAGTCGTCCAGTCTATTTGTTGCAATTAAACTGTCAATTCTTAATTCTGATCGTTTTCTTTGCACCACGCTTTCGTTCGCAGTTCCCAAATTAATATTCACATTCTCAGCATTTAACATGTATGGATCATCCGCCAGAGAACCATGCGAAACTTGCTTTGATTTTTTCTTCTCTTTTGGAGTTTCTTCAGAATCGTTTTTGCCATTTTCTTTATCTGTTCTAACTTCCTGTAAGCTGTTTTTTGGCGTGTTTTTATTTTTTGAAACTTCATCAACACGACAGTTATCTTCAACTTGCTTTGATTCATCAGATACATTTAATAACTCATCTTCCCTGATATTTGTTCCTTTTGATTTTTTGGAAGCTTCTCCGTCGACCTTAGATAGTTGCGCACTTAAATTTGATTTCGAACTTCCTGATTCGTTGCCGCTAGAATTATTACCGCTGGAATTTTGTTTAGATTTTTTTTTTTTAGCTTTTCCTTTTGTTGAATCATTTAGAACCTTGGGGGTATTTGTTTTTGAAGTTTGTGGTTGAACCCAAGTTGGCGTTGAAGGAACAACTGAAAGAACGGATAGTTTTTTCGATTTTACAGATTTGGTTAAACTTGGAAAATCCCTTCCAGTTCGTGCAGGTAGTGATGGTGCTAATGGCGGTGGAGCAGGTTTTTTAGATTTTGATGTCACATTTTGCATCCCCTTTGTACAAGTGACCTTAGTCCATTGTGCTGTGTTTGAACTGGTAGATATTTCTGGGTTTCCCAATACCGGAAAATCCGTATCTCTGGATAGCTGTGTCGGTCGTATTCTAATGCCGGGACCAGAAACTCTTGTCGTGACCATACCATTCAGTTTATGATTGACATGAATCGATACATTTGGCGTATTAGATTGTTGTCGGTGTGGCAAGTTTGCTGTAACATTTTTGGAACTGGAAACACTAAGATTGACCGTTTTTGATATAGTATTGCTATTCGTAGCCTCTGGACCAAGTGCTGGAAAATTCTCGTCCGTTACATCCAAAGTTTTAGACCTCAATGTACTGCGGATCGTCACGTTACCCCTACCTTTTATCTGGCTCATGTTTGGAACCATAGTGGTGGTATTACCCAAAGTTGGAAACTCTTCCGTACTTTGGACGTCGACGATCGGTTGACTGACGTATGTAGGTTCGTTGTTCGTAACATAGTAATCAACTCCACCGACTGCACCTGCTTCTTGTCGGAAATCTCGACTATTATAATCTCTAGTGTTGTTATGATCTCTAGAATTTCTGGATAACGAGGAGCCTGGCAATCTCCGATTGTTTCTGTTATCGCCTCTCGGAGTTAAAGTGAATTCTAATTCTAATGTTCGTGCTTGCTTTGCGGCAGCCTTCCCCATCAATTTTCCATGAACACTGGCCTTATGCGCTTTCAAATCGATATCTGATCTGAACACACTAGTAAATTTTTCCTCTGCACATGGCCCTTCCTCGCATAGAAAATGTTCCTGCCTAAAATGATCTCTTAAATGATCATAAGAACTATAATATTGATGCAACCCGTCGGCATCACAGAAATGACAATATAAGTGATCTCGTCGTAGATGACGAAAGAGCTCGTCACTGTCCATATAGCGTTGATCGCAAAATTCACACAATGGATGACCCTTGTGACTTTTATCATCCGTGTCACCTTTCCTTCGATGTTGAGCTAGCTCAGATCTTGTATAACAGCGCCTCTCGTGTGAAAATATCTGTTAAAGTGATATAAGAACCATAAATATACAACATGTCATACAACTTTTGGTATTTGATTATATTTCTTGATCATTATTAAAAAATAAATATGCGTCCCACCTTTAAATTTTCAACGCAGAGGTCGCAATAATGTAGTTCATGGTATCGCCTCATGTGATCCTTAAGGCTGTTGAAGTTACTGAAAACTTGTACCTCCTTGCACAGTTCGCAGATATGTGCCAGCAATGAAACAAATCGTTCTTCAATGTCTTCATTCTCAAAATATATGCCATACCTCTTATCCAATAAATTTCCCTTTCGTAAATGTCGAAATGGCTTGATCTTTCCGGTAAAAACAACTTTGGGCAAATCTTGACGGCATATCGGACATTCGTTTTGACGACAGAGAACTCTCATCCGTGTACTACACTCGTAACACACAGGGTGTTCACACATTCCAATGCTATAAATCTCTACATTTTTGAAGCATACTACACAGGTATTGTCCAAATGAGCACTTTCATTGGTAGCAGACATGACGAGGGTTGTGTCCGATGCTGTGGCCATTTTCGATATCCACCAAGCTTAGACAAAGCGATAGCCAAATTTTCAAGATACAGTAAGTATGACGTCAAGGCTCTTGCCTTGCATTCAATGAACATCAAGCGTATCCCCAAAAGCTTTTGCTATGTATCAGACCTCATAGCAAAAAACACCAGAGAGTAATTTGGAAAGTCAAATGATTTCTCGATGGCTGAGAAATAAACGAATGATCATTCAAACTCTCGTGTGGATGAGTAAAATTCGTGAAACGCCTGGAAAAGGTCGAATCAATGATGATAATAGTAAGAGCAAAATATTGTTGCGAGTAGAATACAACTTAACAATTAGACTTGCTCCTTCAAGTAATGAACCTTAATCGTTATCGATGCCACGATTTGTTCGAAGTATTGTTTAGAATCCTCCGACGTGGATGTCTTGAGGTTGTGAGTGTCTAAGAAACAGATGGTGAGTTGTACCAGAGGTGAACAGGTTATGCCAGCACAATTACTTGACTTTCCACGACTTCTCGAACGTGTTACGCCGATTGCGTACGCGTTTGCACGAGATAACCTCGTAGCCAGCACTAAACTTCGGGTATTTCGGGACACACTGTTCGTGGTTCGTAGTTTTATCTAATTTTGAAACTATTTTTCCGAACAAAATAGATTCACAAATTACCGTAATAAACCGGAAATGTGTATAAAATCTGTTTGGCATTTGTCGTAAACGATTGTGCTGCCAAACGTGTCCGACGATTTATACTTGGTCTAAGACGCGTGGCAGAAAATTTCAAATCTATTGCATGCCTCATACGATCATATTTAACTTACGACAGGGTTGCGTGTGTTACGCGGCTTCAAATGATTTTTCGTTTTAACTTCGTGAAACAATTCCTTCATTCGCCGTTCATTCTTAAGCGACAAGTAATAAGAAAACAAGCCCTCGGTAAAATATACCTACAATTTGAAATCGTCTTTGGAAATATGATTATTGCCTGGATCAGCCAATCAAGACGCAGGTAAATTCGAGATGAACAGCATTATTGTTGAGGAAACCTTATAATAATAATTAGACATTGAAAGGTGAGCAGGCGTCAAAACAGTGATTGAATTGTACAATTAGTTATTATTGTTTACAAAGATTTTTTCTAAAACACTGCGCATAGCGCACATATTCGCGTCGCACTAATTTCAGGTGAACCGAATTCATCTAGGTACGCATTGTAGATCGCATGAACGACCCAGTTAAGCTACAGAATCTGGTGATAATTAGATAATATTTGATTATTAAAAATTACAACGCTACCTTATACATGACCAGAACTATTACAAGTTCCCATACCTACTCTAATGTCAGCAAATCACATGACAATAAAAAAATGCAATGGCTATGAAAATGTTACAATAATTTTTATTTCGATTTAAAAGTAGTGTTAATTAATTTCCTACACTTAAATGTCGAACAACTACATGAAAGAATCATAATATTTAAGAATCATTGTTTGCTTGCAAAGTTATGTGTGAGTTCTTCCTGTCGTGCGATGTCTTATCTTTTGCGGTCATTAGATCCACTTCGACGTGAACGGGAACGTCTTCCACGACTGCCGCTGCGGGAACGTCGTGATCTAACAGAAACAAACGAGAAATTATTTCGTGATTTTGCTTTCTGTTTATAATTTGTATAAAATCTGATCGAACATCGTGTCAGAAATAGATCGCTCTCCGAGTATGATCATGGAGCTGTAACAAAAGGAGGATCGGTAGATACTCAACTTTAATAAATACTTTCAGCTCGGCCTTATAAGTCATCATCTTTTTTTTAATTAAATATACGTTAAGAACAAAGTGGAAGTAATGGCGTACCACATAAAGTGATAGGATGAAGACCAACTAATTACCAATCACCGTTTCTCACCTCTTTCCACGACTTCGACTCCTCGATCTAGAGCGTCGTCGATCCCGGCGATCGCGATCGCGATCACGATCACGGTCTCTATAACTGGTACTCAATCCACTCCGCCCTCTGTCTCTGTCACGATCCTCTCGCTCTCTATCCCGTTGTCGATCTCTATCCAGCATTGTCTCTCGTTTTTCTTTGCGCCTCTCTTCAACAGTTTTTTCGAGCTCAGCTAATTTCTCTCTAATTTTTATGAAACCTAAATGCAGTTTTCCTCCAAAATGATCAGCCAATCTTCTATCATTATCATGTATGCCAAGGTATGCACTGCATACTTCGCAAACCCTTAATTTTTGTTGTTGATAACTCGAAGCGGGCATACTGTTTCTATACTCTTGTTCAGCTTCGTTTTTTTTCTTTCTTAACTCATCAATTTCTCCCATCAACTTCATAGATTCTTCTACAAAGCCTTCCTCTCCAAGTTGTTCTGCTTTGGCTAATTTCTTACCAATTTCTTCTGCAAGAACATGAACATTGTTTGCTTTAGCTGCAACCTCTGCACTTAATTCCTCTTGAGTCTCTGCTAGACGTTGTTTGGCTTGTTCGGTTCGTCGATCACAATCTGCTATGAAATTTTGAAGATGCTCCATAGCCTAAAAAAATATGTTCTCTGTAAATCCAATATTGAAAACGTCCGAAAGAACTGCGATTAACAGTCATATTCTACAAAGACTTTTGAAGGCAAGAGAGTTCAAAAAATAATTCAAAGTATTTTTCAACATGACTAAGATACTTTTCATCGACTATGGCAGCTAAATTATTAGAATTCCAAGTAACTTATTTCATCAAATTGATTCACAAAGTCAAAACCTACATCAATATCGTAGAAGTGATCTTTCTTCTTCTGTGCAGCCTCGTAGTCAGCCCGGAGGGCCAAATCGTGAATCTGGGGGCATTCTCCCAAGTCCATGCGCTGCGATTCACAAAGTATGAATAAATTATTAACTGTTAGTCGTGCAATGCCTCTTTCAACAATGCTTAAAATATCATCACCGTCCTCAGAACAGTTACATACTTTTTCTGTCACAAGGTTAAGACATCAGTAACAATATACACGAAAATTCGGAAAAGTTGATATTTTTTCTGATTTCAGCGTGAACCTGCCTTCTTTGATATTAAGATTTGGTCACGTATTGTACCATGACGATCTAATTGCTAAATACGCTATCAAAAATACACTGAAGAAGAATTGTTATCACGTAAATTAACATAAATTCTATAGGTATATATTTTGTTGATTTCACTTACAGAGCGGCAACACCTCTCCGCCTGACGCGACAATGCGATGGCGATGCTACAATCAGCACACACCTTAATTTACATAATCAGATCTATGTCACAACTTACAACCTAATGTGTTAACTGTAACGAAATATTGTAAGATAGTGGTTTGAGTAATTTGCATTTTATTTAGATATCGAATTCAATACGTACATCCAATGATGAAGAAATTTTGTAACGCCTGTGTCGTATGATCCTGCCTAAAATAGACTTCTTTTTTCGTTCACGCAAATTGCCCAAATCCAGTATGATTCAAAATGTTAAATTGCGCATATGCTACACAAACTTCAAACATTAAAAGTAATTGACTGAAAATATACCCTCAAAGAATGAAACAATGAAACATAAGTTACATGCCCCAAAGACAATATTCCCAGTTCAATGTTTGCTTCAGTAGACAATACAATGATTATTTATGTGATGTTTGGTACAATCCATACATCAGTTTAAACCAAAAAGTTAGGAATGCAACAAAGCAGTAGGATAGTATTATGATGATGATAGTATTATGTGTCAAAAGTATTCAATTTTCAGTTATTTTGCTTCATTTCGACAATTCATAATTCGACTAGCCTTACTTACAGATCTGTGCTTCAATCTCTGTTTCTAATCGGAAAAGAAACTTCGCGCATACTCACAGAAAAATTTCTCCTATTTTCCATCAATGGCGAATTTAGCAACAATCGACAACCAAGATCGTTTCATGATTCTACTCACCAAAGTGAACTAGAACAGGCCTCTGGCGGTCTGGGTATATATTTCTCTAGGCATCGGCATACAGTCTCACCACTGTGCCGACGCTTCAATATGTTTAAATAAGTTAATATTTATTACGTAAGATAGCTCAATGGTAATACGTACGTCTTTTTTTTCAGTACTTACAGTAACGCGTGTGTGATAGTGAGACAAACAACAATATGATCGGACAATATTCGCAACAATATTGTACATTGGATTGGTTTTGCATTTTTCACACTCTGGAAATAGAACTGCAGTCGCAATGGTATTAGTGAATTCAATTGCCTGTTTATAATTTATTATTGATATTTTCATATTCAGAGTAATAATTGACTCTACAGGGTATAAGCGAATAGGTATGCAATAATTTCAGTGATTGTAGAGGATGCTTTCCTGAGTATTTTTAGTCAATCGACCCATAGTTGGAAACGTATGCTGATGGAGCTATGGACAATTTTCACCACTTGCAGGTAGGCACCATCACACTCAGGTGACCTTAAAGCTGCGTGCCAAACGGCACTTTGTTGCGTGCCTGGGTGACTTTCGTGATAATGCTAAATGTCCAAAATGAAGTAAATAACTTCAGATAACATGCAGAAAGAAGCGCAGCTTGAAACAAACGACCAGCTTCAGCTGAGGTTTGAACCAGCGCTATTTGCCAAGCAGTTTTGATGTCACCCGAGTCTGAGGGTTTTCCACATGCAAGTAGTAGTGAAAACTACCCACAGCTCCCTCAGGGTGCGTTTCCGACCATGGGTTCATTAACTCAAAATACTCAGGAAAGCATCCTCTACAATCACTGAAATTATTGCAGACCTATTCATTTGCACCATGTATATGTGACTATAGAAAGAAATTCCAATGAATAATCACTTGTATAAATTGAAAAATACCATAGGTCAAATTTACAGATCTAAAAGTGCTATTGTTGAAAAGTTTTTTTACGTTAATCAAATTTCTCTCCAGAAGAACAGAATGTAATGCAAACAGTCGAAACAGATATATCAGCAGTTGTGCTCACGTGCCTAGGTCTTGGATCTGGTGTCGTGATATGGAAACGCAATGGTACTTTCGTTTATATTCCGCTTCCTTACCTACAGGGAAGATAAAACTTTTATGAAAGGAAAGCAGAATCTAAGGGAATGCCATCATAATTTTTTTTAAAACGCTTGAAGAATAGCTTCCATGATAATCACAATAACAAGTACATCACGTACAATATACTACATCTTTGGGCCATTCGATCAACAGTTGTCACATGATACTTGAAATAATGAACAGTAATTAAATCAAATATGACCTATACATGGGTTCAATAATTTGTATGCTACGCAAATCACATGACTGACTATCTGTTCTTCTGTGGAAACACGAATAAATTCATTATTGTTGAGCGTTGATCAAGGCAAACGTGTTAATTACCATACAATCCTTGCAAAAAACCATTAGTGTTAAAATTCAATTTGAGTCGGATGATATGGAAATTCTGTTTTTATCCCCTCACGAATATGTGCGTTACATCGCAACTATACTTATGAAATAATATTTCAATTGGAGAGCTCTGTATATGACTGATGTCAATTGTCGCACTATTTTCAACTGCACGGCATCAAATATAGATTTCGGAATGCTTGTATTCTTAGAATTTGGTATCATACATGACATCAGCCTTACATAAACATACAAATTTGTCATGCAGAGGAAATTTCCAATATTTCAAAGTAATAGAGGATCATTGAACGACTTTTCTCGCGACGCGTAACGATTGTTGGATAACCACAATATAAAATGTAACTCAAACCTATTCTCATTTACAACCATTTGATGACAGTAGATACTTTTCAAAATCACATAATAGTATAATATAATATGATGAACACGATGACAGTTCAGGTTTAGCACGATACGAGTTATAGTCTCCAGCTGCAACACGTATCCTTTTGCACAGCCCTACAGCTCCTCGTTTTACATATTGATAGTTTTTTAATACTTTCTACAAAGTGTGAGTAATTTCTACCTGCATTCGTACGTAAAGGGCTGTTGTTCCACTAAACTAATTTTTGCAGTACACTCACCGTAGATGAAAGGATTTCATGCGGGCAGCAAGCCAGAAGAAAGCTCTTGCAGACCTTTGGATCCGAGTACTTGACTTGAAATTTGTTATTCTCGCCTGAAACAGTGTGCAATAGTGTAGACATGTTAAATGTTATTTGAGAATTGATATCGCGGTCGACATCATTAGGTCACCATCTTGTTGTAACGCTGGCACAATACACGAGTCTTACACGATTACTCCATACTTCGGCATTATTTTTACGCAGAAATCACTAACCGTTCCGTCCAGTGCCCATTAACTGATCGAGCATAGCTCGCATTTGATCGTGGGCCGTCATTTTTACAATGAAATATTGCAAAGCGTGGAACCTTTCGATACGACCTCCGCTGGTCGTCGCCTTCGCTGAGTAATTTTCATCCAATTATATCGAGATTTCATGTGTGGTTACGAGGATATGCGGTTGCTTGGAACCTGGATAGAAGAACTATCTAGAGGGCAGTCTCTGTCAGCGCTAGTATCGACTCTCATAAGAACCATTAAAACACCACTAGGGCTACCTAGGTAGCCCGGTGTTTGGCCATGTGTGCTTTTCAGCAACGACACAGTGTCGAACACAGCATCAAGAGACTCGGTAGAGTCTCGCGCCTAGTTATCAAAAAAAAAAAAAAAAAAATCGCACTCGCCGCGCAAGACTCTGACAGAGTCTCTATACCCGAACGGCAACTGAGTGACCGTTAAGGAAATTTATGATCGTTAATTTCTTCCGTCTGGCTATAAATACGGAATTGTAATATTTATTGCGGGGTGTGGCAAAGGAGAGCTTTAATTTAAGCCCTATTGCGATCAAATCGGTGGACGTAGAGCTGACATATTATTATTCGAAGGTTTTGATGCAAGTAATTCATACGTGTCTTCGACGAGATTGCATTTTCGTCGTCTCCGTCAGTCAGTGACGTCACTCACGTCACTCACTGTGGCAAGAAACCTATGGGTATAAAGAGTATAGAGTGGCTTTTGCTAGGTAGAGAGAAGAGACCTACCAAGTATGGACGTAGCCAGATGGCGCTTTGGTTAGCTCTTTATTTTCACCAACTACAGTATGGTATCATACCAATCATCTGCGGTATGATTTATTGTGTCAATGTATTTTTCGTCGTAATTGTGCGTATAATTCAGAACAAGATCATTTGAGGTACGGTAAGATATTTTTTTTCAATGAGATAACTGTAAGTGTTTGACAACACAGGGTTGAATTGAATGATTACTACAGTCTTTAGTTATACCGTAAGTATTCGTTATGCGGGTCAGTTGGATCGGTCCGATCCCGAATTTGACGTTTACGGCACTGCCGTTCCGCCGTTCTTTGTTCACGCTGGTTGTCTTCTGCTTTGACAGGTAGGCAAAGCGCGCGGAGTACGACCTCAGTATACTTGGCAAACTACTGCAACCAATTTGAAAATAAATGTACCCAATAATTTGGAAATCATTTGGACAAATTTGGAAAATCATTCGCGTAATTTGGAAAAGAATGGATAATGAATAATCAATGAAAATTTATTAAACGTATAGTTAGCAAACAAGTTGACCGATTTCATTTTTTTTTCTCCAGATCGATGCTAAATGATTTGGAAAATCGATTTCCAAGTATTTCCAAATTTGGAAACTAATTTTTAAGTATTTATTTACAAAATAATAATTAAGCACCGCCCCCCCCCCCCCCCTCCCGCCGCCCGCCCTCTGGCGGGCTGCGCTACCCTCCGCCATGACAGTTTCGTCATTCTGCTTCTTTCGTGTGTTTGATAATTTTGAAGTAGTAAGATTCAGCTGATAAAAATATTCTTCATTTGAAGAATGTACATTCTTACTTGAAGTTTTGCTCATGAACTAGAAAGGTCAGCCTTGAATGCCACACGTTGAAGTATTCACGTTGCACTACATCAACCTGTATCATCTTCATTTCGGAGCAGATTTTTGCCTCATGCAGGGCGAAATAGACAAGAATCAAGCTCGAAGCAATTTGTAGAACAATTGTGCCGAGGACTTCTGAAAAGGTGAAATAATTCGTGGCCGTACTTTTATGTACCCATGCTGGTTGTTCAAGCCCGTCTGTAATGTACTTAGTCAACGTCATGAATAAAATTTCTCCGACGTTCTGCTTCTCAAAGGCTTCTTATAAGGTAACTTTTTTTCCCCTTTCGAGACTTGAAATATTAAAATGAATTTCATTGATATAGTTCGATATTTTTTCATTAGCAGGGCCCTTTTATTAATCTCCCAACAGCCTCAGATGAAGAATTATCCGCATATAATGCGACTAGTTACGGAATGACATTCCAACAGCAACAATTATTTCTTCAATGACAGATGAAGTGTCAGCAGCAACTATCTCGAATAATTCCAGTACAATCTTTCGAGTATTCCAGTCCATATTGGAGATGTAGTGAATTCTTCAAATAACCGATGGGAGCAGCCACCCCCGACGCATTAGGGGTGGCTACTGCCTTGGGCAAACTCAAGGATACAAAGTCCTGCTGGTGCAATCTATTCAGGTTAGACATTAAATATTCTTATATTTTATTCATCATTGAATCTGATAAGCTGTGCGGATCCAAGATTTTGCTGAAACCTCTAGAGATGTTTACTCGGGTCAAACAGTGAAACCCATGCTGTTCAGTTCAATTTCATGAGCCTCTCTATTACAAGGTGTTCACACTAACTATATGATGCCACCGGTTGATGATAAGTCTGACCCTAACTAAAGATTTTCATGTTGGAACCCATGGTCGGAAATTTGATGTTACCTTGGTAAGAGGGGTTGAACTTTCAACCATGAGTTTCTGTATCAAAAATGTTGATGTTGCACCTTCATTTATGATTCTGTTGAGTGCCTTATCGGCAACTTGCAACAATTTAATAAATTTCATTCGATAAAACCTCTTCACTTCTTTTATTCTCTTCTCCAAAATAATATATGATTATTGAAAGTGAAGACTTCGATATTGATCATTTCTAGTAAAAGATTGTATTTACCGCTTATGACTGCTTCGACTTTTCAGACCCCGGAAGCAACTTATCAATTATTCTTTCTCATCGACAATTATTGTATTTATATACGTTCCATGCGATGGGGTTCGCGTTACCATGAGGGCGAGGCAGCTTCTGGGATACTGAGTGTTGGCCTTGGTCACTCAGATCTTCGAGAAAGGCTCTCTGGATCTCTCAGGTCAAAACTATTTGGTTCATCAAATATATAGACATAAGTACAATGTGTGGATGGAAGAAGGAATAATCAGTAAGCTTTTTTCAGGAGTTCCAGAAACCAACAAACTCATGAGCATTAAATAGAATCATCTTTAGCCATATTTATAAGTCTTGAAGTTATTACTTGTATGTCCTTCATTTCTCAATCCAAGTAAACATTCGTACAAATTTGAGCTAAGTTCTTCATTGACAACCATGGTCCTTGCTTTATGATCTATAATCACTGGGCCGATTATAATGATTTTTTCATATGATTCAGATAATCAGGGATGATAGATAAGTTTACTATGGCCGAGATCCAGACCTGTCAATTGTATATCGAATTACTCATCGAATTTTTTTTCCCCGAACAAATGATCAAATTTTGTATCAAAGTCTTCAGTTAATTATGTAAAAAATGAATACACATGAATATAAATAATAACTTGATAATTTAATGGGTAGAATTCATTGTCACTACAACCAAGCAAAATTGAAGCGTTGATTGATTAAGAATTTGTCATTTGCGAAATTGGTTACCATCGTTTGAACTGTGATAAATAGGGAAACAAATTCTTTACTTGAATAATTAGAAACTTTATTTTATTCATTATATTTCAAGATTATTAGCAATTGGTTTACATTTCCGTAAAATGTGAGTGCTTCAGTGACGGCCGAACCAATAACACCTCGGCCGGCGTTTGTCAAATTTTCGCAGCACTCAACTACTGCCTGAAGATGAAGTGAAACACTTTGAAACCCGGGTCGCAAGTACCTTTAATTGCTTAGTGGTATCATAGACTAACTAACCCTGCCTTTCCTCTTAATTAAGTTGCCACAAATTGCGGGAGAATATTACCTGAATAAATTTATTACTATTACATTTCGATGGAAATTATTAATAATCAGTGTAACTGATAACTGATGAACAAATAAAAAATTGTACTTACGTAATTAATCAAATTCTACAAAAAGTAGTGATATCCCCATAAAAAGCACCCCTGGTGCAAAAACCTTTCGCCTAGTTATATAAATGTGATAGTCACCCACAAAAAATACATTCTTACGCCAAGAAAACATTACACGATTATTATTTTATACAAAAATTCCTTCCTCGTAAAAAAAAAGATTCGAAATCAGATGCTATTGCCTAGTACCGATATCACGTTGTCTTTTTTCGAATTGACAATTGGGCTTTTCATAACACGGTATTGACAGCCTTCCTGTCCTGCCACGTAGTACCATAGATATAACGATAGAGGACTGACGCCTCCATTGGTTCACCCAAATAACATTTTTTTAAAATAATTAAAAAAAAAATAAAAAATTTGGTGGTAGCGGTACTAGGCGGGCCAATATTTCGTATCACTATATTAGGATTATTGACATGGTTCATCCGCCGTAACATTGTACTTATTTAGAAAAGGCCCGCCTAGTACCACTATCACCAAATTTTTTTTTTTTTTCAATTATTTTTTTAGTCATATTTTTGCAGTCTCAGGACTGCACAGGATAACTCAGGTTTCGATAAAGCCAGGATTTGATCTTCATTGCTTAGCGCCGGTGTTGAGGAAACAACTTCTCTTCTTTTAGTCTGTAAGACCAATTAGTTTGTGATAAGCATGTAGGACTGCGCTGTATGCTCCAATAATATTACTATATCCAGTTTCTATTACAGAGTATATTTTTGGTTGAAAAATGTGTTCGAGAAGTTTCTCCCGAGTGCGTTAATGTAAAATTTAGAAAGAGCAAAAGAAAATTAAAGAAAAGATTATTAAATACAAAGTTTTACTAGTGTACTTTTCTTGTCACCCATACTATTTAATAGCCGGTAAAATTATACGGATAAAACAACTTCTAACGCACAAATTTACAGCTCTCACTTCGAATCTAACTTAATTTTTTTATGTAGATATGTACAAGTGCAAACACTGCAAAGGACAAATTCCATCCTTCGATAGCATCATGTGGCATGCGTGTTTCATTAATAAGGCAGTATTTATGGAGGAGATTAAGAGTATATTATACCATCAGGAAATGGACCAACGTAATTACAAACTGTTACTTTTAATCAATTCCGTCGAATAGCATGTTTTCATCTAATTTACTCTAATTATTCAAGTTTGCGATTTGGTACGTACATCATGCAAAAGCCTATTCACTTGCATCTTTATGTTGTTACAGCAATGTCTTGTTCACAAAGTGATAACATTGCCAGAGCAGCTGAAAGTCCGCAAAACGATGTCGAGAATAGTTCAGGAAATACAATGGAAGGAGAATCAGAAAAAATTGTAGCAGGGAAAGAATGTGAGTTCCATTATGAAATAGATTGAATAAACTTGCAGATGCCTAATTTTTCCTTTACTAAGAATAAAATTTAATCAATAAACTCAGTGATGTTTGCCAAACGATATGTAAGCCAACATTTTATTATAACAGGTGCGATTTGGACTAAAAAAGCAACAACTGCAGCAATTAGTCTTTATGAAGCAAATATGGAAATGCTGGAGCACCTTAAAAAAAAGGGGAAATTATGGGATGCTGTTCAAAATGGTTTAATAAATGTCACGAAACTCAAGGTTATGTCCCTCCCGAAATTACAATTTTTTCTATAAATTGATACTTCAATTTTTGTTTATTATGTATAATAAGTAATTGTATATGTATATAATGGTAAATGCGATTATAAAATTTATACACGTTCGCTGCAGGGCTGAGTGTCTCGCGATTTTTCGTAAGCTGCATGAGCGGATTCTAGTGACTAAAATTAAAACCTCAAAGCGTTTCAACAAGCATGAAAGCACTGTGTTCGACCGTGTAACACTACTTAACACTGTGTTCCACCGCGTGCTGGCTGGGCGTATCCCAGTCCCTCGCCCATGGTGGTCGTGGGGGTCGGGCCGTAAGGCAGGTACTCCACGTTAAATAAACTCGAAACTCGAATGTATCCCACTGTGTCTCCTAGCTGGAAAGCCCACCCTAGCTCGAAGCTGAGGCAGGCACAGGGATGAAGGTAGACTTGCATGAAGGAAATCGACGTCTCTTTCATTTGAAAGATACCTAGGTCTCTTGGAGAATACCTGAGAATACAAGTCAGCGAGTGTAGTGTTTATATGAAGAATATCGAATATTAGGTATCAAAAGGTGAGTGAAATTGGTTTTTAACATTAGTCAAGATCGATAGAGGTCGTTTAAATGCCAAAATATAATTTTAATTGTAGAAATGACGGGATTTGGTGCTAAAGATAACGTATGCGGTTATGTTGTCATATTTACAAACGTAGTGAATGAATAAATTTTTAGTACATAGTTGTTAACAGTGATAAAAATCATACTTATTATTGTTCTTCTGAAGCTCCATAAAATAAAATAAAAATTGTAGCTTGATTTTCGTATAGAACAGTCGAATTTGTGAATGCCAAGTTCATCAATCTTTTCCCTATCATTAGGTGATTATTCTTTGCAGATTTTGCTATTAAATGCGGTTGTTATACTAGATGTAGCTTATATTCGTACTAAAATACATCACATCAATTACATTTAATTATTAATACTATAAAGGCTAGATATTATGGACATAATAAAATTCTGGAATTTAATCTCTTATTACAGAATTCGGGATAAGAACGACCTACAGCCATCTGCCTACGGGATACAAGCTATTTTTTCGCAAATATAATACATAAACAAACATGCCACGAATAGGTCGACTGACGGAATCCTGTCAAGTCTACTCTTAATTAAAATTAAATTGATTACTCGGTTTTTCAGTATTTCGTCTATCTGCATATGAAACAAAATCAATATTGGTCGAAAGTACAAAGTCTGAGGAATATGGGATCGATAGGTCGACTACCTTAATAATAGGTGTTTGCACTCGTCTGCCTACGATACAATTCATGTATTAAAATAAAGAGAATTTCTTTACAAACACAATGGTACAAGGTCGACTAGGTAAAACCTATCAAGACTATGAGTCGACGTGATTTTCGACTATGCACGAGAGAGAAGCGAAGCGCGCATCGCACAGTGTGACAGAGGAAGACGCAGCATAGCGGCTGCTTGTATCGCTTGTCGGAAATAAAAATTAGATAAATAAGTATAGTTAATATTTGTTTACAGTAAACGATTTTTTGTGTTTAAACATAACTACATCGTTTGTAAAATAAAATACGCCTGTGAAATAATTTCTCATCAATTTAATGTACTTTTTCAAGAGTCCCCCTTATTTTCATTTATTCTAATGCTTGTTTCCTCGGCACGATTACGATAACTGTGGCCGCTAATTCTGATCATGCAGTCTTCACATCCAACCCAGCATAAGACTTTTTTCAATAGTGGAAAGATCGAAATTCGGCCTCTAAAGGGGTGAAAGGGAGTTTCGAAATTTTGAATGTGACAATATATTTTCTGACATAATTACAATTAAATTTATCGTGGATTGTACACATGTGGCCCAAAAAAACACTTTTTCAGAGATAAAATAATCACGATTTGGAATTTGTTTAGAAAATACATTGCTTCCAAGCATTTTTGAGAATGTAGAAAAAAAACGAGCCCTAAAAAACAGAATATGAAAACAATTCTAGATAACGCCCATGATTCGCAGCTAACTTCATTAAATTAACGACACAGTACGATGAAGAAACACGCGGAGAATTCGATTCACATCGAAAATCGTGTAAACACATTTTTTGCTCTTCAAAGCGCTGTAACTGAAAAACTAAACCTGAAAACGGAAAAGTTATTCTTGTTTTTCGTATTTTTTTCGGCAAAAAATATCACAATCCAATGATCAGATTAAGGCGTCGGAGAGATCGTAAGCTTGCCTATTTGTTAAATCATTTCATGAAATTCTTATTGTTTATCACAAATTCCACAGAAGGGACCTTGCCCCCATCCCCCGGCGGGGGCGTCGGCCCCCGTACCCCACGGGGCCCTGCGACCACTGAACTCTATTCAGTGCCTGCGACCCTGGATCAGCTGCCGCTATCCCTCGCGCTGACTCACGCGCGAATCCGCGGCTCAAGTCAATTTTCTTGATGGACAGAATATAACAACACCTACACCCACCCAACCATCCACACATGCACGTGCACACACACGGAAGGAGGGCGGAAAGAAGGGCGGGGGGCGGGGCGAGAGAGAGGGGGGGGGGGAGAGACATATCTCTTGTCTCTACTCTTCTTGCATCTCACAGATTTATCACTCTTCTAAAATTTGTCGCGATTAGGCCCGAATATAACTGGGCTATTAAGGAGATCGCTATCAACACAACCACTATTATGCATAAAATCAGAGTTTTCAGTGGACCATCTGATAATGACGATGTTCTGTTATAGCCTCTCCAATTAAAGATCTCTATTGGAAAGTTGATTAGGAACGATAAGTTAATAGCCATTAGATATTCAAATAGCGGAATATCGAGACAGTGTTGACGTCAAACAAGGTGTATCAGTGCAGGGGAACCAATCAATGAAATCGATACGTTGAGTTAGTTCGGTTTGATATCTGATATAGAGAAGACATTGGTAGAGATCAATTCCGAATTAGCCATCTTGTTCCCTCGACTGATAAATGCGTATTATTTTGCCATTAGGCACAATCGTACATCGATACAATCATACATAACAACACTTATATTTTTATTCCAATATGTTCATTAATAATATGTTAAATGTAAAACATTTAAATGAGAAATTCAATTAATATGCTAAATAACGATCAAGAACACGAGTTAGAGGAATAATAACTTTGACATTTCATTTCGTATCGAAGAATTCAATGTCTCATCTAATGTATAGGAAGTCCTTTCGATTCATTTGAGTCTGTTCTGTTTGAGGAAGACGACTTGCGAAACAAGTAGAAACGTAGTTGACATATGTTGTCAACAGTTTGAAGAAAGTCCTTGACATTTCATGCCCAAATATAAACTATCATATGAAATCTTCCGGTTCCAAATTTCAAAGAACTTGATGAAATAGCGACTCACTAAATTTGCTGCATACCACTTAAAATGCAGGCATAATATCTTCCAATATATTTAAAAAATACTCAAATATAGTGCTCATCTTCTTTACAGACCTAAGTAAATGACTCAATGGACATTGTGTTGAATAGTATAAGCCACAATACATTTCAGTAAAATTAATCGGCAAACGACCATTGTTCTACATAACAAAATTAAAAAAACTCATGACTCAATTTGAACTCACAAAAATTGTAATTTAAATCTACGTTATAACTTTTAATTATTTACAATGATATTGTTAGTTGGTAGATTGACCGTGGTTACTTTTTCTGCGGCTACTGCATGCATGCAATGTGCGATTATTTTAAAATCGAATCGGTATTCAGTATTTTACAATGTAAATCGCACCTTTTAAGATTTTGACTGAGAATTAAAAATGTTTTCTTTGAACCATAAGACAAAATTTTGATATTTTTTTTACAATTGAGGGGCTTGATTCAATGTGCACTAGCGCTCGAAACGACTCTGAACCACTGAAGTCTGACGTCACGGATTACCAAATGACTAATGCAAAGGTAATGATTTTAAAAAAATACCATCGTGTACCTGAGTAAAAAAAGAATCTTTATTGTATACATTGTTTTTCCATAAAATGTTTAGTTTCAGAGATAAAAATTAAAAACTTGATAATTATAAAACGCATTTTCAATACCTTTTTTGAACATGTATCGCTCTAACTTCGTTATATTTCATCGCAACTTTCTGGAATTTTTTTACTATTGTATTATAGTCTATCGCTGATGACGAGTGCATAAAAAGTTCAATTTTCAATAATCGCGATTAATTATTTGATTGCAAATTAGCGGTGCACGAATTACTGGTCTACATAAGTTTAAAGTCAAAAATAGTAGAGCAAACTTTCAGTTACGAATAACTGTCAGCGAGACGTTTGTTTCTGAACAATCGAAGAAGTTTCTCTCAAAGTTTCATAATACAGAAGTTTAAACAAGGCCGCGCACTCCCGCGTACGGCCGTACTAGGCACATGGAATGCTGCTCATATCCATGGATGTTTTATATCGTCAACCCCGTTGGGTTGGATGGATATTGAATGTGTTGCAGACGGGAATGTATTTCCAACGCGAGAGACCGTGCGTCTTGTCGCGCGCCTCGGAGGCAACTGCATGTGCTTGTATGCGTGTGTGCGCGCGCACGTAGACCGAGTCGGGGGGGGAAGCTTGGTGTTTATGCACGAGCACGGTGACGAACACCGCGTTTTTCATATCGTAACTCGTGATTCAAAATGGCACGATTCGGATTGAAAATGTGCATGTCAAGATAATAATAATTCTCGGCGTTCACACCAAACCATGGCATTTCTTGGCTTTTTTTCAGTACTAATGAATGAAATCATATAAGACAGTATCATTTGTTATTAAACATTAGAAAGTAATTTTTCAGATCAATATATCTTAGTCATTTGTTAATTAATTTGTTCACAACATTAATATATATACTTTTACAACATAAATACTCAGTTCGTAGTCAGTGACTACGAAATATATATTACTCTTCTACTTTTATGCATTCTCATTTAGTTATTTTGGGTATAACTAAATAAAAAGTAAAGATTTCGAGTATTTGATATACTTGTGTAGCTCTCATAGTCAAGATTTTAAATATTAATAAATTCAACAATCATTAAACTTGCACCCATTACAAAAAAAAATCGAAGTTGAGAATGAAAAAAGAAAAATATAAAAATAGATATACGTTTCGACGAATGACAACGAAGTTAGAGCCATACATGTTTGAAAAAAGTTTAAAAATGCGTTACAAAATTATCATTTTTTAATTTTTATCTCTGAAACTAAACATTTTACGGAAAAACAGTACAAGTAATAAATTATCTATTTTTACTCAGGCACACAATGCTATTTTTTTTAAATCATTACCTTCGCATTGGTTATTTGGTCATCTAAGAAATCAGTTTGCAGTGGTTCCGAACCGTTTCGAGTGCTAATACCCGTATTGCATCGAGCCCCTCAATTCCGGAAATCCTCTTGTTGAAAATATCGGTACGCTCAATTAACCTGTGACGAATGCAAATAATTGTGCAAGTTATTTAATTAATTTTATTATACGCATTTACAGAACAACGTTTTTTTACCAAAAACTCTAACGAAAAATATGTTTAAACCTAACAAAGAAATAGATAAGTTGGATACTGGTCGCATTTTTGAAAGATACTTAATTGCAAACTAGATTTAGGTATCCCTTAAGTGAAATTTCGATAGTTACAAAATAATGACCGTAAGCCTTTTGAGTAGAAAATTATTTTCTAGTCTTAGAGATGACTATGATCTCTTAATGATTCGTTTTCTTTTGCCGAATCGTCATCTTTTCGTCATTCCTAAGCTCATATTCTATTATCAGAATAATATGCTTAAGCGTTTGCCACTTTAAAGTTCATCCTTATCATCTAACTCAACATCGCTGAGATCAATATCCTCTTCTTGAGGGGGTTCACCGTCCTTGCCATCCCATGGTTCGGTTTCATAGATTGGAGGCAATTGAGCTCCTTTCAACGGCGCAGTACCACCTCTTCCGTAGCTGAGATCTCGTAAGAATTCGTTGATTCCATCTTCCGAAAAGCTACCTCTCAGCAAAGAGTATTTCATTTTTTTTATGTTGACAACAGCCATTGCTGGGTAACCAAAACCACCGATTTCTAGAGCCTCCTCAATATTTGGTTGAGCGCCTGCTTCGGCCCATACCCATCTGATAATAAATATGAACATCTTTATCACATAATTCAAATATCGCTTGTCAGCAAGATACAAAATTTATAAAAGTTGAGCAAAATAAATTTCTTAAATTTGTTGCAAAAAAACACATGAATAAATCTTATAAAGCGCTAGCTGGCTGAGGCAATATTAGGAAGTTTTGTCTAGAGTTTTTCTACACATTTAATCCAGACAAAATATCATTCCATGACTTTATTTTCGGAACTCCAATATAATAAATCACAAAAACCGAACTAGAGAAAAGATTATAACTGAAAAAAAAGTGAAAATTTTTGCCACAGTCCTCGAGGAATTCGCAGTTGCATTTCCGAACTATTCATATAGTTTTTTAATAAAAAGAATCATTTTTTTTAACGGTATATTCCATTTCTTCTGGAAAAAAGCGATTTTTTTAAACGACAGGCAATTAACTTCCTAAAATTATGAATCAATTTCTCGGATACGTCAAACTTTTTTACTACATACCCCCACATTTTCTTCTTGTATTTCTCACTAAGAGATTTCAGGATTCTTAAGTATTCGTTTCTACAATCAGATTGACAGTCCAAAATATGCGGAAGAACAGAGACAACGCACAATGGTTTGCTCTCACATGTGTCCTTCAGAATTTTCTCATTTAGTATTTGTGTTATTTCCGGTGCCGGAATATTTTCAGCGAGTTTTTCTAATGCCCAATTTACGATATCACCGCTCGTTCGTCCACCGGTATAGTCGGATACAGAATCGGAATCTTTCTTTCCAGAAGCGAAAAATTTGATTGTTGGGTATCCTTGAACGCCATATTCGCTTGCCTAGACGAGAATGAAAGCATAGAGTAAACTCATACTATCTTAGAATAGTCCAAGGAAAGAAAGGTTCTCGTTCTGATTGTAGTTGTAGTCGACAGCAGTTATGACTTTTGAAATTATCATTCTAGCGATCTCGTTAGACAAGTGTATTTTGAATATGGTGAACTCTGGTTTTCATATTCCATGTCATGTGGAACTATTATTGCATCCTTAAAAGTAGTCATGAAAATGATAGATTTTCAAAAGTTGAATATTTCATTTAGACATGATATTTTTAACTAGATAAATACTTTTCCCTTATTTGTGTTTCCAAGATTTTTCATCGATAAATTTTCATTTAGCAAAAAGTGAGCAGCACCGAAAATTAAGAAGTTAATAGATATCTGTAATTTCAATGTTGACAGCAATTTTCTCAGCTAGCTTCAAGACATCTGCTTTAAAACACCAACTGCGAAAGCTGTTTTGCTTCCAAATGCACAGAGTCGTTGTCAGCAGTTTTGTTTACTTTCATAGACTTTCAAGTATGCAACCAAATAATTAGATGAAAAATAGGTTTTTTCTTTATACAGAGCTTAAATGTGGAATACCGAAACCTTTATCCTTAATAAAATTGATAGTGATTTTAATAGTTTGAAAAATAGCAGTATTATGTTATTATTCATTCCAAAATATCCAAGTACGGGAAAAATTGGGAAACAAACATCAAACACTGAATTATTATCACGTGGATAGGACCGTTACTAACTCAAGATATTTATAGTATTTGAATAGACTCTACATTTGTATCCACCTATCAAGATGATTCTTGCGACTTAAAAAATTAGGGCTTCGTTAATCAGTATCAGTATTTTAGGCCCAGGAATGAACATACTTAACAAGAAAATAACGTTTACACGTTAACAGAATAAGGCAAGTTCTTACTTTAAGTGTATGAATGGTAGCGTCAAGTGCTCCTAATTTTACTTTTCCCTTGAGCTCTGTAGCAGCAGCCTGCCACTGTGGTGCTAAATTTTTACAATGACCACACCATGGTGCATAAAATTCAACCAACCACATATCTTCCGAACCCAGGACCAACTTATCAAAATTACTATCCGTGAGTTCGATTACGTCTTGAGCATCACCTGCCTATAATTAAAGAGTTTAATTTTTACATTTGAATGTTTAAATCACTTATCATGGAAAATTAATCACGCTTAGACAGACCTTGTATCCTGATTTACTTTCTTTGCCACCAAGTGCTGCAGTAACTTTCTGTTTTGCTGCAGCGATACCAGCATTGACTATAGCCTGTGCTGTTCGTCCACCATTATAATCTTCCGGTTCATTTTTGTCAACACCAAAAATCTTAATCGTTGGAAATCCCCGAACATGGTATTTGCCAGCTAAAGATTTATGCTCATCAGCATTGATACCTCCCACCTTAATGACTCCCTATGAATCAGAAAGAAAAAAATAAGTTGATCACAATGTTACACCAATTCTTCGGAATGGGGAATGACATCAAACTGTATATATCTTATACAATAACGAGATCACCTGTGAAACTTTTATAGATTTTCAGATATGTTTTCACATGCTGTAATTTTTTTCGATTTCCATTAGCTCTGCAGTACTTTTGATACATTTCGATCATGTTGGACACCCTACATAAAGTAATAGTTTCAAGACATTTGTTTGGAAAATAGCAACTTTTTCGGAAAATTTACAGCCAATATTAAATTCATAGATCACTTAGCCCAGTTTCTCTTAGTTTTGTGCCTAACCATAGTGTGAGCCACAGTTCCAAACTTGGGAACCATAGTTTGGTTCCTAAGACCACACTGTTCAAAATTAGAAGGAAAATATTGATCTGTTTCGACAATCGCATCAACCTGTTCTCATCAGTTTGAAGTTTTATAACAAAAATTGTCTACTCACTTTGCCAAATGTGAAATGTTTGCACATTTTTTACTTCACAATTTGAAGAAAAAAAATAATACTGTATCAGTTTTCTGAACTCCGAACAACTTATACAAAACTTTGTATATGAGTTTTGCATTTTCTTACTATTTGAGTCTGACATCTGCAAAAATAAATACCTTGAGAGCTGAGGCAGCTTTACCATACTCAGGTACTAGCTGTTGACAATGACCACACCACGGAGCATAAAATTCAACAATCCAAATATTATCACTTCGAAGAACGAGCTGATCAAAATTATTGGGCGTTAGATCGACGACATCAGAATTAGACGGATATAGACAATTGGCACCAACGACGAAAACCAATAGATCTGTAATATAATTTTGGCATGAGAATTTTTGAAAATTAATAGAATTGTATACAGGTACAATCTTCAAAAATGAAGTGTGCAGATGATTTAGATTATGAGTTAACAACTATTATGAGTTTCTGTTTGAGAATATCAGCATGTTTATTATAAACTAAGCCTGCATTATATAAATATAAAATGGGCTTCCAAACAATTTTTTTCTCATGTACAATTGTTATAATTTGTCGCATAATTCCCAGTTTTATTATGTTAAACCTCATGATGCATATAAAAAACATGAGTATGAATTTACTGATCATAGTTTATTCAGTTATACAATTTAAATTTCGATAATTTATTTCACATTCTATATTGAACTAATAATAAATCTCTTTACATCTGGACCATCAGATAAAAATGTAGATTTACCACACAAACCCTGATTGGGACAGTCTGATAACTTCAAATAATTGCAAAACAACGAAGCAATGCCATTCAATCATGTTTATCAATATTCTGATGCAGTTTAACAATTTGTCTAGATAAAGGCATTTATTATTTTCAAAGCATGATCCCCCAGGTTGGAAATTTGTACTCGGGGATCGGTACAGTCTGTTGTCTTTTCAGGCGAGGGCTTAAAGTAAGTTTTTTGCCTGAAGGAGGTTCCACTACGGCGTCGGATACAATGAATGAAGTGCGCTGCAATCGTCACAAAAAAGTAACAAGGCACCAGCGATGCATTGCCAAACTTCTTGAAACCTACATGAAATCTAATGTTCCATTCATTCGGCCGATTTTAAGTATGAATATCTCCCCCAAACATCCGTGAACCCGACTTCTTCAGGATTGATTCTGAAGTCTTGAAGCTTTTTCTATGAATTGAGCTTTCAATACTTGCTTCATTTAATCGGGAAGTATTTTTAAAAAATTTCTGATTCCATAAAGGTAAGGAATTTTGGTAAGGCCAATGCTAAATGAGGTGACTTTCGTCCTAGAAGATATGTTTCAAAACTTGGTTGACCTGGGGTGAATTTTAAAGAGTATATATATTGCTGCCGGAATAAGGGCATATCTCCTTTTTAGATTTTTATCTAATAATTGCTCTAATAGTGGGACCTACTTAAGGGCAGTCATTATATTAAAATCGTTAGTCGTGAGTTTCGCTCCAACCTGCAACATGACTCTAACAACTGGAAACTTGGATAATAAGGTTTCTCGATATTACTTGATGATTCAAAAGTAATCAATCATTTGTTTATAAACAACTTTTTTATGGTAACACTTATTTAATGTGCCTCAAATCTGAAAAATGTAAATGTAAAGGTTGTAAGTAGTAGAATGTAGAACAATTTTTCCTAGTCTTGAGAATGAGAATGAAAAGAATAGCCCAAATGCAAGCGAACAATAATAATAGTTTTTCAATAGTTCGGATGGTGACCGGCATCATTGGTTAATGCCGGTTGTTGATCAAATTATTAAGCAGCTTTTTACGCGTACATATATGTAACACTTACTTAACGAGGTCCACATTTTTGAAAGACAACCGTTGGAAATTTCTTTAACAAAAACTAACACTTCTATTATGTAGAGGTATTTATTTCTCGAATTTCACTTCTACCGAGTGAATCGCACGCCTCCGTCTGGCCTCCGCGTTCCTGGATGGTTTTTCGTGGAGTACTGTGATTGGTCAACGATACATGTTAAAGCCTTGCTAATGGTAGCTCGACCTTTGGCCCCGACAAGGGAAAGTGTGGCCCGCCCACGGAGCAGTAGGAAGGAGATATACTCAAGCAGCGCCCCGCTCAAAAGCTGGTTCAGTTTTTGGGGCAAAATAAGAGGAATAGGACGTGTTTGGCCGTACTAAGTACTTAGTAAGCTTTGTAAATTACTAAGAATACTGAGCTAAGTTTTCGGCTGGGACTCCTAAAGGTACATTTTTATGCTGACGCTTGACGCTGGTTTCGAGCGTCAAATGTGGGTCACATGGTCAACTTAGGCGGTACTGCCATGCGGAAAAAACTTAGTAGCGTCAAACGTGTGAAAGCTAAACACAGATGGGCTTTTTATTCTTGAATTCAGAATTTATAGTCGAAATCAAAATAATCGATATTGACAAAGTGACGAATACCACTTTTGTTGAAATTGTTCTGCTTGATTTTATGAAAAATTGGTACCTACCCCGGAACCAGTTACAAAGGGTTTATAACATCCAAGGAACATACAAGGAACGAAGAAGAAGATGGCATCATTCGAAAATTTTGAAGAGTTGGAAGACGTAAGAATTGAATTATATAAAATATAAACGATAATTGTGATAGAAATATTTGTACATTTCCTTATTTTTTTGTTATAATAAAAAACTTTGAGTATTAATTGTTTTTAGTTTTAGGAAATAACAGTTGTTTATGTTTGTGGTTTATGTAAAGAGATTTGTAACAATTATTTAATTCATAATTGTTTAAAAAAAATATACAAATCATAATATTGACGAAAATTATTATTGCTACCCATTATTATGTAAGTTATCAATTTCTCAAATTTAATAAATAAATAGTATAGCAACCAAAAATATTCGTTGTACTGATATGTTGTAAAGACGATGGTGTTACCATTATTCGGCAGGCTGCATTGTAAATGGATGTGAAGCACTAATAAGAGAAAAAATTTGGTCAACAAATAAAGAAAATTGAAGCTCTGGTAATGTAAACATTTTAAAGCTAATTATAATAATATGTTTCAATATTCAATGGCTCAATAAATTTTAAAATAGTCTAGCACTAGCACTGTGTTTTTACTGGAAATAGTATACTTGTCATTAATGATACGGTGATAGTAATCACCATATCGTTGGTTCCATGCAGGACTATAGTGTCTTGCTCAGTCTCATATGAAATAGCGTAACTCTTAGCTTAAGCGCGAGATTTATGCTAGTTCAAATGGGACTGAGCGAGATACAATATTCCTGCACGAAACCATCAAGGACCAGTTTTTTAATTAATGATGAAAGTTGAATTATGATTGCGAGTACATCTATACATATGACATATACAGATGTATTCACAATGATCATCTAATTTTTATCATTGATTGGAAAACTAGTCCTAAAAGTATTAATTTTAGCTTCGGATTTCTAAGTCTTCAAAAGATAAAAGAATTAACACGAAGACGCAATCTTCTGTAACACCAAATAAAATATTAAATGACACTGAATGTGAGTTATTAATAAATGAGGTGCAGAAAAGAATCCCTCTTTGGAACCATCATATCCCTATTCAAGAAAGAAACCGAGAAGTTATTCCAAAGTTATGGAAAGAGGTTCCAATGGCATTGAGATGTTAAAAACTAATCGAGTTTTTATTGAAATTGTTTTAGCACCTGCGATAAAAAAGGGAAGAAACATCAACAGGATATTGCAGATTCTATAAATGCTATGAATCGTATCGCTGATATGAATAAAGATGAAACACCAGTTGCTTTACCGGAACTGCCGAAATCGGATCAAGTTGGTGGTTTTTTGATGGTGGTGGTGGTGGCGGTAGTTTTCTCCTACCGTGAGCACCAATATCAACAAGAGTAAACAAATATTTAGCATCACAAACAGCCATCAATACAATACTGTGACTATTTTTATAATTGTAATACAAAGAACCTGCATTATCGGGTAATTTTAACAATAATAGTAATAATAATAGCAATAATGATAATACTTTAACATAATTCGCTTATAGATATCAAGCTAATTGATTTACATGAAATCAATTATACCTGTATGGGTATAGGTTTCCCACACTGATCTCTACTATACACTGGATAGGGTATATGGGGCGTTTTAGCCGCAGCTCGCTGTGAGAACTAGAAGCCATTTGTTTGTGGGAATTTAACACATTATGGCGCCAAATTCAAATGCGTTGAGCGGGCAGTACATGAAAAACGAAGGCAATATATGGTCTACGCATCATATTATTATCATCGAACTGAAACGATTTAGGTAAGATCTGATATCTTAGTTTAAATAATCGAAAGAGACTTCTAATTATTGATCAATCTTCAACTATCATAATTCGAAGTATGATCTGGACAATTCAGAATCAAAAAAGCAATTACAGTTATAGGATCTACTTTATTGATTTTATATATGGATTACTCAAAGAATGCAATGCTGGAATTAGTTGTATAATTATAATGTATAATTTGATTGTACAATAAGACTCGATGATTTATAAAATAATTTTTCAGTAAAAATGATTGTAAAAATCATAAATTATACGTACAATTATTCGGAGTTTCATTCGTTGAAGTTGTCCATGTCATCCAAGGCTGCCAGATCAGGGGGTATTCCATATTTTATCAACTAGAGAAAGAGAGGTGACAAAAGGTTATTGTATGAAAAAAAGTTTTTATAAGAGAATTATACGTTGTTTATTAATAATAAATATAACACTATTATAGTACTACTATAACAGCTGACAGAGTAGCAAATGCTTTTTAACCAGTTACTTATGAAAGAATCGATGATGTTCCTGTGTTTTTACAGCGGAACAATAGGCACATGTTGACTTATAAGTTCCGAACCGAGTTGGAATGCCTCCTTCAGCTAATTGTACATTCACCCCGATTTTCTGCAGCAGTTCGGTTGGAAAATGATCCGAGCACAGTCTTATATTCTTCAGAGGCTTGAAACTTGGACCTAATCGCATATTCCTCAACCAAGCTTCAATTAGTTCTGGCTGATTGAGTGGGGATCTATAACAGAAAGAACAAGTATTTCACTCCACGATTTCACATGGTATTGAAATTCTATGACAAACATTTTCCAGTTTATTTCCAAATAAACTAATGCAAACTTAACCTGAGGGATAAAGACAAGGCACTTTTATAACATTTGGGTGAAATACTCACTGAGCATTTCTCACAACAGCATTCTATCGGCCGTATTCATAGTCGTTCCTTGAGGAATGAGGATTCCTTGTTCCCCATTTCGCGTTTCATAGACCTTCCTTGACTAAACAAGGAGCCTCATTTCCTTCCTTATCTCAAGGGAGCTCCAGAGCTTCCTTGAGGAAGCCTTGTGTCCAATGATTGGTTGTTCGTTGTAGCTAGCGTCACTAGCGGCCTGAGCAAGTAACGCTAGCGTCTGAGTTGGAGTGTGTTAAACAGCAGTTTAACCTCGAATAACACGCAATTTGACGCACGTTATAATTCAGAGTAGAGTCTCTATAAATATACACATCGTAATGGATAGTGAATTTTTGAATTATTCTGACGACGAATTAGAGGAACCACTGAACAGAATTCGATGGAGGCTTGCTAAACGGTATATCCGCGATATGCAGAATCCGATCGAATTTTTTGACGATGTCGCTTTCCGGAAAAGGTACAAATTCAGCAAAGGATCTGTCGTAGATATATTATTACCGTAGGTTAGGGGACGGTTGCAAAAGTTGAACGCTCGTGGATTGCCAGTTTCTCCATTGGTACAGCTATTGATAACTCTTCGGTTTTACGCAACAAGTAGCTTTCAGGTTTGTAAATTTTTCCCGAAACCCATGATATGTTAGGATGCATAACTCATGCCAATTTTATTTCTGACCGATATAAATTGCAGATTGTTAATGGAGACTTGCGAGGATACAGTCAAGCATCAGTATCCAGAATTGTCTCTAGAGTTTCCAAAATATTGGCATTGTCCTTAGGTGAACACATCAATTTCAGTGATGATGCGTACGTTCGAGCAACAAAAATAAATTTTATGCGGTGGGGAACTTTCCATCTGTAATAGGGTGTATTGATTGCACCCATATACGGATTGCGAATCCTGGAGGTAATAACGGAGAGGTTTTTTGAAATCGAAAAGGGTGGTTTTCTCTAAATGTTCAGGTATGTTTTTTCACAAGTTTATATTGCATGAGATATTCACTATATTGAAAACCTTGAGAGTAAGTAGAAAACCAATCATTTTTATAGGTTGTATCTGGACCCAGTCGAGAAATTCTGGATATAGTCGTCAGGCATCCCGGTTCAACTCACGATGCTGTAATATTTGATCGGAGTGGTCTCCGAGCACGTTTTGAGCTAGGACATTTGGAAGGAATTCTACTTGGTGACAGTGGATATGCTTGTCGTAGCTATTTATTGACACCTGTTTTGATGCCTGAGCTAGCTGCTGAAGTCGAATACAATACCGCACATAAAAAAACACGCGTTATCGTTGAACAACTGTTTGGGATTTGGAAACGTCGATTTCGATGTCTACAGTATGGCCTACGTACAAAATTAAGTACAACTGTTACAATTATTTGTGCTACCGCAGTATTGCATAATATTTGCATCCGACATAATCTGCAAGAGGCGTTCCAAGAAGACTTGAACGAGAATATATTCGAAGACATTGTGAACCCTCAACAAAATGGCATTGGACTTGCACACAGAAGAGCCTTTATTCTAAGACATTTCTCATAAGTGAATCAAGTGTACAAATTAGGAATTTGCACATTGCCCGTCATTCATTCAATTGTTTTTTTCCATCGAGTACACTACAGATTATAAATCTGAAGTATCGAAGAAGTAATTTGTACATAAAATAATTTGTAATTTGAAAAAAAAAATGTCGCTACAAAATGTGAACAATTATGATTTAAGGGATGTTTTACAGAATAAATCAAATATATTTTATGTGAAAGATTTTTTTTATTAAATATAGGTTATGTAAATCTTATATTACATCAGTCTCACTGCCTCTTCTTCTTTTAAAAGTTTTAATAAGACGATCTTCTCTTCCGCTTCGGCAATGTCCATTTTTTTTTACTTTTACTTTTTTTACGTTACTTTTCCTCTGTTCTTCTGTTTAGTGAATGGCTGACTCGCAGAGATTCGTATAACCACGGTGGTGCTATCTGCGATATTGCCACCGCATATTAGTAAAAATTCCTAGAACGTGCGTTCCTTCTGGAAGGGAGCTCTCAGTTTTGTCTATGAAACAAGGCAACCTTTATATTTTGTATTTATATTCTAAGCCTCAAACCTTACACGTAAATTTCACTGTACTGCTTCGTATTCATAAGACAATCTTGCGGCGCCATCTTGAAATGTGTCAAATTCCCACAAACAAATGGCGGCCAAATGGTCACAAGAACTTCGGCCTATACCACTGAACTCTATACATACTGGAACGCGCGCTGGCTATTCCCTCCCATGTAGAAGCAGCGTACCGAGAGAGATAGCTTCGATGAAGCATCGATGGGTATCTTTTGCTCTGTTTAACCGTTTTGCGCATGAGCACAATGACGTCACGTAAGTCAGGTACATTTGCTGCAAAAAGTTTTTCCACTCACTAGACTCGCCAGAGTCACCACTGAGCTATTCTTTTTTGTTGTTTCATCGTATTCATAAATTTGTTATATTTATTTAATCTGAAGTGTGACACCGTATTCAAACAAAACAACAATGGTACGGGTGTGTTGTGTGACGGGGTGCAATAATAGTTGGACCCCGAATTGTGATATGTCATTTTTTGGGTAATTATATACTCTTCACAATAAAACATAACCTCATATTAGAAATGATAAATCACAACAAAAGTAAATTTGATTCTCACTATGTGTATTATTTCCAGTTTTCCGTTGAAAAATTATCGACATTGAAAGTTTTCGAAATTTAGCATTAGACCTTTTGCGCAATACTCAAAACCCTCTGAAATACCTCTTAACTTACAAATGCTCACAAGATCATATAGAATTATATTTCTGTTGCCTTCGAGCTCGTGGTGGATGGAACAACAACCCCTCCGTAATGCAAGTGTTGTGGGCCGTTAGACGCCTTTTATACAGAAACTCTGTACAACCAAGCATAAACAGTAATTGTTTATCAGGAGAGTTCGAAAATTCGTTGATCCTCGAATTTCGATCACAGAAACGAGCCTTATGTCACAGTAGTTTCATAGATAACGACGATGATACCGAAAAATGTATGACAATGCTACATAATTTAGAACTTTCTGTTTATCAGAAAAATATCTTATATTACATTACTGGCAACATTGTCAGAAAATTTAAAAATCAATGCAACTGTGTTCATTGCTGTGATATTTTAGTATCCGTAAATGTCCGCGATCATCAGTATTCGGTTAATGTAGGCCACAATTCTGCATTTCTCGAATTTGTAAACAGGGGAGGACTTTCCATTCCATCTGAGATTGCATTCAAAATCGTGGAGTTCTGTGAAAAAGTTTTTCTAGTAGAAATGAATATTGGCTTCATGGGGTCCACCAACTTAAAAAATCGAATAACTGCAGTGGCTGAAAAACATTTCTTACCGAGGATTCAATCATTATTTAAACCTACTCATCCTATCGTAGAAACAATTGATTTACTTGGTGAATTGCACGAAATAAAAATTATGAAATTCATTTGTGCGACATACTCGATCATACGATTGAATGCTTATGCGAAATCAAAAACTTTGGAATACGTAGGCCATAGGGCGAATATGAGACAAAAATTGCACAATACAATATTATTTTACCACATCTGACTGGCTAGATTTCCCATAGAAGGGTCATTTATGAGTAACCATCCTCTCATGTAATCTCAGAAAGTTCATATTGCAATATGTTTAGATTAACAAATCCCATAAGTGATATTTTTATGTTCTGTCCGGTGCATGTACTATGTACTTTATGTACATTGTCAGTTACGCATGTACATACGCTATATATTATGTGTCTATCTTTGTAATTTACATTATATGAAATTTCTCATATTTTGATTGTTTCTCTACTTTCATTGCATATACCAGTATTCTGTTCCACCCTTTTCTTTAACAGATATTCTGAACTCATATTCAGGGCAAGTGAGCAAATTATTTTATTATTTTAATCATATTTATACAGACTTTGTACAGATATTCCTCTAATTTTGTATGTATTGATTCTTGCAGTACCTATCTACGGATTCCATTTCCCGCAATAGGAAAGAGAAATTGTAATTACACCTCTGAAGGGAAGTAAAGGAATGTGATACGAAAGTATGTGGTTACGTTAGCCTGTGCGAGCCATTGGAACAACTTGATCAATTAATTTGATGGGATTTCAAGAAATCTCATATATCCGAAATAATTAATTTAATAATGTAATGAATTGTACATAATGCTACATTATCTCATGAAATTTGGAATGATTGATGACCATTTTATTTATCTTGAATAAAGGATGCCATATTGGTTATATGACTATTGGTTTTTCTCTTTCCCTCTGTCATCGGTTATATGTGGAAGTATTACATCTTTCTGTTATTGTTAATACAATAAGAGATTTGTATGGATTGATGTATGTATAAACATAGCGGTATTCCGTAGTTGTATCCTGCATACTGAAATAGTACTTAATAATATTTTGATTTTTTCAAATACATCCATACATTTTTTTGAAGTAAAAAAAGAATTTTTGTTTTGTTTTAAATCCATGTGCTATTTCATAATTTTCACAATTAATAATTAGCCCTTGTTTGACACACTGGGGTCAATAAAAAATGTTGGTTCGGCGTGGGTGCGAGAGACATCCGCGCGAACCTGATTGAATCCGTGATAAGTATGTGCAATGCGCGAAAGACGAAACCGGGGAATAAACTTTTGGACTGTATTGTACAGACAGAGAGAAGGATACCCACAGCCGAACGTTCTTGGCTATCTCTCTCGATACGGCTAGGCAGGGGCAGCGCGCGTTCCAGTATGTATAGAGTTCAGTGGCCTATACCCTATCCAGTGTATATTAGAGATCAGTGGTTTCCCATCAAATAGTATGACTAAGTTTCCACCGAAGGTACGAATCGAGTACGAGTCGGGTTCGCTCGACTCTTTGCCATAGAGATATAAGAATAGAGTAGGGAAGGTGGCTCAGAGCGTGTCTATGGACTAGAGAGAGAAAGAGCAAGTCAGAGGATACCTTTCTCTGTCTACTGGCGCGTGCGCAGTCGCGCGCTTGGGGAAGTGGGGATTCGAATGAAACCAGGAGCATGTAAATGTCATTATTCCATATAATTTAAAAATAATATTTTTACTAATAATTATTCACTAATAAATAATAAAAGCAGTTAATGGAAATTTCGAATAATGAAAACATAAGTATAATGAAAAAGAGAAATTTATTCGAATAAAACATTTATTCAAATAACTCATCTCTTAAAAACTAAAGCTTGACAATACAATAACATTCTTATATTTCATTCGCCTCTGAAAATCGTTAATTTATTGTACTGCATCCTTATTCTATTTTTAATATCACAAAGTTTATCACCTTCATGTTTCAACCTTCTATCAATATAATTTTGCACTATTAGATAAATCAACTGATGACGATGATCATACATTGGCTCTTGCTCTAAGGCTGTCCAAATGGACGCATGCTGAAATCGAGCTTTTCGCACGTCGTGTCTAAAAATACTGTTCGACACTCGGGTGAGAAGCTGATTTTCTCCTCGTGTGACCTTTTCACCCTCGCTTCGTTTGGGCGCAAACGTCCACACGAGGAGAAAATCAGTTTCTCGCCCTAGTGTCGAATTGTACTATTTGCCTTCGATGGATACTTACTTATGGAAACTCCGAGTTTTGTCGAACGGGACAGGTTCCTTTTTGCAAAGCGCACAAATTGCAGGCATGTTTGTACCATTTGAGCTTCTCACATTAAAAACAATATTTTTCACACATAACCTCCTGAACTGTTGAATGTAAGCAGGCTGAGCAAACCAATTCCCAATTCCAATGAATACAAACCAAACTTCCCGAATCCTCCCCCCCCCCCCGCCCCAGAGGTTATGCGCATGCGCTAGTAGAAAGAGAAAGGTGTCCTCCGACTTTCTCTTTCTCTCTCTAGTACAGAGACACTTTCACTTACAGGAGAGCCTATGGCTCCCCTACTCTATTCTTATACCTCACTGAACTCTATACATAGAGTTATACATATATATAGAGTTATACTATACATATACTCTATGTATAGAGTTCAGTGTTATACCTCTATGCTCTTTGCATCGAACCGTTATCGGACCTCGGGTTAGGGCGAGGATAGAGCGAAGTTCGGCGTTACCAACTCACAAGTCAGCTGAAGTAGCGGGTACATGGACATAAGCGTCCATGATCGGTTAGAACAACATTTGAGGTTATGTATACCCGAAACCTGTCAACATGGATCCGCGAGCAATATTGTTGATCTCACATTATGAAAGTAATATGCAGATATTATATCGTATTTTACAAGAAAAGCGCCGAAAAGCAACGCCAAGGTTGGTGGCACACACTATTCGTAATTATGAACACATATTTACTTGCTTTTGTTCAAATAGGTCCCATGATTACTACGAGACAACGTCCGTGATTCTGGATGAAAGTTCGAAGTACAGACTTTTTGGAAAGAATTGTACTCATCGAATATATGGACGAAGACTGGCTCGAAACTTTCAGGATGAGGAAATACATATGTATATGATTCCATATGTGACAAGCTACAGAACAGATTGCAATCTGCGAAACCATTTTTGGCATCCAGAGAGCCCATCGATGTACAAAAAGCAGTCGGAGTTACATTGTTCTATTTGACAAGCTGTTATGAATACAGAGTTGTTGAAAACGTATTCGGAATTCACAAGACATCGGTTTGGAGATGCGTTCATAAAGTTTGTGGGAATAAAGTTTGTGTATAATCGTATACTTTTACATTATTTTGATATTACGTTTGTTGTATCGCTTACTTTATATTGTTCAAAGTCTACGTGTTATATTTCATAACCAAAGATAGTAATACCAATTTTTCAGACTGTGTGCCAGAAAATAATTTTAACATTTGTACGTGACGTATTTACAAATTTATTCATTTTTATACAGCCATTACGAGTATAAATATTACATTGTAGATAGAGTTGAGAAATTTTTTTGAAATGTACAATTCAACTTGCAAAACGTATTTGTAATCAACCCGGCATGCTACCAAAATGACCTTCGCGGAGGGAATCGTGTTAAAATTTAAGGGGATCATGTTAAGATCGTGTTAAAATAATCGTGTTGGATTGCTCTGGATATATTGTCCTTACAGATAAGAAAACAGTATTTTTGCTAATAATACATAGAATTTATTTTTAGAGTGCATCGACAATATAAGGAAATACTGTTCCTACAGAGGGTGTCAAACTGGGCGCAACACGGATAGAGATAAACGTAAGCGTTTGGGTCTATCACAGTGGTCAGTCGTCAAGGTTCCAAGGGTAAATCTTCCACTATAATTTTTTTTTTTCAGTCAACCAAAATAACAAGCATGATTTTCGGTCTAAATATTTTCATTTATACATACTGATGTACATTTTCAATCTGTTAATTCAGAAATTTTTCTTGAGTATATAATTTTTGTTTTGTTCACAGAATATGCTGCAACGATGGAGCAAAGCCATCGGATATTGTCTTTCGCAGACCAATTTGGTGTGTGAGCTTCATTTTTCCGACGATGTAATTATCAAAGAAGACAACATTCAGATGACTGATGATAGGCTCAATGTAATTCCTTGTTTCCGGCCTTCCCTCGTTGCAGGTGCTGTGCTCATCACAGTTGATAACCAGGTAACAATCAATTTAAGGTCAGCACCGAAAGAAAATGTGTAATTATGATTTCTTGTATACATTAATCCAACTTTTTTTTAGAAATATTATTCAAATGATGTAAGTATGCTTCGCTGCCCCTCCGCAGCCAGTTCTATATTTACAGTCTATTCATATTCTCAATGAAAAAACTGAATAGTTGTTCTTGTGCGGAATGCAAACAAAAGCGTTACAGAATGTGTAGCCAATTTCGAAATCTCGCTGGAAGTAAACCTCGCTAACGTAAATAAAGAGATGAAACAAATCTCTAGTAACCTTAAATCTCTTCAGGGGCAAGTCTCCAGAATACCTCAACTGGAAGGGCAGATCCCTAAACTCAATGAAATTGCTTCTCTCCAAAATAAAGTAGCCTCACTCGAGTCCAGCGCGACGAGTAGTAGCCCGGATGACAATAACAAAAATCGTTCAACTCCTGAAAACAATTCCTTCTCATTTGCGAAACTTCAGCAGATGTTTGATGAAATCCAGGACAGGCAGCGACGTGCAAAAAATGTCCTAATCTTTAATTGTCCTGACCAGCAAAACTCTAAAGAGCATGATGTTGGTTGCGCTAAAAATCTTTTGGCAAACATTAAAATAATCACTGTCATATCAACTGCTAATGTTGAGCGTCTGGGTAAATATTAGGCTAATGTTACCCGACCTCTGTGTGTCTCTATGGATATCAGAGTTGACGTGTTGTCAGTCCTTACAAATTAGAAACTTTTGCGTAACACTAATAGCATTCCTGGGGATTATACCAAACTACAACGCGACTTGTATAAAGAGCTGAGAGCAGAAGCAAATGAATACAAGCAAAGTAATCCGCCAATCAAAAAGTATGTCAAATACATCAAAGGAACTCCAGAACTATGCCTTAAGAAGATAAAAAACTTGGTTGTTGCTACCACTTGCCAAAATAGAGCAGCTTCCTCAAAAACGAATGAATATATTACTCGCACAACTTAAAGAACTTCTGGAACTATGTAAATAAAATTTAAAAATGCAGCGGGATTTCTGATAAAATGGTCCTAAATGGGATTGAAGCTGATTCCACTTCTAAGGTCTGTCACTTCTTCTCCCAACATTTTCGATCGGCATATAGCATATCCAAGTCAATTTTTAAAAGTGATTACGTAATTGAAACTCTGGGATCTATAGAGATAAATAATGTTGGTGTAAGCGATGCTTTAAATTATATGAAGGCAAAACCGTATGTAGGCCCAGATCTTATACCATCTGCATTTTTAAAAATTGCAGAAACTATTTGACAGATCTGTTACGCTTGATTTTTAGTCAATCAATAAATCAAGGCCTTGTCCTCGTGATTTGGAAAAGGTCGTTTATCACCCCGGTTTACAAAGAGTGCAACAGACACAATGTCAAGAACTATAGACCTATCTCTATCATGGACAGTATAGCCAAACTACTTGATTATATTGTTACTGTTAAACTAACCACTCATTTTCTGAAGTCCATTTCCAGTTTTTAACACGGTTTTGTTGGTAACAAGTCAGCCGTTACTAATCTAGTCCTATATAGCGATTACATCTACACGGTCTTTGCTAACTCAAAGCAGGTTGATTCGATTTATTTAGATTTTGCCAAAGCTTTCGATACGGTTAACCATATTTTTCTCGTACGTAAATTGGCAACTCAGGGTATTTACGGAAGTTTATTATCCTGGTTAAAGTCCTACTTAGAAGAAAGGACTCAGGTTGTCAAAATCAATCGTCACTGGTTCAAACCTGTTGTGGTCACTTCCGGTGTACCACAGGGGTTGCACTTGGGGCCTTTATTGTTTTTACTCTTCATAAACGATGTATTTTAAACTCTACCTCGAAATAAATTTCCCTCTGGATTCGTCCGAGTTACAACGGGATTTAGATTTCATCTTTCTGTGGTCTAATGCGAATGAACTGAACTTAAATATTGATAAGTGCAAAATTGTCAGTTTTTGTAAATCTCCCAAAACCCTTGATTTTGTATGTAAGCTGAGTGACGTAGTTTTAGAGAAAGTTGACCAAATTACTGATTTCGGTGTCACCTATCAGAGTTCGTTTTATTTCTCTTTCATTAAAAGTTATATGGCATCTTATCTCTAATGCTGTTTCTGTATTGCGTCAATTCTACCTGGTGTATATATATATCTCATCACATTGTAATACCTACATTTAAAGGGCATTGATGCCCGTTGATCGATTAAATAAATAAAGAAATATTGAATATTGTTACATTTCCAATACCCATAAAACTATATACTGCAATTTTTTTGTTCTACACCTTGTTACAGATCTTCTAGCAAATTCAAATTATCGTCGCCATAAATTGTAACCTCCTCCATGTTCGATCTACATACTTGTCTGCACTTCTGTTGGATGCTAAGATTTTCAACAAATGAGAACTGAACAATTCATCTTACATCTGTTGGGGATATTTTTCGATCACATTGTATATTTTGGTGTACCTTGGTACTATTTATGGGACGTGAATTTGTCTCAACTACAAACTTTCGACAGTTGAACCGCACAATCAGAAATCGGTAAGTTGAAATGAAAGTAATTACGTTACCACCTAGAGATTCATGGTTTCACAATATCTAACAATATTTTATAGGATTTGACCAATGGCTGTCATTAGACATGCCAATGTCGATTTGTATGATGGCCTGACGTTTCCGGGTTTTGTTATCACTGACTTTGTCTATTCAATTCTATGGTCAAAAGAAACGAGGAACAAGATCATGTACACTCTCTAACTGTTCCGTGTTGTTTGGGAGAGAAAATGAAAGCCTGGTGAATGAGGATTTAATTCTTTCTCCGGCTCATGAAAGAATGTGAGTCTAATCGTCTACTCCTCCCCTTCTACCCCACTTGACTACAATTCGAAAAATATTGATGACGTTGGCTTGAAGAATTGTTTAGAATCGACAGGATCTGAGCAAGAATGACGACTTGAAGGTATACAAGGTTCTTCATTCCTTCCGATCGAACAGAATGCAACAGAATCAGTGGTCGTGAGGCTTTCAAAACGAGAACGTCGATAATTCACCGCAGCGGTTAACTCATCGAATTGTATTTGATTATACTGAAAGGGTTCATTTGATTGAAATCCCGGACGTTCGTGCCTGCCTTTAATACCCTTTTGTATTAATTTCGATATAGATAACAGTTCATCTATTTTCATGGCTTCCGAATGTCTCTTACTATGATTAATATCATTGACCCTACATTCCCACAATTATTTTTTGAGACATAAGTTCCACAGTAGGGTAGCTAATTAGCCAATCTTATTTTGAGCATAAAATGTTCCTCGCATGCGATAATGGAGTTTGATGTACGTGATTCCCTTAGTTTTTCGATATCCAAGAGTATGATATATGTTGAAATAGCTGTTGGTGAGATGTAATGGAAAAAATTCTAAAAAACGAGAAGTTCCGAGAGAATGTAAAAAAACGTTTCTTTACTAACAATACTCTGTCAACTAATTACCCCAATGTGGGGGTTTCCGGTTCTTTATAAAAACATGTCTTGTACAAAAATTGTATGTATCAAATTCATAATAATTATTATTTATTCACTTCACATACATTTATATGAATAAATGTATGGATCAAATAAAATGAAATAATCTAGCAACAGTTGAGCACATGAATTGAATTTGTATGAAATAATATACCCATCCAAATATTGGCTGCGCATACGATGTGGGTTCGCGTGCTTTCTGTAGGGTGCGGTGGTGATCTTGGGGGGGGGGGGGGGGGGGGGGGGGGGGGTGTTTGTTGTGTTGCGTTTATATTTCACATATTTATTGTTATGTTTTGATTCGTTTTAATTTTTTTAATCAGTGGGATCGTAACCCTACATCAGGATTAAACAGAGAAAAAAGTAAGTAAAAAATAAAAAAATGCGTATTGTATGTAGGCATAATAATTATACAAGTACAGGTATCTAACAAATACAATTTTTATGAGGAGGATGTAAACACAACGAGGGTTATACCTCGAATGTACTACTTTGGTTGGTTTGAGGCATAATTTAACTTTAATTGAATTTGGGAATCAAATATAAAATTTGCACATTCATATCTTGTATTCAGTCCGGTATATATTACCGCGCTATCTAAAATACGCTCCTCTCTCTCTTTTCTCAGTCTTTCTCTGTCCCGAATTACAATCGCAATACGTTAAAAAAATTATTAATTGCTCACTTCATGGCACCACCAATGTCTTACCTCACTTTCTATCCTAGCGACAGCAGTGCCATCATATGAACCTGTATCTTTTTCGTCGGTTTCAGGGTCCAAATTTATAGCGATTCTCCTATGCCCGTTCCATGGCCCGTTCGGTCTTCTTCCCTTCAGGCTCCATGGTCCTCCCCCACGATCCTCCCCACAGCCTGTACACTTCTATAACCCATACTCTTTGCCCTATAGTACCGTCTACAATCGAACGCGTACGTCTCCGTTTCCGTTCCCGTTCCCGTAGAATATGCAATATTTTAATTTTGACGAACGTTCGACCAATCACGTGAGACACTATTTTTCCACATAAACGTACGAACGCGGGAAAACAGATTCGAACACCGATGTGCCCAGTACGGGTTCGTATAAATCCATTTCGAAATTCACATTTTGTTGCGATGCAAAAACCACAATGTAACAACCAAGACGGAGTACGGAAAACGAGGTGAGGAGTTTAGTAGATCGCGTAAATTCCCGCAGGCAAATCGATTGGGTAGAGGCTTCAGCTTATCATTGGTCAAACGCTTCTGGCGCGCGTTTATTGTGGACCAGGCGCCGCTATTCTACGTAAACGGGAACGGGGACGGGGACGTATGCGTCAATTGTAGACCGAGCTTAACACTATGCTTGAAAAAAGTAATGCTTTTTACTTTCTTTATAACCTATACTAGCTCCGGTGTTGAGGCTAGAGCATTTTGAGTTATTAGATTTAGCGTAAAGGCAAAACACAGAAGATGTTTTTGCAATCCAAACGTATCACAGACTGCTGTTTTTATATTTGCCGCATTGTCTGTAACTACAGCACGTACACTCGTTATTTCTATACCTCATTCTTGACAAAGAGTTTCAGAATTTGTGAAATATATTCTGAGTCATCTGCTACCGTGATCTGTAGTCAAATTGACGGAAAGAATTGGATAGCACAAGTTTTGTCGTAAATCTGCAGCTAATTTGATAGAAAAAACTAGAGAGTAAAATCTTGCCGTAAACTTGTACGAAAAATGTCGTTCATTTTACTAGAAATCTGATCTTCAGCTTGTATTCAATTTGCGGCGGTAGATTTATAACAACTTGTAAGCAAATGATCCTTTGCAGAAACTTTCCGTAAACTTGTCGTTAATTTTACTGAAATCACGGATATTCCAATTCTTGAACAGAAAGTGTGGCTGTCAGGGGATTGCTCATAGGCCCTACACTTCTATAACTGTCTATATTCGTTGCCTGTACTATCCAATTTTTTCCGTCAATTTGAATACACATTGCGGTAGCAGATTTCCGCCAAATTAACGTTAAGTACCTTGGCTAAGTATCACGGATGTTTCTTATATTTGTGCAGCCAATCAAATTGTCAGATCGACTACAAACGACATCGATTCATGTGAAAAAAAAGAATCGCTTCGATAATAATCGAATCTCTAAAGAATCGACTCATAATCGATTAATCTACGCTACTAACGCTACAAACATTCTTCAAGAATCGTTAAAGAATTTCGCATGGAATTTCGCATTTCGCATCGCTAGTCTGACTTCAGTCAACTCTGCTTCATTCTGTTCACCGTGATTCTCTATCTGACGATCAATATTCATCGTCATTTACTCGGTTTTATACGTAGTCAACTAGTAAACAATGTGGGCTGACACAGTTCTTATTGTATTTATTAGTATTTGCACAGCATTTCTCGGAGAAGGTTATTTTTTCTTCATTTACGCCATCAGTTTCATAATTGAAGAAATCTCGGACTACTCGGAAATCGAATTAACACATTGACTAATCCTCTAATTTTTTCAGGTTTGACGTGGTTATTGGTATACAGAACAGAAAAATATCAAAAACTGAAATCGGAGGTGGAAAGACAGAGCAAAAAACGTGGGTTAACAATTAATTCTCACAGTAAATAAACACTATCCATTTTTTTATTAGGAGGCTTCATGCAACTTTACTGGACTTGATAAAATAAGCTTACTCGTATTCTCATTTCCATGTACAGTTGAAAAGAGAAAAGAAGTACATGGAGACTCAATGGATAAACAACACAAGAAGAAAATCGAGCGTGAGGAGGAAAGGTTGAAAAACAATAATCGAGACTTGTCACTGGTCAAAATGAAGTCCATGTTTGCCATTGGCTTTGCATTCACAGCTTTGCTAAGCATGTTCAATAGCATTTTTGATGGAAGGATCGTCGCCAGACTTCCCTTTATACCAATTAGTTGGATTCAAGGTCTTTCTCATAGAAATCTTTCTGGAGATGATTATACTGAATGTTCATTCATTTTCCTCTACATTTTGTGCACGATGAGTATCAGACAGGTAAGGTGCATTATTATTGTCTTATCAAGATTTATAACTAAAAATAACGTATTCATTAAAATATCTAGTTGAAAATTGTGTCTATAAAAGAAGTAATATACTGCGATATTAGTTGTAAACCAATTTTGAGAGCTGCAAGACTCCGCACCAAATACATGAGAAACGTCATCTCGGTGAAAAATTCTATAACTACACGAAATGATAATCTTCACCCTTCTTGTCTAGAACAAACTTCCAAATAAAATATGGTTCTGGAAATGCATCCTTTTTCAGTTATAGGATTCCTAAAGTTCGAAAAACAGATCTGAAGTAACAGAGTACCTCCTGATTAGACCTATCAGGGGCACATTTTTGGAGCACTAATCACAAGCTGGGGGTGGTTCCTGTAGTTTTGAGAGTCGCCGAATTCAAATCCGAGGTACGTTTATTCCAGTTAGGTTAAGGTTAAGGTCATTTCTAGGTCAAAATTGAAACAAGCAGTAATCAATTCAAATCATATTTTACATGGGTTTTTGGAGTCACTGAGTTCGAATTCGAGGTTTTTTCATTTAAATAAGGTCAATGTTATTTCAAGGTTGAAATTGAAAAAAAGTCATGCAATTTTTTCAAATCACATTTTTTATGGACTTTTGGGGTTCCTGAGTTCAAATTCGTGGTCCGTTTATTTAAATGACGTCGAGGTCATTTCAGTCAAAATTGAAAAAAAAATCGTGCAATCAATTCAAATCACATTTGACAATTTGATTTAAAGGAAACATTAAATAGCCAAATACGACTTTACTTGATTACGTGTTCGATGCTACACACTAGTCATGATCACTACGTTCAATAAATCCTCACGATCAGCCCTTTTCAGGGCCATATATGATGTGATAAATCCCCGTGGTGCGCATTGATTCACGCTGATACCGCTGGCAATGTGGATACACACAATATCCATGTGTGTATAGGTGGACCTCGGATTCGAACACAGCGACCCCAAAAACCCATATAATATGTAATTTGAATGGATTGCATGCTTTTTTCGCATTTTGATCTTGAAATGTCCTTGACCTTGACCGTAATGAAATCAACGGACTTCGGATTCGAATTCGGCGATCCTCAGAACTATAGGAACCCCCTTGACTTTGTGATTAGTCCTCCAAAAATTGTATGCTGGAAGGGGTTATTGGGTAGGTATTCTGTTATTTGAGATATGTTTTTCGAACTTTGCAAATCCTATAACTCAAAAACGATGCAGCTGCAGACCCAGGTTCCAATTGGATGTTTGTTCTAGACAAGAAGGACTATCATTTCTCGAAGTTACAGAATTTTTCACCGAGATAACGTTTTACATGTGTTTGGTGCGGGGTCCTTTCCACTTGTGTTACAATTAATGGTATATCATGGTTGAATTGTTGTGACAGTCATCTGAAAATCAAGACCTTTCATGCAGGCATTTGTTACATCAGTTTCATCTACTGCAAATGGTATAGTACGCGCTCAATATACCTAATGATTATACAGTTCGAATGATTTTACAAGATGAATGAATTCGCATATTTTCGTTTATCTTGTATGTATAATATTTGCAATGACATAATTGACACGTTCACTTGTGCACTGTAAAATTGATGTCATTTTCACTGTTGAAAGACAAACATGTATCAAAAAAATACTTCGATCATATTCTCATGTATAATATTGGAACGATGGCAGCTGATTCCTGTTGAGCACATGGATCAAACTAGCTAATTTGATAAAAAACATGAAAGAATAATTCATTGTGTTGCGGATTTGATGTATTTATCATATTTATCAACAATGATGTGGGACCTACTGATCATCCATGTCGCACACAAGATCCGAAACTCGTGGATCACTATTCAGTCATGACAAGCGAACGTGTCAGACAATTCCAATCTTATAATCAAGATTCGCGGCAGCGAATCGCCACCGAGTTCATGCCGTAAATCATTTACCGCAGCAAAGTTTCATGCCTGTAAACGTTGCGTCAAAATTCCTTAACCTCGCTACATTGAGAGATGAAATTTATAGGACTAATAGTTCAAGTCTAAATGATTTTCGTGAGAAAATTAGTACGAAATCGATTAAGTAGTTCCAGAGTGATAGACTGTCAAAGTAAGTGACAAATTCGACTCTTCTTCTTCTTCTTCTCCTCCTCCCCTGGACAGTTTTTCGCAGACCCTTTCGTGTGAGCACGCTATCTCTAGAACCAATGCACCAATTGACTTGAGATTTGGAAGGGATATTCTCTCCATCGAAATCTCGACCCCTATTGGTTTTGGTGAAGATCGGATGATGTATAAAAAGCATAGAGCCCAATCAATGATGCTGTGTGATGTGTGTGAGTGCGCGCGCGCGCGTGTGTGTAATATAGTTCCTGGTGCCCAGGTCCCCGGCTCCATATTTTCCAGTGTTCAGGTCGTGTGCTTCGTAGTTTTTTGTGTCTGGGTCCCCCGCAGCGTGGTTTAGGCTATTTCAAGCCCCTAGGCTATTCTATGGCTTACGGGTCGTTCAAAGTGACAGCTGATATTTATAGCTACATATGACGTATGAGATGATGAGATGAATCATTCAAGATTTACGACAACGCGAGATTCATATACCGAGTCTTCATGTAATCCATCAACAAGCAAATATAACATCAACGTACGCGGTAGCGTCTCACACCAATTTGAATTTAAAAATTACTTTTAGTAAGTACAACGAAACTCACAAAAAGTAGTGAAATATTCCAAATGACATGAATGTAACCAATGCCGCTAAGTCCCACTATATTCTACTCTGGAAAAATACAAAAACCTATGGCCAGTCTCTGTCGTGAAATCAGGAAATAACGCCAAGCACCATGTCGTTGCGAAGTCGGACTTTGCTGATTCGTGTGTTGATATCGAACAATCATTCGAAAAGCTACATACCTGTTGGGCACATTCCTTTTTACCACTCTCCTACAACTTGACGCATTTTGTCGCATATTTCTACCAATCTGTATCTCTCAGGGCAATTGCGATGTATTTGAATGGAAATTGTTGGTGGGAAGTTGTACCTCTAGAAATCTTCAATTTTTCGATAATCTAGAAAATTGATAATGATTCAAATGTCAACTGAAATTTTTCATTTTAAATTTTTTGCGAATATACTCCGGTTGGCGCGAATTATGTCTTGCAGTTGATTATTTATATAGTTTGTAACAAAAAATCGTTACAATAGTCCCTTGATCAGCTCCAACTTCGTCACTCGCCTCCGACGCCCGATCGTACGTTTTTTTTTTTTGAGTATTCATAGTAAGTTTCGTCACCCCTCTTTTCCGCGTGAAGCTGGAATCTGTCATCACCGCTACGCAGCCATGATTCCCGTCGTCACATCACATCCCATCCCCCCCTCCCTCCCCCTCGTTGAATTCCAGCCGGCCCCGGATCCAGTACGGTCGGGACTGAAGGGCCTGACGCTCGGCAGTCAAGGAGGCGCGGGGAGAGGGGAAGACGTGCCGCACGCCCTGCCGAGTCGACCACTGCCCGCCAGCCTGCCAGTCCGGGAATGAAGCCAACGCAACGACCTGACGTCGTTACAGACCGAAGCTACCGCACACTGCCGAGCAAGCATGCTGAAGCTGCTGCGTCCGACAATCCCGAAACGCCCCACTGCCGCCACCTGTCGACTACCGGCTGAACCTCGCCCGTTGCCGATCCATTCCCGGCACCGACACACCAACTCTCCCGTCCGACAAACCGAAGCTCAAAGAAACTTACTCAACCAACCCGAGCCCGCCACGTCATCAGGATCCTCCAACTCAACCAACTAGCAGCCGACCCTTGACTACGTAGAAGACGTCGAGTGACCGACAGACAGATTCGCGCCGAGCGTTCCCCTGAGTGCACGTATGAGAACATTGAGAGTCGCTAGTATTATATTGTAATTGTGTGAGTTGTTTAATTGCATCGAGATCATGTAAGTTTTTTCCCTTGCTTCTTTTCTCGTCCCCAAACCACCCCCTTGTCCCCTAAAAACCCGTCCTGTTAATCCGCCGATTTTCCCGGTCGTTTGCCGCCCGATAGGCAGCCATATTGTGCGCCCGCGTGCAGCGAGTGGCGACCACACTTTCGTAAGATATATTAAGTTTCGTTAGTTCCCGATGTTTTCACCGATGCCTCCCCGTGAATTATTCCCAGTCCCAGTCCCATCCCATCCCATCCCATCCCATCCCATCCCATTTGTCGAGGTTAATCGTTAGAGGCGATAGCGCAGTGAACGATCCCTCCCGTCCCTGTTAGAGTCTCCGTCTCCCGCCCAAATTCTTCAGAGCCGTCGCAAACTGTTCGATAGGTTCCTTGGGACATGCAGCCCTACTCCGATATGTAGCTGGTGCCCAACATTTGTATTGTTTCTCCAGATTTTGCTTCTCTCCTTTTTTTATTTCGATTAGCTTTGTCAATAGCTCGAACCCGTCTTGTAGTGTTTCCCCCGCGTTTCTCCTTTCGCGTATCGTCCCCTCCCATAAAGATCGGTGTAATGATCCGCGGGAAGGTGATCGAACCCCTTTTAGCACGTAGAATAGTTTAGTTTTGTTTGCGTCTTAGTTTAGGTCAATTTGCTTTTCCTGAGTTCGTTTTACTTCCTAGTTTTAGTCGTGGTTTGCTTCGTGGGCTGCATCTGCGATTCGCCCATCCTTTAATTAGTCGTATCTTGTTTCTCCGGTCCCGCTCGCGATTTGCCCGAACCTTAGTTTTAATTGCTTAGCTTTCTCCCCGCTTTGATTTAGTAGTAGTTACATTATTTTCCGCTTGCTTTTTCGCCGGTCTTTGAGTTAGTGTACGTTGCATTAGTATTAGTTATCTTGTTCACCTTTCTTTTTACCTTTTGTAACGCTACCTCCGCGAGTATTAAAGTCAGGAGTGTTCTTGTCGATAAAATCTTCCCGACTTCCTTCTTGCATTTTCCCCGCGCTTTGCAGCTCCAATTTCATTTCGCTCGTTGGTAACATTCACTAACCCTTCTCCTCTCCGTACGAGGTTGGGCCGTTATAACCTATTGGTGTGCACTTGAACCAGCCCTCTTAAAAATTTCTGATAGCGACGTATAGATCCGCATAGAAGCCTGGCCTAAAAACAGTATAAAAATCGCAGAGATTATGCGTTTTTTTGCGACATTTTACGCAGGGACGTCACGAGTATGTACGAGTTTCGTGAGTGATGTGAAATTCGAAGCATTTTCGATATCTAGACAGGTAGATATTCTTATTCAAACGCATCAAGACTTGATATTGGATGCTGGAAGTTTCATTTTCAGAAAGAGTAAACTTCAATTAGCATTCAAGTCCGTTTTTCCACATGAAAATTCTTTAGCGACAACATAAGCCAGATCATGCGGTACCATTTAATCGAGTATACGCAATTTTTTATAATTTAATACAGCCACAGGAGTACTATCAATGCATCAGCTATATAGGTATTTACTATAGTATACATAGAGTGGGCGACATCAATGCTTGCAGATTCCAAAGCGTTGAATGTCTACTAAATTCATGATTTTGACACTTGTTCATGCAATTAAATACTTTACTGCACAATAATTCGTAATTATCGATCGTGTTGCGTTCATTTACAAACACGTTTAACGATCCATAATATAGCATTAATATATAGCAGAGAGGAATATAGAAGAGTGAAATATAGCATTAACGAATGGAGCAGAAAGGAATGTGCCCATCAAGAATGTAGATCTCGAAATGATTGTTCGATATCACCACACGAATCAGTGAGGTCCGACTTTGCGATGTCGTGTTATTTGGCGTTATTTCCTGATTCCACGACAGAGACTGGCTGTAGGTTTTTGTATGTTTCCACAATAGGATATTGTGGGACTCGGCGGCATTTTTTACATTTATAATGTTTTTGTGGGTCGACCAAATACTTTTAATATAATAATCTAGTCAAATCTGATTATACGTGTGAATTTTGAAAGAATTGCATATATCGATCAAATTTTTATCACATTCAACAGATAATGCAACACCTAAAAAATTTCAAAAGATTTATCCTCATACTAGGTTTTATCTCCAATTCTTTCATTCATGGTAAAAACGGTGCTACTATCAAAAAATGAATTGACGGAAGGTTTTACTGAAATTTCAAATCTGAATTAATAGTGTATCAAGTAATTTTATTAAATAATTAATAGTCTATCAAGTAATTTTGGAATTTATGGAAGTCATCGATAAGTCAGGATCATTTTGCGCATGAAAATATGCAAATGTTATGGATTTTCCATTCTGTCATGAAAATTTTTATATGATCAGAAATACAATTCTGGAATTTATGCGATCAATTTTTCTCGTTAGGCTCACGAAGCTTATTTACATCAGTTGAAAAAATCAGACTAACATTGAGTAACTCGTTGTAAAGAAATTTCCGAAAGATGTTAGTGAATGTTAAAATTCTACGACTATCCACGTGACTACAACGCATGATTTCATATCATTGACAGATGAAACATGACCCTATGAATTTTGGTTTAAATAGCTCAATAAATGAGAAGGCCTCAAATTTCAGTATAACCTGCCGTCAAGTTACCTGTACCACATGCAAATGTCAAATAATATCAAAATAAGATTATACTTCAAGGTACTCTTGAACAAATGATTATTTCCGAAAAAACGTAATACTCAGTCAATGCGACAACTTTTACAAGAATCCGACAACCTTTGAAAATTAACAGAGTGCGCATAAAAAAATGATAGAACAAATCATGATTTTTATGGCAGCTTGTAAAAATATCATGATGTTTTTCAATGATGATCTTTCATTATGGTATGACAGTCACTGGTAGTCAATCTTTATAATATTTTAGTTTGTAGTGATAACTTCTACAATATTCCATCTACGTTCCATCATACTAAACTCTACTACCTTTCTCGTAGCGCTCGTTTTACTTGATATAAGGGCTTTAAAAAAATGTATACTGCAGCACCATTTTTCTCGCATTTGGAAAACTTGAAAAAAACTGGTAGAATGATAATTTTTTTGACATCTTTTGGAGATACCATAATTTCCTGAATCCGATAAAAATGAAATTGACATTTTTTGAAATTGCACGTGAAACCAGATTTGACAAAAAAATGTCTTACGCCATATTTCTTGCGGTGCAATTTCTTGTATTTGATCGGTGATATATGCGGAAAAAAATATTTTTTACCAATTTTTATGTTTGCGTTAACTTGGGACTTAGCAGGTTCTCCGAGTTGAAATTTTGAACACAGTACTATAGAAAACATATTTAGTTTTTACATAATTACTAAATCAAATGTCCGTCCAGGCAACTGAGTACTGTATCCCGAAGAAGGTTTTGAACTTGGTCACACGATTTCTTACCTGCCTATGAAATAATAATGTACATCATTTTGTTATTCGTATTTGTGACGTAAAAGCGTTGAAGTACTTGAGGTGTTTTTCAAAAATTGGTATGATACGTCTACTAAAAAGGTTGCGCTTGAATTGCGTAAATAAGTTTATTAACAATGATTAGGTTTATTAACAATGAATGTAATTTCAGCACTCAACATTATAAAAAACTGTTACATTATGAGATGACTTATTTTTTCAGAATATTCAAAAACTTTTAGGCTTTGCTCCATCAAGAACAGCAAGCAAACAAAGTGGCAGTATCTTCAGCCCGCCTGTGCAGCAATTTAAATGATATTAGTTACATACATGCTATAAATTCGAAGTTTTATAACTGTTTATAACTAATGTTGTATATTTATAAACAATATAATCAGAAAAAGGGTGTACATTGATTCAAATTCAACTGTTATTTCTGACATACAGTAGTATGACGAACACGGCGCGTCGTGTCGCATCGCCGTGTTATTCGACTTTAAAAATGCATCTAGTTATATTCTTATTAATTTTCTTCTTATAACAATAGACATGGTCTGCAACGCGAGAAACAGCTGTGATGGCCTACGGGACTGACGTTTTCCTCGCGGCATACAGTTTTCGTGAACGCTTTACTCTTTAGAAACCCGCAGGTCATTCTTCGAGCACTCTACGGCTCGCAGTTCAATAACCTATGATAGAGTATCGCATCCTCGAGGTGCGAGGAATCTAATCTCGAGCGGATTTTCTTTTGGTTTCCGATATGATTTGAATCTGACTTGTTCTAAGCTTTAAATGTTCGTTGGATGTTGGTTGTGCTAGGAAATGACCGATCATTTTCAAATGTACCCAAACCATCTTAGGGACGTTTATTGCGGCCCTCCGGTTATTCTCGCTCACGAAAAGCAGCAACCCTGCTCACAGCCAGTCTAATTGATTCGACAAATAAATTGAAAATCGATGTAAGATTTATAATAGCTGGTTCTATCACACGATCGTACAGAAGAGCTTACATGTGACTCAAGCTACATAATTACAATAAACTGACTGAAGACTTCTAGGTTTTAGCGAAATGAATCTATACGAAGAGGTCACCAAAGATCTTGCTCTGTTCAGTTTTCTGAGAATGACTCAATTGTGATTGAAAGTTTGAAATGTTTATTTCGTATTTAATATCAGTCGATTTATAATATTAAATTGATACTTAAGGATCCCGCAGTTTTTTTATAGGAAAATGCGGTTTAGTCGATTGTTCTCAAACTTCAGGAAAATGTTCTACTAAGTCTCCTGATTAAAAATATCCATGGTCACCAGGCCGGCTGAATTCGAGTTGTCGACCTACAGATGATCGGAACTGGAAACGCGAGCTTTCGACACCCGAGTGATCGTTATTTCTTTCTACTTATGGGGCATTCCATATCAACTGGTGAGGTTTGAATCCTCGTCCCGAATTGACTCGGGGATTTTCCGATGGCAGCCCCAGACAACACGAGTATTGTACCAACTTTTTTTTCTAATTGGTTCAAGCGCTCGGTTTTTATACATTTTTGAATTTTCATTTTTTTTAACATTCGCTGGCGATTTCTGGACATTGGATAAGGATTTAAGTAAGAAATGACCGTAACAACATTTGTTAGTTTTTTCATGAAGAAAGGTAAGAATAATGATTTCTTCATCAATTATAACTTTCATGAATTTTTGGTACCAAAAAAGTGGTTACCTTGGAAACTACATTTTTAAATTCGATGAAACTTATAGACGTCATTCTGTTATGCTTTACCGACATTTTGACATCTCACAAAGTATGGGATCTCAAACGGGTATTTTTTAAGAATTTTTTTCAATTGAAGATTCCCAAAAAGCACATTTTAACCCTTGTTTGGCACACTTCTCCGGGATTACATCCTTGTCACACTGGGATCATTTTTACCTCACCAACAAAAATCATTATAACCAATTGAGTAGTCAATATTTCAACTTGAAATTTATTGCAAGCTTCTTGAAAGAGTTCTCCAAGATATAGTATAAATCATATAGCCGAAAAATTGAATTGAATAAGTTGAAAAAATTATTTAAGCGAGAAAAAGCGGAAAACCGATGATTTCGCTAAAAAATTATAGAAAATGATCTGAGCGTTAGGTTATGGCAGCGGTGAAAACTAACAACCACGGTCGTACATACAGGTCTGGAAACGAAGACCACCCTGGTCAGAGTTGGGCAAAATCTTAGTCATAAATATGATTAAGATTTTTAATCATAGGAATGATTTTCTGTGATTAGGAATAAAATTAATTTCGAATTTACATAGTAAGATTATGATTAAAATAATAATCACGAGTATGATTAAGAATGAACTTTTAATCAGAGGAAATCTGTGCTTAATCCCCGAAAGGTGTGATTAATCATCGGAAAATTGTTATTAATCACAGGAATCTATGAATATTATCAGGAAACACCTCTGAACACAATTTATTTTCAAAAACTGATAATTAAAAATCTATCAATCCTTAAAACTCCAAAATTTTAATCATTTCTAATCTTGACAAACCGAAATTATTGGAAAATCAAATCTCCAACACGGATTATTTAGAGTTATGAATAGGTAGTTCAACTGAAATCATGCTTATTAGCTTTCAGTAAAACCCTTTTTTTCGAGCTTCCCGTCACTCAACCTGTTATTCATTGTTGCATAGGAAAACAACTTCTCCACCTGTGCACTTGATGGCACTGGGGTGTTAAATTTCCGAAATATTGGCATAATGCTGGGATATCATTTGAGCATGTCGTAAGTGGTGTGCGTATCCGTGAAATACTGAAATGTTATTGATTCGACTCGGTCACGACAAGTGCTGTTGGACTCGATGGTAGATGAAGTCTGGGGATCTTCTCCGAAATCACAAAAAACGTTATCTCCCTCATCTATTTCCATGGATTGGCTGCCGTCATCTTCCGCGAGTTGGTCGAGTATGAGGTTCTTGAATTTAGCTACTCACCGAGTTTGTACAAGCGTGTGGATACAGGAGCAAGCACTTCTTCTTGAACTTAGTAAACGAAAGTACCGCAATCACGGCATCTTTCTCCTCGGGAGTGTTGAATTTCAGAGATTGGGAGAAGCGTTTTTAACACTTTTGAGGAAACATTAAGCAAATTCGTTCACAGAATTTCAAATGTTCACCCACCAATTTCTGTAATTTTTTTTCATGGCCAGAAGAGTGGGAACGAGCAGTCCATAGTAAGTTTGAATTTCTACTTGCAGGATGTCAATAGCTTCACCCACTGGCCGTGAGCAAGCTATAAACTCATTCAAATACTCGAAGTCTTCACTAGTCAGAGATGATGAAATATTCAATTGTTGTTTCAATTGATCTGCGTCGCTTTCGGTACTCGCAATATCTTTTAACGCGTCATACAAACTATTCTATCTTGTTACGGATGGTCTTTTGAATTTTTTTTCCAACAATGTCTTCCAGAACCTCTGCCGTTTTGGGCCTCCTTGGTGAACGCCATATAAAATTGCACATCTCCATAACAGAATTTTAAACGTTCAGAAGATCTGGATGATTTTTAATGGCTTTGGAAACATCGGAACTTACGCCGAGTGCCAAGGTCTGTGCGGCACATCTTAGGTGAGTCGATGGTAATAATTGGATCGTCTCATCAGAATCACCTATGGTCACCCAGCTATCGGCTTCTTTTTGATCATTATCAATGTCATAATGATCTAGCTCATCCTCCGGTACAAAGATGTTGCTTCGGCGTACGCCGAAAACTTCAAATGACTTGACAAAGTTGCTGCCATTGTCTATGACAGTGGCAACAATTCTATCAGTGTCAAGTCCGTAATCTGTATGGATATCGTGTAATATGGAAACTATTCTGCCACATGTATGACTCCGTTTGAATCTTCTGCAAGCGCGTGTTACAGATTGTCGCTGACTCTCATCGGTGATCCAGTGGGCTGTCACGCCAATAACACTTCTTTTCTCACCGGACCATATATATATATATATATATATATATATATATATATATATATATATATATATATATCGGCCGTTGTGCATAGCCACGGTACTTCTCCCAACATTTTCTTAATTCCAGCAACATGGGCAGAATAATTGTCGTCGATTCTCCTATACAAAGTGCGCCGACTAATAACTTGCAGACCATGTCTTCAAATGAGTCGAAAATTTTTATGAAAGAAGGATCGTCTACAATTTCGAGAGGAACCATAGCTCTGATGGTGAAATCGGAAAGTAGATTGTCCAATTGTGACTGAAGTGGTAAGTTTATTGTTAGCTTTGTTTCACTCATCCGTGATGGGTTATCAATCGCGAAATTCTCACGTTTAGTGGTAAGATAGTTTTTGAGCTCGTCGGCAAGTTCTGTAGCGTGATGTTGTTACATGTGGCCGTATAAGTTTGAATTACTTCGAGCGCTTGTCTTTATTTCGCTCGTTTTTGTGGAAACCGCCGGACCACATTTCTGTCACTTCCCTTTCATGGTTTCAGTTAAAATTGAAGGAGTTGTTTCACCGATTTGTTTCAAAAATGTTCCGTCCAGTACCATTCGTACAGATAATCTCATCTTACATGAGTGGCTTTGCGATTGAGTTGAATCCCGTGAATCTTCGGGATCAATCAGGATACTGTCGGGCTCAGAATCGGAGTCACATATTTTACCACACAAAAATAAACACGAGGCAGTAGCACAGCTCAGACCAATGTAGATATAGATATAATAAGACACAACGGGTAGGAGTTCACTGACTAATTGCGGGGAAGTTGAATGAAGGTTAATCAAATTAGTAAGCGAGAAATCGAGAGAGAAGTTCTGCATGAACAAACAACAGAGAGAGTCTTATTATATTTCGATTCCTGGTGGCAGTATCTGATCTTTACCGCGCCTCGACCGGCAGAGTGAAGGTCTTTTACCATGGACCTATTTAAGCGGGCGGGGGTGGGGGTGGGGGGTGGCGACATGTGCGCTCGATAAAGAAAGAATTCCCCACACTTTATTCGAACTGCCCATTAGAAACATGTGGTTTTTGTCTTGCGTCGCGGCACGTACGGGAAAGTTCAATTGCCGAGTCGGAAAATAGACGGGCTATCGCGACGCGCCGGCGCAAGAGGCCCAAAGCAGCGGAGTGCCTATTGCGAGTCCTTCTGCCGAAAAATGCAGACGCGTCAGTCAGTTCCTTGAAAAAATTCACAGTGTACGGTTCTCTGTTTACGTAATCGCCGCGGCCTTGCGTGTACGCAAGTACCATATACTCTTGCACGTTGACTCGGCTGCCAGCAGCGCATTGCAAAATGGCTGAGGACTGGATTGCCAGCTGCCTTAGCGGAGGATACGCCGTGGTATCCTCTGGGGTTTCAGCTACCGCGCGGTAGGTTTGCTCACCTTTAACTCAAGGGTTGCGTAGTGAGGGCTGAACCCATGTCCGAGACGTCGGAACTGCGTCGCGCGTTTTTGACTGGTGGTACTCTCCTTCTCTATCTTGTATGTGAGCGCGTTAGGATGGTAACTGAATGGCACTCGTCACTGAATGGCCATTTAAATGTGAAAATGTAATGGGCTATTGTAGCCATCATAATTATATTTGTATTCTTGTGTTCAATTTCAGTGATTATTCCTTGTCATTGTCATTTGTAATTTGTATCTTGGTTCTGGTATTTAAATGGCTTTCCCCCACCTGTGACTGGGGTATTTTATGCCGGTTAAATATAACTTAGTTTCATTTCATTCACTAAGGCACCAGTTAATTTAATTCTTGGTCTCCTTATTTATTGATACATTTCACATACATCCCCTCTTCAAACTGCAAAACTGTCAACGTTAAGTCGTGTCCTCACTGAGTCGACAAGAGACAGAATATTTGTAGAGTCAATCAGTCGAAGCCAAAATGTCTGACGAAAGTGATGCCATTATTGCTTGCTCCGCTTTTATTATTATCTCGTCTAAAACAAAAAAGTTGCATAAAAGAAGATTTTGGGCGCGACTAAGTCTTTACAGTAGAAATATATACCACACAAAAACATTATAAATGTAAAAAATGCCGCCAAGTTCCACTATATCAAAAATACAAAAACCTATGGCCAGTCTCTGTCGTGAAATCAGGAAATAGCGCCAAGCACCAAGTGAGTAGCTCATGAAATGATTTTTCGATATCACCACACGAATCAACGAGGTCCGACTTTGCGATGCCGTAGTGCTTGGCGCTATTTCCTAAATTCACGATAGAGACTGGCCATAGGTTTTTGTATTTTTGATATTGTGGGACTTGACGGCATTTTTTACATTTATATTGTTTTTGTATGGTATTTCCCTAATTTTGGTGAGTTTTGTTGTACTTACCCGGACTGAGTAATTTTTGAATTTCATTCACTGGATTATACGAATTAACGCGTTTTAATAATCTCGCGTTGTCGCGAATCTTGAATTGATCATCTCATACGTCATATATTAACTATAAATACCAGCTGTCACTTCGAACGACCCGTAGGCCATAAAATAACTAACGTGCTCTAGAATAGCCAAAACCACGCTGCGAGGGACCCAGGCTCGAGTAACTACGGAGCGGATGAATGGGGCACCGACAGATACGTCGCCGGGGACCTGGATACCAGGAACCACGCTGCGAGTGATGCAAACACGAAAAACTACGGAGTGAATGACCTGGATACCAGAAAACACACTGCGAGGGATCCAGAAAGGTAAAACTACGGAGTTGACGACCTAGACACCGGAAAATACAGAGCCGGAGACCTGGACACGAGAAACCTTGCTGCAAGAGATCCAGACCCGAACAACTATGAAGCACATGAACTGGACATCAACAACTATGAGGCTTGAGACGTGAACATCAGAAACCACGTTACGCGAGATCTAGACAAAAAACTACAGAGCACATGACCTGGATACCGAAAACCACGAAGCCGAGGACCTGGACCCCAGGAACCTTGCTACGAGGGATCCAGACACGTGTAACTACGGAGTGGACAACCTGGACACAGGGAATCACGGAGTTTGGGATCTGGAAACCAGGAACTATACTTCATTCATACACTCACACATGCACGAGAACGCAAGCGCATGCGTGCACACACACACACACGCGCCCGCGCACACACACACTCACATCATACAGCGTCATTAATTGTGCTCTACTTTCTTTATACGTCATCCGATCTTCACTAGAATCTAGAGGGGTCGAAATTTCGACTGGCAAGGGAACATCGCCAAGTGTACTCCTCCGATTTGAAAGAAACTTTGGGAGATTGTAGAGGAGGTGAAAATATTTGACACGTATTTTTTATATCTGCGGAACTCCACCCTAAGGGGGTGTAATCAACCGCTAAAAATCGCAGATTTCCCTATTCCGTGGCTAGCGTAAGACAAACGTCGGAAGATTTTTGGCCGTCAGGGTGGTACTAAGGGGTTATTGGGGTCGCTGATTTCGGATTTCAGGTCGTGATCCAAAAATTCAGAATGACTGATCCAAAATGGCGGACCAACTTCCTCCCAAGTGGTACGAATTGCTTCAGATTCGGTGTCCCCGGGTTTTTGGGGACGCTGATTACGAATTTGATGACCATATCGAAAAATTACGAATGAATGATCGTACAAATTAAAAACAATCTCGGGACCGAAGAAAAAACGACGATATTTGAAATGCATTGCTAATTCATGGATAACTTATTTTTGGCTATTGTTTTATTCACTTTCACGATATAATGGCACGCCAGAATAGATAGATAATCGCAGGAATATTTAAATCGTGTCATCTTCTATTGGGATTGGGTTTTGAAGTAATCAATATTAGGTATATATGCATTGTATTATGTATTTGTATACTTATGTTACATCTGTATATTTGCGGTTGTCGAGTTTATAATGGCAATGAGGCGCTACTTCTTTTCAATTTGGTTGTGTATGATGCAGAAAGATTTTCGAATTGTTGGACGAAACTCGTATAAGATGACTCGAGGTGTAGAGGATTATTGATGTAAACACATAAAAGTTACATATATTCGAATACAATTATGCAGATCGAACCTAACAATATAGCTTGCATCATGCGTATCTCGTCATGGGTGATAGTCATAGCCAATATTCATGGAAAAAGTGTTTTAAACATGGCGACTTCTTACACCACGCACATTTAATGATAGCAACGTCTCCGCATATGTCACAAGTTGAAGGTATACGTCTTGAAACCAACGTTTAAGATGTTCGCTCGTTAATTTTCCAGATTTCGAAGCCATAAGATATACATTCTCCGGTTTAAACATAATCTCTTGCACTCGAGGACCGAACCCTCCACTAGATTCTTTTAAAACAATTAATAGAGGTGACAATAATTTGCCATCGGCCGAAATCAAAGGCTGTATGGTGTAGCTGTGCGTTGTTGACGACTTTGATTGTATTGCCGATTCCACGGTCTTCTGTCCTCGCAACACCAAGGTTCGCCCTGCATGTAACTCCAAATTGAAACCGCTCTGATCGGAATTGTAAACGTTTTCGACTCCGAAATCGGCGATGTGGAGACTGACCCCCCTTCTCTCCGTACAAGGCTGGACGGTTATAACTTTTTTTTTTAATATCGAAGATCTAAGCATTAATGGTTTTAGAATTAGGTACAATAATAATCTCATCAAATACTTCTTAAAAATTCAAAGAAAATGAAGAAATTTAATTTTCACAAAATATTAGTCAATGTCGTAACGTAATGATGCCACCCGATGTTCAAAAGTTTTTTAAAAAATGTGCAAATTTTGAATTGTCAGAGATCGTTCCAATTCTGTCGCTTCGTCGCAAGATTCCTTGGCAACTGCTTCGATCATAGGTCCGATCTCTCTTTCATATCGCATATATGAAGTCGGTGTCATGTTTGGGAAGTTCAAAATTCGCAAGTTGTTGTTGACTGACATATACCCTAATCCGGCACAGAGCGTCCCTATGATAAATTCTCACGGTTAAGAAGTATACATTTCATTTTTTTTTAAACAGAGTTTTCTTTAGTCTTTTATCGTTTAATTTTTTTTTTTAATAACTACCTATTATCTAATAAACAGCATATTTGTGTACAGCGATTAAAAAACGAATGGAATGAGACCTTACCCAACGCCGCTTTAGTATTGACGCCGTATAGTGGTTTGCTTTTACTTCCGATATGTTGAGTTCCACTCGGTACTTTATTCGTGAGCAAACAGTGGTGGTATAGTACATTAAATACTGAAGGCAATCCATATTGGACCTCGGATTTAATAATTTGCAGCGACAAATCCTGGGTACCGAAATAGCACCGCATATGCAGATGCTTATGACCATTATCACATCGCAATGTTTGTTTACGTCTGGAGCCTGGAGTTCACGCAAGCCGGTCAGGGGCGGCAGCTATTGAAAACTGAATTGCGCGCTTGCCACATTCAACATCGATAATCATATATTTCGATGTTAATATTATAAATAATTATTTTAAAGGTTTATATACTACTAATTATTGATATATTACGTGAAAATTTGTCGATACTTGTTAATTTTTATCTACTTGAATGACAGAAATTTTTAATTTTTCACGGTTGTCAACCTTCGGAGGAGCTCTTGTACAAGCATAAGCTTACCCCCGTCACTGCCTGCGCCACGAGGTGTGTAGCCACCCTCCTTAATCTAAAAATCGTCATAGGCCACCAGCAGGTACGACCGTGATTTTACCTCTGCACAACATTGAACCCAACATGTAGCTCGATACTGCTGAAGCAGTTTGCTCGGTTTGCTCTGGATGCCGTTCATGGCGCCAATATTTGAGCAAGCTGAATGATGAGTATTCTGGACAAAAATATCTTGCGATCGTATCAAATATTGTAGAAATTCCATATCAGGTATCAAAAATTCACACGTTATTTTTTTGGAATGTATTACAATTTTGTACAATTTATTTTTCTGGTATAAAAAGCTATCATAATTGTTGCTTTAAAAACAAATTTAACGGGTACAAAAAGATGGATGTAGTTAAGCATTTATCAATATTTCTGAGTCACAATTCCACTGTTTTGTGCATCAGAATTAATACATGCTTGAAATTTTCTCTATTTCAAATTTCGCAACTTTCTGGTTTACACTTTCTAAATAATACATTGTGTCATTCATGATATTTCTTCTGCTCTCTCTGGCACCAGATTGGTGACTAGAGTGTTAGATTAGAGTGCAGTATATACAATTGTATGATTAATGTCGATTTTTTGTTACAATATTAATTAACATACAGGTTGTATAGTAAAACTCGATACAAGAATGTAGCAAATATAAATTCAAAATAAAACAATATACGAAAAAAAAATTATATCATTCGTTACAAAAATAAATACCGCTAGTTTCACTATGGACGGGAAATCATTACAACTAAAATACGTGAAAATGTTAGCGCAATTCATTATTTTGAAGAACATACATTCTATTATTCCTTTTTTTTGTACTTCGAATGAAATTCTCTAGTTTTTTCGGCACGAGACGGAAGAAATTTGAGTTTCTTAAGAGATTTAGCTCAAACGACAAATAGTGAATATATTGAAAATTATTTCGTAAAACTTAAATACGAAGTTAAATAAACTATATAATTAAAGTTAAAATCTGACGGAGGTGTGGTTACCTTTTACTTTAGTGCAGAGGCAGTTTACAACAATTTTTTCGGGGATGCACTTTTAAGTTTTAATCGATGCAACTTACTTCTAGGCTGTGCTTTGTAGTCAATATCATTGTCCAATTTAAATTTAAACCTGTGCCCGTCAAACTTATCAAATAAATTGCTGTTAAACAAAATTGATTCGCCAAAAGATTTGTAAGGTGGTCAACACTCGATGCGAAAAATACGTTTCTTATACAATCATACGAACAATCTAGCTGCTACAGAATATTGTCGGAAAATTATTTAAAAAATCATGAAATTTCTTTTAAAAAAATGTTTTTCCAATCCTGTTCTTCTCAAAAAACAGGGATATCAGAAATGTACTGATTATATGTGCACGTGGAAGAAGAAATTGCGTTGACGGATGTCATGTGATTTTTACAGTTCAATAGTAAATATCTGGCACCGTGATGAAATATGTTGAAGTTGAATAAGAAAACGTAGGGCCTGGACTAGTTTATGACCTTCAAAGGAAATGATCGTTTTGATACTAAATAAACCACTCTTTCTTCTTTTGTACTTGATGCCCCGTCGCTGAATGCACTACCGCCGAATCTGGATCCAACGCGATTTCTGCTCCTTTGTCTTCTTGCGTCAAATACTCGCCTTTATGCCTAGACATATATCTACCAATAATAATGGCCATTATAATGAAAGCAAGGAGAATCAGAGCCAGCACACTTCCTAAAATGGCGGTGTCAGGCTCGTTGTAGGCCTCTCGTAATTTTTCTTGATCAATTTGTGGTGGTGGTCGCGTTTCAAGAATGTTTGGCGGATGAGTAATTGGCTCAACGCCACAAAAATCTTCGGTTAGAGGAGATCCCAAAGATTTGACATTAGCAGGTCCACTTTCTTGAAACAAGAGCTTCAAGGGATAGATGTCGTCGAATTCAACTCGTGATATGCACCCGGCAAAACCCTCGGTCATACTTTCGTTTTTACCAATATACATGTATTGTATATTGTTGAACTGAGCATCAGCTGATTGTTTTATATCGAAGTAATACGGTTTTGGTTCGTAATTGTCAACTTGTAATATCAACGTCGCACCCGAATCTTTGCGACTTAGTCGCACGTCGTGATATTGTCCCAAACCGAAGTGTTTATCAGGAAATATAACTTCTTGTCGTTCAAAACCAAAATCAAAAACTACCCGAAGATGACCACTGTTCGATACCATTATTGTCATATACTCTCCCGATATGTTGGAAAACAGGCCCAGCAGAAAACCTTTTGGGTTCGTTGTTGTGAAGCCGACTCGAATCTTCTCAGCAATGGTCGATCGCCAACTACCCATGAAGTCATATTTTATCATTGAACTCTGTCGTAAATTCACACCAATTTCTGGAAACAGTAAATTATGAATCATTAATGACATTCTAGCAGTCCAACGTTCGTCATTGATTCGGTTTATTTCAATTTCCAAGAAAATCAATAACGCTGAAAATTTAAAATTGAATTGATAATTGCTAAGGATCATTATCAAATTATATTGTTTTTTTTTGTAACTCCATGATGAACCGTATTAAGGAAAATTAACAGATTATTGAACGTTTTGGATAAAGATTCATTCGTGTAAAACAGTGTTTATATCTGAAAATCAACATAAGGTTTGAAAAAATGGCAAATGCAAGAATTGATTCCGTTTAACATAGGTCAGGCATATAAAATATTCTGGAATTCTCAAGTTTCTATCATATCATGTGGTGTTAAATAATGCTCACCATCGGCACAAATTGGTCCTTTGAACGCAGTCCAACGACAATCGCACCAATACCCGTCGTAACGTTCATGACATGTGCCGTTGTTCAAGCAAGGATTACTCTGACATTTTCCAATGCATCCTGAACTAACTCCGTAAAGTCCACCAACAGCATATCCTCTCAGATCTTGAAGTTGTCCGTTGAAAAGCATTGCTCTGAGACACCCCACATAACCATCCGTAAATTCAGTTGTAGCTCCAATAAACATTTCAGAGGTGAGATGTAATGCTCGTACAGGTCCAGGCGGTTCTCTGAATTGATTTTTTAAAGCGCCATCCACGACGATTCGAGCCTCCTTCCGATTTCGTTCAACAGATACGGAATGCCAGCGATCATCAGCAAGACTGTACGATGATTGCACGCTAACTGTCATAGGACCGCCACCAGCCTGATATTGAAAGTGAATTTGATTTCCTCCGTTAATTGATACTTTGATGTAGTCGGTAGGTCCTTTGCCATGAATAATCACTGCATTTTCCGTAGTCGTTTTGAATTCGAAATAAATATCACCACTGTGCCCGATATCGAAAGTGGGAAGATTGATTGTAGCATCAGCAATACGGAATGTAACAATATTGTTGAAAAGATCTGAGAAAAAGGAAGTCAATATAGGAATTGTTTATTTATGATTCAAGTAATCGCGTACGTATATATGAGTCATTCGAATTACCATCCCCTTCGCAGATCAATGGCCCTAGAGTGTATTTTCCTTCTTTTTTATCCAATGGAGTGCCTGTGTCGCCAAATCGCAATTGCTTTACAGGTAAGTGCTCTTTGTTGATAATATCTCCACCATCTTCCTGCCAATCTTCGACACCGGCATCACAGTTGCACCACTTTGTAGGCTCCAGGCAGGTTCCAAGTATTCCACACTCACATTTTCGAGAACCAGACAATGAGTTTCCCCAATAATCCATGCGTTGATTACCTCTGCTTACCCACCACGAATTTGGTCTAAATGGTTCGCCGAGTTCAACTTGAAAATGGTAATGAAATGTTTGAACCAGCCTTTCAGAAGTTGTTGAAACAAAGATGCACTCAAGTACAAAAGAAAATTCCACGGAGTCTTGGTATAAGGTATAAGATGAAATAATTTGACCAACCTGGAGTGTTAAATAGTTTGGAATTGTAGCAAGCATAATTGATTCTTTGCCTGCATGAAATTGAACGATTCAAAAGTGCTTCAATTTGATCATAGTCCGCGTCATAGTTAATATCCTGTACAAAACTGCCTGGCTCTTCAAAACCATCGACTGGGGTTGGCTGTTCATTGCTGTGATGAAGAACTGTTTGTGTACGTCCATCAGAAAGAAATTCACATGTAACAGAGAATGGCCGTAATGGTCCGCTTCCATCCACATCAATTTTCACATCAGCTCTCTGATTGACGGAGTTGGTATTCTTGAAAGCTTCGCAAGATAGTGGATTTAAAGCTGAAATTTTTATACACAATATGAGCACAAATTTAGTTACCAATTTTGAGCATGGAAAAGCAAAATCCGGAATCACAAATGATTTGTGCCGTAAAATGGAGGGATGTTTTATATACATATGAAAATTATAAAGTATTGAACATTTATATATTTACTTACAGGTATGACATACCGCGCCTGCGTAACCAGTATTGCTACAGTCGCAATAAAATTCATTCGAATTCTGATGGCATATACCTGCATGCTTGCAGGGATTAGGATTGCAGCGATCAGACATTTGACAAGCGTCAAAAACGATTGAATTTTTGCAGCAATATTCCCCCTCCTTCCAATCTGTTGGCAGTCGGTAATTTCCATCGATAGTGATCATTCTCATACAACCCACGAATCCTTTGGTGGGATCTCGTTGTGGTGAGTCTCCACCAATCTGGTATTCAGCACCGGTAGTCATTCTGAGTAGACGGGTGGTTTTCATAGGACGTCCATCTACATCAATTATGAGACTATTTTCGGAAATGGTGAAAATGACATGATGCCATTTTCCATCGTTAAGCTTCTCTTCATAATTATCCAAAATTACTTTTGGATTTTCGTTTGTCTGGATCTCAACTTTCAATTTGCCATCACCCAGGAATAACTTTGAAAAGAAAAAATATATATTTCAACAATCAGAATCACGATCAAAAACTCAAGAGCCGTTTTTTCTAGTGATTTTGTATTGGATTTACTTTGACAAATCCAACCGAAGTAAATTTGTGGTATAAAATCATTCCATGTTCTTCATAGCTTCGGAAAGAAAGCGAAACATTCATGGTTGAGACACCTTCATACCCCTTGAGTTTGGCATATGATCCACGTGTTAAAAATGTTATAGGAATTATGGGTGGTTCCGGACATGCGTAGATTGTATAAATTTTTTGGTATCTCAATTCATCTCCACCATTCGTAGTCTCTTTGAGGTCGTAAATGAAATTTGTTGTATTGAAATAAATGTTTTCCATGCATCCCGTGAAATTTTGATATACAACTAATCCGTCTTGTTTGTTTGGCACTCCGCCGATATAAAGCTGGAAGGCAAAATTCACGTAGAATGTTATACAATATTATAGACTAGGTAAAATGTCAATGAAAGTTCGTTAACAAATTCAATTGCATTCAATCAATTCCTGAACAAATAGAAGAATTCAAGTAAAGTGAAAGGATCAACTACTGCAATGTTGTAAAAGTAAACTGATATTTTTTTTTAAAGTGTGATTCGTTCAAGTTGCTTGTTTTTCCAAACTTACAGTATTAATTTTTAGAAAACTAATTCGTTGTTGAAAAACAGATATCATTAAGTATAAAGATTTTTTAACAATAATTTTTCGAACGATAGCCGAAATATTATGCTTTATTTTTAATAACTTTTTAGATATCTATATCTAAACAAAATTACACAATCACGTTTTCCTACGCTGACCAAAAATTCCTATGTAATACCAATAGTAATAGTTTAAAAAAAATTTCGCATTTTTCTCAAAGACAAAGTTGGATGAACAAATATTTTTTCAACACGAAACTCCCTATATATTCATATACGATAATAATAATTCATATACATAAATTAACTACGATTTATTCAGGTGTTCAAAGAAATCAATCAACTCTGCAAAATTGTTGGTTACTCATTAGATTGATTATTCTCTTCAGTTCTCAAATTTAACAGCTAAGCATTGTTTCACTATTCCCATTGCTGAATCGATTATTATTCCATACTTACAGCTTTGTTCAGATCAAGGCGATAAAACTCTCCTTTAATTCTTCCTCTGATCAACACTCTGTCAACTGAGAAGGATATTGTTCGTCTGTTTCTTGATATGACAACATCGTGCCACATGTTGTCATCCAAAAGACTTCCGACTGATAAACTAGTCATGACACCAGAACCCAAGTCAATGTTCAACAGCATTCTATTATCTCGTAATTGTAATGCAATAAAATCACCCTGTGTACCACGGGAATACACGAGTACACCATCTGCAACGTTTGTTTTGAATCGAAACCGAAGCGAATGCCTATCAGTTGCAATAGGATCACGAAGAAGATCCCACACCACAAGCGCAGTCCCGTTGAAATGTAGCGTTTCAGACTCTGAAGTAGAAAATTGTGTTCGATATGATATTTTATGTCAAGTTATATTCATAAAGAACCTTAATAGGAATTCAACTCACCGTAATGACAACCATATAATTCGATTCGTAAAGATATTCTATCTCTCCATCGAGTTGGATTTATTCTGATCCATTGAGCGATGATAGGCACTTCGAATTTATTTAATTTAATTGTATCCCCATTAACATTCCCCTTGAACATCTGTAACGGAATGGCTCTTATAAGAACATTTCATCAATGATGATTACATGTATTATCGCCAAACAGATTTCCAACTTTCTGGGTAAACTAATTATATAATTCAACGTTTTATTTTATTTACATGTCAGCCCAGGTGTGCCAAAAATCAGCTGAATGTTTAGCAATCCTTTCTCAAGCAAATATTAATTCTAATGAGACCTCAAATTTCAATAAGTCTGCATGTACTTAAAAATGAACAGGACAATATTGGATATTCGGTTACTCTATTTATTCTTTGTCGTAAAATTTTTTCCTAATACAAATACTTGATGTTCAGATTTTATTTGCACAAAAACTTCCAACCTTAACCTTCAAGGGACGAGGATTTTTCGGGTCAAAATGACTTTTTATAACCAAAATAAATGTCTAAAAACATCGGATCACTAATTTTAGACATCCGAAGTGACACGAGGTCCCTTTAGGGACCACTCCCGACCTCTAAAGCTTAATAGTACATTTTTTAATGCGGCACTCAACCATTTGTCCAATATTATGATCACAAGATAGGCAGTAAATACAAAAAATTAGAATCGATAGATAACAATGTTATAAATGTCTGGGTGTGCAAATGAATGTAGTAAATGTTGTTAAATTATCTCATAATTTTTACGAATTTGGAGACATAGTTATTTCTGAATTGGTATATTCTACCGATGTTGAATTGGGAAATTGTCATTCGAATGTACCATCTGTGAAAACATTCTGCTAAGTAGTGACCTCAAAAATATTGTTTGATTCAACTTTCCTTCTACAGTGACGATTTGTGGAAATCAAAAGACATAAATTCGAAGAAACAGTTGAGACCCTCCATTCTTCAGACTCATCATAGTATACATAAAGAAATACAATAGATATGTTAGTATGTTAGTCACCGAACATGAAAACAATAATACGATTATAAATTGAGGGGTTCAGTTTTCATGCAAAAAATACATATTTAAATTTAGTACGGGCGAAAATTCTGCTTTGGTATCATTCTTGATAGATCGATTTACACTAACATCTAGTCTTGAGTAGTTCATGAGAATATAATGGGACTGCCATGAATGTTGATTCAATATTCTCACTTAGTACCTCATCTACGCCGTCTTGACTTTCGTAACTGGTCCAAGCTTGACCATCGTCGGAATATTGGATGATATACTCGATCACATATTCGTTAGTGTGTGCACGACCACGTGTCGCTATGCTTCGCATCTCATATCTGTCACCCAGCTCCATAATAAGATGTTGATCAAAATTACTAACATCCGGTGACCATGCTGAGTCGCCTGGAAGACCCAGTCCCATATCCCAACATCGGGGAAAATAGTTGAAGCAAAGCAGAAAGAAACAGATCGAGAATGCATTATATTTATGTTAGATACAATATGGCAGATAAGAACGAAATGGGAATCCGTCGAATATGGGAAAACTCAGGCAGGATTGCCTAACCTTTTGCAAGTAATACAAACAAAAGAGGGATATCGAAATGTTCATGAGATTATTGCACTATCCAAAAGATTTGAGCATATAAATGAAAAAATTCTAGACTCTTAAAATACATCAAATTCAAAGATCTCACCATTCATGGATTAATGAGATAATTGAAAATTAGAGTTGCAGTTCTAATCGGACATGATGAAGATATCAAATCTTTTTCTTAAAAATCAACGAGAGATTCTTTTCCGATTAATTTGGGTGCTGTGGATCAATAACTTTTTATATCCATGAAAATGATATTTACACGTGCAAAGCATACATACAATATTCATGCAATACAACTCACCTGTTTGATTTGTCCTATTCTATAAAATTCAACTAACACTATGATGAATTATTAGTTACGAGTTAGCTACGTTATTATTATCCAATTAAAGTATGATAAACATTTGTATAATTTATATTCCTTTCACAGTGCATATGTCATATGTCGAGTTGAAGTTGCCTACCAATGTCTTCCATTCGTTCTGAGCACAATGTATTAATTATTTCCGCTTCTTTTTTTAATGGCAGTTTAATTTCTTGTATAACCTGCTAACTTACCTTTACATTGCCGTTCTCTTCTTTGTAATCAGCGTAGTCCAGGCCATTAGTACCATAGCTTATACCATATTCCATTACATATTCGCTGGAGTGAGGACGTCCCTGAGTAGCCAGAGAGGTGATGTTCATCACTTGACCAAGGTCGATGATCAGGTATTGGTCAAAATCTGAGCTGCTAGCCGTCCATGCGTTAGCGCCTATACCACAACAATACGTTCGCATGCAAGCAACTCAAACTTAACTGAACAAGGCATTTTTTTTATCATAGAGAAACTATCTAAAATAATTTAGATTTTTTATCAAAACTAACATGTATTTACCATCAAACGATTATTATTTGTACATTGATTTTGATGCGAAATAGTAAAGGTAGTTTTGATGAATGCTATAACTAAATAATGTAAAATACGAAATTTAAATAGAAATTGTTGATGAATAGAGCTAAATGAAAATATTTAAAAGCAAAGACAATATGATGACAGAATTGCAAAATAACAGAACTATGTAGCACGTGATATTGCATCAAAAAAATGATAGGAATCAGGCGATACAGGTGATACTGTGATGGCAAGTTCAACTGTAGTTCATGGTATGCTACAGATCACATTGAAATATTCAAATCTATGACACAATCCTAATACTATGGTACATGTAATATAATAATCAGTTTTTATCATTTAATACACTTTTGTCATCAAATAAGTATAATGGGTCAATTATGAAAAAAAAAAATGATATAATATTTAAGATGCTGCTAATCTTTCAACAATCAAACATCACCATGTGAATATACGTTTTTATTTTAAATGTAACTGCATTATAAGTTAATTCAGTAACGTAGAAACTTGTGGAAAACATAAGTATGGATTATTTGAAAATAAATACAAGGGGAAAACTACACCTTTGAATCATAAATTATCATACATTTCATTGTAAGATCAATAGGCTTCATATGAGGGTGATCTCAGTTTGTGCCAGGTACAAAGGACCAGTAAAAGTATATTGAGTTGAAATTTCCATAATTTGACATAGACCAATTTGTATTCCTATTTCTGCAGGAGAGGAAAGTTAGAAGAAAAGTTAGGAACTATAATGGAAGAAAATAACGTAATTTATTGAAGTCCAGATCTAATAGCATAGTATCATACATCATTTATTATTATGCATTCAGTTATAGAATGATTTTGAACATGTCATATGTACATATAATAAAAAAAATGTCTACAGACAGTCTTAATCACCCCCAAATCCGAAAAAAAAACTCTGCGAAATTTTAATAAGCCCTTGACAACTAAACAAATGAATTTCAACGCCCATTCTAGAACACAATTCTAGTCACGCCCAAATCCAGAAACAAAACTGTTTAAAATTTTAGTAAACCCTGGACATTGAAAAACTTCAAAATATTTCCACGAATGTTCTGCATTTAATCCTTAGCTGTACGTCGAGGGTGTTCAAGTTTCGCGAAATATCTTTTACAATATTCATTGTCTATAGGACATCGAGACACTGCATTCGCCATAAGTTTTTCAGAATCCAAAATTTCAAAGGGAATGTGAAGAGAACCAGGTGCTGAATTATTTTCTTGCAGAGCAACTGATACACAATGATCAGGATCAAGTAATGTTTCTTCAAAGAGCCATTTCTGCTTCTTCCCATTTACATAAAGTTCAGTATCAGAGACAATTTTCCCCAAAGCCAAGTTCGAATGTATTTTAAAAGAAATATTTGCGAGATCGACCGTGATGCCAACACCAATGGCTTTTACATAACTTTCTTTCAATGACCAGTGTCTATAGAACATACGCAGCTTTTCATTATCATTCAGATCTTTATCCTTTATGGTATTCCATTCAAACGGTGAAAATGTTCTATTCATTACACGAAAAAAATCTGACACATTTTTGCCCCCTTCGTATTCAAATTTCATTACGTCGATGCCTATCATAATATCGCTTGTTTCACCAGCAAACACGGTGTAATTTCCCTGATGGGACACGTTGAAATCTACTAGTTTTGATTCTGTATTTAGGTATGGACGCCCTTTGTCATCTCTAAGAAACTCAATTTTATCATAAGGAAGATTTGCATATTCATTTACAAATTTGCGCATTAACAAACGACCTACCAGAGATGCCCGGGCATCCTTACGAAAAACAAATTTATCCAGCCTCTTTTTCTCCTCAACTTGAATGCAAGAGATAGCTTTTCCAAATTCTGATTCGCATGGCTCCCATTGAGCCCAATTAAATGCCCAACGAACACTTGATCTGACCATTTTTACTTTATGATCTGTATACACATTCATGTTCCGATACATAGAGTCTATTTGTTTGTCACAAAATTAAAAACTAATTCATCAATTTTCTGCTACTCAAATTTTTATCTCAATTATTCACTCAAATTTTCAATATCATTTGACAATGGACATCTACGATGCTCGTCTGTAATATCTGGACCTTCTTAGCATCCACCTGCAGCAAATACACAACAACCCATTTACAATTTTATCTAAAAAATTTGCTGATGAGTTGAATACAAAAAGTATATGAAAGTGATAAAATTGAATTCTTCTAAATCTATTCAAAAATACTAAAATCCGCAAATTTGTATTGATTTTGAAAGGAGAACTGCACACTAGGTTAAATTTTTATTTTGATAATCATTTCATTGCAGAAACAAATGAAATCGGTGAAAATTGTGTTAAATCATTCTCGTCGCCGTAAATCAAACGCATCCCATGATTTTCAAAATTCTTTTAAACAACTTGAAAATTTATTACTGTTTTTGTCACCATTTTATTGTAGTTAATATTCCTATGATCAGTTAGCTATTTATCAAATATTGTTCGTGCGAAAATTCTGTTGAGTTATACAAATTTTTGCTAAACAACAAGGTCATATCAAACGACCCTAAGCTATACAAACTAAAATTTCATTCACAAACAATCAGATACATGCACATGTACTGACAAACAAAAGATCAATATCTATATTTACTTTAGAACTATGTTAGGATTGAAGTACATGATATAAAACGGTGAACTGAGTATCATTCTTTGTGGATGTGACAATTTTATCAAATATTTCAGAAATCACCGTTGAAACAGATTATAACTATGGCTTGAAATAAATTCAGAAAGTTTTCAGTTTCTGTTACTTATTCAAAGTGTCCTGATTTTGCTAGCTACTTTAATCCAAGTGTACTGATTCAGAAACTTAAGTAATCTGTAAAATCATTAGAGTATTTTGGACTACATGTTCCTTCAGTTTGTAGTCCTGGTCTAAAAGTATGACGATCTAATTATCATGCTAAAATTTGTTGAGTGATAATAAGAGATATCCTGGATGTAATAATTCTATAAAATCAGACTGAACGGTACACAATTTTCCCCGACATGTGCATATAACTAAATCAACATCAAGATAAGTTAGTAATCAGACGATGAGTCAGCAGGCAAATGGCTGAATTATAAAGGGCTTAACGTATCATTGTAATTGTGCTTGGGTGTGTCTCTGACTTTAAGAGTACCAAGTATATGTAGCAAACGCGTGCAAGTAAGTTCAAGACTAATTCGGCAGTTCTTGAAATATAAAATAATTGTCAAAGAGAGATTGGTTGAACAATTACAAAAGCAAAATTGGAAAGTATGGTGGGAAACGTTTGAAGGTTTATAGATATTCAAAGTTTTACACCTACGTCTACAAAGTTTTGAGTTGTCAATTTCAGATTGTTTGATGCAGATAAACTATAAAAATTACTCTGGCTCAAGAATTATGAAAAAATAGCAAAAATAGCGTCAGTTACCGTTGAGTTTGGCATTTTCTGGTCCTCTTTCAGATAAAGATGAAGTGGCTTTCAGTCGAGCTTTTTCAAGCAGCTGATCGTTGCATTCGAGATCTGAAAGCATGTAATGACACGTGTGACTTTCCACTTTCCTTTCATTCCCGAATCAGCTATCATTACGGATATCAATTGACGTTCTATCTTAGTTCACATTTGCTTTTCATTCGTTTTTTATTCTGTCATACGCCATGTTGGATGATATTAGGGCTTGGTCGTAACAGTAACCCAGCACAGCAGCAACGATGCGTGAAACGCGTCGGTATCAACCGATTTACCTTTACAAATGATAACATTCGATTTACTTACAGGCATACGTATGTGGCACAGATAACGCTGCGGTCACGATAACTAGATATTTCAAGGTACACATCATAACATTGCTTAGATTTCGCAGTTACAGCCAACTATCCAAAATGACACACTGTGATACCACTCATCGACCGCTAGACGCAGAATTTCAACTACTTAACTGTGCTCATGGGGGAACTAGACAAGGTGTAGCGGTTCTCGTGACGCGTTTGTGGTTCACTGCGCAGTATCATTGCGCCGGCCATTTTCTTGGTGTATATATAGGTATACACGAGACACTACATGTAACCGTAACCAACCATAACTTTGTGTGATTAAATAAAGACACAGATAGTCCCACCATTAATTTATCATTCCAAAGACGATGAGAACAATGCTAAATAATTTTTGAAGTTATGTTAATGATGCAACTCGCTTTAAGATTCGTAAAGGGAATTTATACGCTTTGTCTCTGACTTTGACACGATCCTCACATGATATTTATATTTCTGTAACACAATTAAGGTACATAACTTAGTTTCCTGTTAATCAAATGCAGTTTACGGCATTAAGGACGGTTAACGATTTTGAATTCCCGCTCGTAATGGCCGGCGTAATGGGACAACTTTCCTATTCGCTATTCACAAGGTCTGCGCAGTACTACACCTTGTCTAGTTTCACCAGATTGTGCTACCAGAAACGGGACCGAGGTGCACCATCCAATCGAGCAGCGGCATGTCGGTGTGGTGCAGAGCGTTCGGCTTAGTTCGAAATGTTTCGGAAGACCGAACCAATTGGATATAATGCTAAGAATCTTTTCTTCACTTTCATAAACCAAATATTATATATAGGTAGGGACACAGATTTTGAAACCATCATTTTAAGCATTTTCACTAACAAAATAACTAGTATTATGTTGGTTATGCTCCGCGATGTTGCCACTTTTCGTTACATTTTTAACGATTGTGGATACCGGCTTCTGCACCGACAAGTTTTGTTAAGTGATTCGTACAGAATCGCACGTATCGTTAGCGCAAACGAAAACTGTCGCTAGCTAACGACGTCGTTAGCTAAAGCTCGGTCTACAATTGACGCATACGTCCTCGTCCCCGTTCCCGTTTACGTAGAATAGCGGCGCCTGGTCCACAATAAACGCGCGCCAGAAGCGTTTGACCAATGATAAGCTGAAGCCTGCCCAATCGATTTGCCTGCGGGAATTTACGCGATCTACTAAACTCCTCACCTCGTTTTCCGTACTCCGTCTTGGTTGTTACATTGTGGTTTTTGCATCGCAACAAAGTGTGAATTTCGAAATGGATTTATACGAACCCGTACTGGGCACATCGGTGTTCGAATCTGTTTTCCCGCGTTCGTACGTTTATGTGGAAAAATAGTGTCTCACGTGATTGGTCGAAAGTTCGTCAAAATTAAAATATTGCATATTCTACGGGAACGGGAACGGGAACGGAGACGTACGCGTTCGATTGTAGACGGTACTATAGGGTTCCTATACTTCAACTCTCTACGGGAACGGGGACGGGGACGTATGCGTCAATTGTAGACCGAGCTTAACAATAGTTGTGTGCAGAATTCCACTAAAGGGCAGCTACGAGGAAAATTGGAATATTTTTAGTACTCGACTGCGACCGCTCGATGTCATTGAAATCGCTACACCGGCTGCATAGTGGCAAAATATCCGCAATCCCGATTCATCGCTGGACTACATAGATATGGAATAACCTCAAATAGTGATACAATTTAGGCAAACGGACACTCGACTAATCGCATAATCTACAAAACCGTACATTCCACATAATTAGTGCAATTTTGGTACACATAAAACCAGTTAATGAAACATAATCATCATGTTCAAAACTATACGCATCGCACCTTTCATCAGAAGGTATGCATTTAAGGCCGAAGAAATAAGTAAACTTGTGAAGGTAAGAGAAAGTATATTCGATTATCGAACGATCATGTATTACTTATCTTCCACCTCGGTTCATTTCTTATAATCGTACCTGAAAACTTTTAAAAAGTTGCTGACTTAGATATGAATTTATACCTGTATAGTTGATAGTACATGAATAAATCGAGGATGGAATTGCACAATTTATGTAATACACGTGATTCAGGTCAGCTAGAACTATCAAGGAATATCTGTTTAGCAGATTTCCAAAGTCAAGTGTCAATACATATTCTGTGAACAATGTGATGAAGTCATATCTATTGGATTAAAAATCATTTCAAGATGGAGTAAGTCCCGAGCTACGACAATAGATTACATCATTTGAATGCTTCGGTTAAAACATCCCTTCTGAATCACAAACAATGTTCGTACAGATCCTTAGCAGGAAAAATGGTATATTTTTTGTAACGAAATCATTTGCGTGATATTCAATAATTAAAACAGGAACATTCCTCAAAGAATCTCTGATATCAAAATTCCAGAAACAGCAGTAATTCTATCATGGAATTTTTCATCAGTAATTTCTGCTGCACGTAAAGATCTGCTACGTAAATCTTGTAGCAATTTAAGATGTCTCCTATGGCATTTTTAGCTGACTAACAAAAAATAATTTGATCACATGATTTTACCAATTTTTATGCTGCACATTTTGGTTATTCACTTGTAAATGTTCCAAGAAGAAAAGTATTTAATGATCTCATGTCAAAATATTATTTTGATATAATTTAGGAGAGCAAAGTCGTTGTTTTTATGAAAGGTGTACCACAACAGCCAAGGTGTGGTTTCAGTAACGTAGTTGTCCAAATTCTCAGAATGCACGGTGTGCAATACAAATCGCATGACGTTTTAGAAGATGAAGAACTTCGACAAGGTCAGTACAATATACCCTACATTTCCTGCATACTCGACTTAAAAGTGTAATAACGAAACTGTAATGCATAATCGAGAAAGATGAAAAAAATTACATTTGCTGTATATTACTATACGTTCAAATGATGTCTGATCTGTATTTCGGATATCATGGTCAAACTACAAGCAATTCATTCTTCTGTGACCCTGAATATTTTTGTCAAAGTAACCTGTTGAATATGAATCTAAAATTGCATGTATTTTCGATTCAAATAAAAGAGGATTGATGCTGAGTGGGTTATCATAGTTTTTTGAAAACTGTAATTTAAACACTAGCAGTAAACATTGACTTATATGTTACCATGGATTTGAATATCCTAAATGTTACTCCACTCGCATTTCGAAAATGTCATCAGCTTAGCAATTTAATCAAATTGGTTGGTTCAATTGCTATTGAGTTCTCAATAACAGCTCTATTCTGATACACCAAACTGTAGTAACTCTTAACTGTAGTAATTAAATAATCTGTCAATCATAAAGTTTTGTTGACAATTATGATCTCAAAACTGACGATAGGGATTAACAAATCTTAGACAGACCGTTACTATATACTATATATACTTGAAACATGTTTTACAGGAATCAAAGATTTTTCAAATTGGCCAACAATACCACAAGTATATATAAATGGTGAATTTGTGGGTGGATGTGACATAATGCTTCAAATGCATCAGAATGGCGAATTAGTAGAAGAATTTAAAAAAAATGGAATCACAAGTGTTCTTATTGGAAAAGAAATGGAAGCTGAGAAAACTAAAAAATAAGATACCATCACTGTTGATATTTTTTGTAAACCATAAATAGATTTAGATTTTTGTTGTATTTTCTGTATCTAGTCCGTAATTTGCGTAATAAACGTAGCGATATAGTACATAGTAACATGTTAATGATTCTTTAAAATCTAGAAAAAGAATTAGATTTACTGTCAACATTATAAGATAATTGGTGACAACTCTATTATAGCAGAGAAGCGATTTCTTAAACTGTACATAGACTTCAACAAAACCGTTAGTGATAATATCAGTATTTCACGTACTGGTACAGTACAATTTCGTTTATGACATCTAATCTTAAATTTACGTAAGAATTGTTATAGAAATGCTAAACCTGCTTGCCTTTTTTCCCCCCTTATAAACCAAACATCGAACGTGAGTTGTTTATATTCCATTTCCAAATGAATCCAGTTCACGTGACATGACATAAGTATATTTATGACCAAATATTTCTCTCCAGGTAACGAGCTGCGTAGATTCTTTCAAATGATGTCTCTGAAATTAAATTTCTTTCCCAGAATAATCTTGTCAATATGTTCCGTTCATCAGCAGAGCAATGACGTCATATTCGACGTTCATTTAAATACTGATAGGAAACTGGAATGGTGGTTAGCTAGTTAGCCAAAGACCGTGTTGCCTGCTGACGACTCACATCGCTCAGCGCGAAGTGGAGAGAGCAGTGGTGTCCCTATCAGGCATGGCGCACTGGATGAGTACGAGAGAGGAGGGTTTACGAGTGGGAGAAGAGCGGTGCTCGAGCCACCACGACCGTATTGCCGACATTGACATAAAACACCTTAAGTTTTAGTAAGATGAAGCTTACGCGATTTTCTTCCTGTCAGTGGTATTTACTACTACCAATATTATTGCGCTACTCCGCGACTACATGAAACGAGTCTATGGTACCATCTTCTTTTGGTGTACCGTTTCGTACGATTCTGTAATTTGTGGGCTAAATAAAGCGTATCTTTTCCGGCATATATAAAAACGATAATCGAAAGCTTTTGGCAAATCGAATTTCGAAAGACTATAAGTGTCATCGCTACATGTCGATTAACGACTTTGTGCTCTGCGACGTGTTGCGTACGTACAGGAAAATGTATCGTGACAACGCGTAACCCTATATTAACGTTACTTTCGTCTCACCAAATACCCTGATAGCCAAGGGTGTGTTCCGATGTACACTGCCGGAAACCCGTTTTCTAGTTTGCCTCACGTGAATTATAAACAAACTGCTCGCAGTGCATATCGGAACACGGCCTCTGATAACGGTAATTTTTCGGGAATCCCGAGGCGAAATTAAAGATGTGATTTGAGCCTCATTTCTTTTATTGTCGGGTTTGCGCCGAAATGTGAAATCGTATCTTCAACCTCATCGGCCTAAAAGTGGGCCGTTGAGGTCGAAATCATTATTTAGAATTTGTATATTAAGCCTAAAAAGCTTATTACAGCAATGAAACTGCTTGAAATCATATTCTGAGCCTAAACAACCTACTGGGAGGGTCTTGAGGTAACTTTTACATTTTCAGTTTGTGGAACAGGATTCTTCACAGCTGAAAAAAACAGTCTTGGATGAAATTTGATATATTGAATGATTTTTTGCTTATATCCCTGAGAATATCTGATAATTATTACAAAAAAGCATTTTCCATTTACAATTTTGCCCGCTAACGGCAACTATTTTTTTTATACTCAGATAGAATTTCGTGATCATCATGGTCATCATATAGTATGACACAATTGTTTGTCAGCACATTGACTACATATTGTCAACGTGGGATGATCAACAAAATATAGTTGTAAATATACCTACATATCTTAATCATGATATGACTCCTTTTATTTCTAACACATTGAGTTCATATCATGGTAACATATTTCCATCATTCCATGATCGCTCATTTGTTGCATTCCATGTTGACATAATCGTAACATAAGTACAACATACTGTGATCAACGTTTTATGCACTCATAACCCGACCACGGCATGATGGAAATATGACAGCATTGGATAAATGCGTTTTTCTCGCTTCAACTTTGGGTGTGATAAAAACAATCGTAGAGCGTGAGCTCTTGCGTGGTGTAGTGGTAGAATGCGCGGTCCGTAAATCTCCAGTCAGTCAAGTCCTGGGTTCAAACTCCCCTAGGTGTCAAAAATTGAAGGCAGGTTTGTACAGGGTGGGCCATCTGTTGGTACGTTTTGAAAAATACGCTCAAAAGAGTATGCGTTGATATTTTTTATTAATTTTTTTGTTGTAAAGCTAAAAGTATCCCCGTCAAGAATGAAAAACGATTTCGTTCATGTGGCTCCCTCTACTGGCCTTACAGTATGCCATTCGGTCACCCCAATTAGTGATGACATTTTGAACTACCTCGGCGCCAATTTCACTCAAAACAGTCGTAATGTTGTTTTTCAAAGCTGAAATTGTCTCTGGATTATTCGCATAACATCGGTCTTTAACGGCACCCCACAGGAAGAAGTCCAGCGGTGTCAAATCGCAGCTACGCGCAGGCCAATTGACATCTCCTGAACGGCTGATTATGCGGTTGTTAAACTTGGTGCGCAGAAGGTCGATCGTAAGTCGGCTTGTATGGCATGTGGCGCCATCTTGTTGAAACCAAAGATCGTCCACATTCATAGCGTCGATTTTAGCCCATAAAAAGTTGGTCAACATGGCTCTGTAGCGTTCGCCATTGACGGTAACGGCGTTGCCAGCATCATTTTCGAAGAAAATGGGACAATTATGCCACCACTCCAAAATCCACACCAAACTGTGACTCTTGGAGGATGCATTGGTCTCTCTACGATTGCGTGTGGCTGTTCCGAACCCCAAATCCGGCAGTTTTGCTTGTTCACATATCCGCCGAGATGGAAATGCGCTTCGTTCGAAAAGATGATTTTTCGACCAAAATCGACGTCATTATTGAGCTGGTCTATGGCCCACACAGCGAACTGATATCGAAGCGGATGGTCATTTGCTTTCAACTCCTGAGTCATCTGAATCTTGTAGGCGAATAATCCGAGGTCTTTGTGCAGTATTCTCCTCAGGCTGGTGCGACTAATGCTCAGTTGCTGCGATCGGCGTCGAGTTGAGGTCGTCGGATTCTGTCTCGCACTTTGGGCCACAGCCTCAATCCTGTCCGAGCTCTGGGACCACTTCTGTTATCCACTAACATCCCTTTCTCACGAACTTTCTTCACCAATTTGCGTATAGCGCCTTCGGTGGGTACATTATCACGACCCATATTTCTTTTCAAAATTCAATATGTTTAATCTTCATAGTCGTCGGCGGCGTTATTATTGTTATTATCAAAACACATTTCTCACGTTGGGAAAGAACTTTGTCCAGCTGTCGATTGCGAAGCAACGCCGATCCCTTTTCAATGGCTCCGTACATATTTAGCTCACAGCGGTAAGTTTCCGCGGTAGAGTTTGTTTTTCAACTCGTCGTTCGTTATTTCATGCTTCACGGACGCCATGTCATCTGAGCTACAACCAAATAATCGCGCACGTCCTCTGCTTGCTCTTGATTAATTCATATTGCGCACGCAATATATGTCTACAAAGACGTGGTTTCAAATTTTCGTTTGATCGCTCAAATACTCGATGAAATAACGCGGTGACTTCGATTTCGATTAATCTCATTTTCTATTAGAGGTTTAGTCAAGAGTATACATTATGTAAGAATTAATTCACTTCATTGATCAGTAAACAGTGGTATTTAAATACAGTAGACTTCACGAAGATATATATACTTACTTCTTTTCTATGTACATGTTTGATAATACGTTTGATACTTATGAACAGAATGTACATATACCTTTCCCCGACCAACAAATACATGGAAGTTTTCAGATACGAGTAAATAGATTTGCGAGCGTCACATCCACCTGTGAATTTTATTCAGTAATGGATGTGAGATTGTGCATTATGAAATTGCAAAACGCAACAAATATATTGCAGCTATTATTTTGTCGCTCTATTTTTATTCACGATACGTAACTAAGCTTTTATAACATGAGAACAATAGTCATTTTCAAGGATTACGACTTGTCAATTTTAATAATGGGATGAAGGTTCCGAAGATCTCTGTCATATACAAGGCGTCTCGTAAGTCGTGGATAACTTGCAGGATCAGATAGGAAATTAAATTCTGAATCGAAAAGTCCTTCACCAATTTTCGATCTGACGTATAGATAATTTACTATTAATTAAATTAAGTAACCTATCAGGTACGCGATGCAGCGGCAGAACGGTTAGAGCGAGTGACAAACTATTGGTGCCTACACTGCGTTTTGTAATTGCGATTTTGGCTTATAATTGCACTTAATAATTATAAAAATAATGAGAAAAGTGTTAAGAAACTTGAGTACCTGCTCGTAGTAAGTCAAAGCAATTTTTACTATTCCAAGAGTTTTATTGAACTGATTTGTACGGTACGGACCATAGACATCGGACCACCAAGCCGATTCGTGGTTCTATTGTTTGCCTCTCACTCTCGCGGCAGCCTACTTTTCTTATATTTGCGTTCTGCCGGTGGAGCGCGCACCTGATCGGTTACTTAATTCAATTAATAATAAATTATCTATGCGTCAAAGGAAAAATGGTAAAGTACTTCTTGATTCAGAATTTAATTTCCTATCTGATCCTGTAAGATGGTCCGCGACTTACGAGCGCCTGTATGTATGTACATTGTGCACAACTTTATTGCTTTCCCGCTATTAACGCAGTCTGGTTCGTGAGTTTTGTATAACATACCACACTCTACACGCTATGCACGATTTTAATTTTGTCAGAGCATACCTGTTCTCTGCAACATCAGATCAAACTGAGCAGTGAATCGACATGGCGGACATCCATTTGTTTCAAACACTACGCGACTCGAGGGTATAAAGGTAGTCATGATGGCTCGAAGCACAAATCGTGATGAGCGTATTACCTATGTATTAACGAGTCTGTGCAGATATCTTATTCGCAATTCGTTGGAATTAACTCGTTGGACTCTAAAAATGGCGATGCTGAGTCATTTCCTTGAATACTAAGACTACGCTGGAATTCATGCGTCAATTACAAATAAATTTGTCATATTCTTCTGAGAGATTACTTTTCAAATGTTAGTATTCAACGGTTAAAAAATCCCTCAGCGTCAAGAAAAATATTATTCGATTCCGAAGACATAAAAAACACGGAACCGCTCTACTCGTTGTTTAAAGTAATTCATGTGAATCCATTGAGCTCTCCTAGAGTTCAGCACATTTGGTCAACAACACCCGAATCCGATCACAAGATAATGTAATCTACCCATCGAATGAATAACAATGCATTATTTAGCCCAAATATGTTTGTTGATATCGAATGACGCAATCGCGTACTGTAGTCGTTTCTGTATCATCTTTTCATTACCAATTTCCACGCGACACTAAATATCGGTCTACTCGGAAATCTTGATTCTGTGCATATGTTTAACTATACATGTACATATCATAGCGATTTCACTATACGTATCAACCGCGCAGTCGCGTATTTTCACAGCTCGACAACATACCTGAATGGAATAATATTACACGGTGACAATGACGAACATTTTATAAATATCCTCTCCGCACAATTCGATTGATCGATAGGCTTATTTGAGACTTACATTTTTCTCTTTGTGGAAAAAAAGTGAGAATCGGGCTTCAATGTTCAGGTGAACTTACAATTTGTCCGAAATTGTTATTATCTGTAATCCTATACGTACCCCGTGAAACAATCGACCGATTATCCAAGTGAACAAATAAGATGTAGAAATAGAACTTCGATATTCTCGACGAGAACGCCAAATTACGGATTGTCCATTCTGTATCATTTCGAGGCAATAGTACGGAGGCAATGGCCCAACTGACAACCACGGACGCAGAGAGCTGAGGTCGCTCTGATCCCAAACTCGCTTTGGAGAACTCGAAATTCGTTCGATTCAACAGTGGGCAACAAGTTTTTGCGATTCTCTCTCTATCTCTCTCTCTTGCTCTCTCTCTCTCTCTCTCTCTCTCTCGCTCTCGCTCTCTCTCTCTCTCTCGCTTGCTCTCGATCCCGCTAAAGCTCCCGCATCCCCTCCTAACCCGCTCTCCCTCGTCCGCCCCCCTCCACCCGTCGCCGTTCCTCTCGCGCTCCCCCCTCCACCTTTTCCTGCCGGCAATCTCTCCCTCACCCGCCCCTCTACCCATCTCCATCTCCCCTATCACTCTCCTTCGCCGCTCCCTCTGTCCCTTTCACTCCCTCTTTCTCTCTCTCTCTCTCTCCCTCTCACACTTTCTCTCCCTGTCCCTCTTCCTCTTCCTCTGCCTCTCCCACTCCCTCTCCCACTTCCTCTCTCCCTTTCCCTCTCTCTCGCCCTCTCTCTTTCCTTCTCCCTCTCCCCCACTTCCTCTCAGTCTTCCTCACCGTCTTCCTCTCCCTCTTCCTCTTTCTCTCTTTCTTCCTTTCCTCTCTCCATCTCCCTTTCCCTTTCCCTCTCCATTTCACTCTCCCTCTACATCGCCCTCTTCCTCTCACTCTTTCTCTCCCTCTCCCTTTCTCCCTCGCCCTCTCCCTTTCCCTCTCACTCTCCCTCTACGTCTCCCTCTTCCTCTCCCTCTGCCTCTCCATCTACCTCTCTCTTTCCCTCTTCCTCGCCTTTCATCTCTCCCTCTCCCTCTCCCTCTTCCTCTCACTCCCCCTCTTACTCTCCATCTCCGTCTTTCTTTCCTTTTCCCTCTCCCTACCCTCTCCCTGTCCCTCTCCCTCTCCCTCTCCCTCTTCCTCTCCCTCTCTCTCTCCCTTTACCTCTCCCTTTTTCTGTCCCCCTTTCTTTTCTTCACCCTCTCCCTCTTCCTCTGCCTCTTCCTCTCCCGCTTCCTCTCCCTCTTCAACTCCCTTTCCCTCTATCTCTCCCTCTCCCTCCCCCTCTCCATCTCCGTCCCTCTTTGCCTCACCCTCGCCCTCCCTCTTCTCCTCCCTCTCTTCCTTTCTCCCCCCTTTTCTTCCTGTCTTCCCTCCCCCTCTACCTCTCCTCCTCCCTCTCCCTCTTCCCCTCCTCTTCATCTTTCCCTCACCCGCTCCCTCGCCCCTCCCTTTTTGCCTTCCTCTTCTCCTTCCTCTCCCTCTCCCTCGCCTATTTCACACCCCCTGCCCCTTCCCCCGGCCCTCCCCCGCCCCTTTTCCTCGCCCTTACCCCGCGCCTACCTCTCCCCCTGCCGCTACCCCTTTCGCCCGCCCTTTCCCTCCCCCTCCCACCGCGCTGCCGCTCCTGCTCCCCCCCTCGCCCTCCCCTTCCCACCCCATCATCCTCCTCCAATTTCCCCTCTTCCTCTCCCTCTCCCCCTCCCTCTCCCTCCCTTGTCCTCTTGCTCTTTCTTTCCGTCTTCCTCTCCCTCTTTCTCTCCCTAACCCTCTTTCTCTCTCTCTCCCTCTACCTCTCCCTCTCCTCTCCATCTGCCTTTCCCTCTTCCTCTCCCTCTTTCTCTCTGTCTTCCTCTCCCTCTCCCAGTCTTTCTCCCTCTCCCCTTTTTTCTTCCTCTCCCGATCCCTCACCCTCTCCCTCTGCCTCTTCCTCTCCCTCTTCCACTCCTTCTTTCTCTTCTTCTTCCTCTTTCTTTTTCTCTCCCTCTTCCTCTCCCTCTCTTTATCTCTCTCTCCCTCTTCCTCCCTTCTTCCTTTTTTCTCTCCCTCTCCCTCTCCCTCTCCCTCTCCCTCTCCCTTTTACTCTCCTTTACCTTCTTCCTTTACCTTTCCCTCTCGCGCTTTCTCTACCTCTTCTCGGCCTCTTCATCTGCCTCTCCCTCTCCCTCTTTCTCTTTCTCTTCGTATCCCTCTTCTTCTTCCGCCCCTCATCCCGCTCTCTTTTCTCTCCCTCTTCCTCTCCCTCTTCCTCTTTTACTTCCTCTTCCTCTTCCTCTCGCTCTTTCTCTTCCTCTTCCACTTCCTCTCCCTCTTTCTATTTGTCCATCTTTACCTCTTCGTCTCTCTCTTCCCCCGCCTTTTCCTCTCATTCTCCCTCTTCGTCTCCATATCTCTCCCGTTCTCCCTCTTTCTCTTCTACTCCCTTTCACTCTTCCTCTCCTTCTTCCTATTCCTCTCACTCTTTTTCTCGCGCTTCCTCTCATTCCACCTATTCTTTTCCTCTACCTTTTCTTCTCCCTTTCCCTCTCATTCTCCCTTTTCCTATCCCTCTCTCTCGCCCTCTTCCTCTTTTTGTTACTCTCTCTCTCCCTCTTCCTCGTCCTCCTTCTCTTTTTTTTGGTCTCCATGTCCCTCTTTCTTTTCCTCTTTCCCTTCCTCTCCCTCTTCCTCTTCCTCTCCCTCTTTCACCCCCTCTTCTTCTCGCTGTCCGTCTGACTCTCTCTCTTTTTCTTCCTCGCCCTCTCCCTCGCCCTCTTTCGCTTCTACTTCCTCATCCCCTTCCCCGCCCCCTCTCTTTCCCTCTTCCTCTTCCTCTGCCTCTTCCACTCCCTTTACCTCTCCCTCTAACTCTCGCTTTCCCTATTTCTCTTCCTCCACATCACCCTTTCTCTCTCCTTTTGCTTCGTCCTCTTCCTTTCCTCTTCCTCTTTTTCATCTACTCCTTTTTGCTCTTCCTCTCCATCTCCCTCTCCCTCTTCTTCACCCTCTCACTCTTCCTTTCCCTCTACCTCTTCCTCTCCCTCTCGCTCTTCCTCTTACTCTCTCTTTCCCTCTCCCTCTCCTCCTTCCTCTCCCTCTCCCACTTCTTCTCCCTCTCTCCCTTTCCCATCCCCTCCCTCTTCCGCTTCCTCTCCATCGAATTCTTCTTTTCCCTCTCCCTCTTCCTCCTCCTCTTTCTCTTCCCATCACTCGCCCTCTTTCTTCTCCTCTTCCTCTTACTCTGTCTCTCACTCTTACTCTCTTTCTCCCTCTTCCTCTTCCTCTTGCTCTCTTTTCACCTTTTCCTCTTCCTCTACCTCTTTCTCTTCCTTTCCCTTTTTTTCTCCCTCTCTTTTTCCTTCTCTCTCTCCCTCTCCCTCTCTCTTTTCGTCTCCCTTTTCCTCTCGATCGTTCTCTTCCTCTTTCTCTCCGTCTTCCTTTCCCTTGTCCTCTTCCTCTTTCTCTCTTTACCTTTTTTCTCTTTCTCTCCCTCGTTCTCCTCCTCTTCTTTACGCTCTTCCAGTTCCTCTTCCTTTTCTTCTTCCTTTCCCTCTCCCTCTCCCTCTCCAACTCTCTCTTCCTCTCCCTTTCCTCTGCCTCTCCTACTCCCTTACCCTCTCCCATTCCTTCTTTTTCTCTCTCTCTTCCTTCTCCTCTCCATGACCCTCTCCCTCCTCCTCTTCCTCTCCTTCTTCCTCTTCCTCTCTCTCTCTTTCTTTCTTTCTCTCTTCTTTTCCCTTTCTCCCTTTCTCTCTCTCTCCCTCTCCATCTTCCTTTCCCTCTTCCTTTTCCAGTCCCTGTTTCGCTCCCTCTTCCTCCTCTTCATCCTCCCCCTCTCTCTCTAGCCACCTTTCTTTCCCTCTCACTCTTCCTCTTCCTTTTTCTCTCCCCATCCCTCTTCCTTTCCTAATCCCTCTTTCTCTGCCTCTCGCCCTTCGTCTTCCTCTCCCGCTCTCTCACCCTCCCGCTCTCCCTTCACATCTTCCTCTTCCTTCTTTCTACATCTCCCTTCTCCTTTCCCTCTCCCCCTCCCTCGCCCTTTCACTTTCCTTCTTTGCCTCGTCCTCTCCCTCGCCCTTTCCCCCTGCCCTTCCAATCTACTCTCTCGTTCGCCCTCATCCTCTCCCTCTCCGTCTCCGTCTTCCTCACTCTCTCCCTGATCATTTCCATTTCGCTCTTCCCCTCCCTTTTCCTCTCGCTCTTTCCATCTCTCTCCCCCTTCACCTCCCTTTTCCCTCACCCTCCTTCTTTCCCCCCTCACCCCTCTCACTCTCCGCTGTCCTCGCACCCTACCCCTCCCGGTCGCCCGTTTCCACCCTCTCACCGTTTCCGTCCTCTCCCCCTCCCCTTCGTGCTTCCCCTCACGCTCTCCCCTCCTCGATCCCTCCACCTACTCCTAACCCTCCCCCTCGCCCCTCCGCTTCCCTTTCCCCATCCCCTTTCCATCTTTCACTTTCCTTCCTACTTTCTCTTTCTCTCCCTCTCTCTTTCTTCCTCTCTCTCTTCCTCTCCCTCTCCCTCTTGCTCCCACTCTCCTTCTCGCTTTCCCTCTCACTCTCTCTTTCTTCCTTCCTCGCCCTGTCCCCCTCCCACTTCCTCTCTCTCTTCCTCTTTCTCTCCCTCTCGACCTCCCTCTTCCTCTCACTCTTCCCCTTCTTTTCCCTCCCCCTCTTCGTTTCCCTCAGCCTCTTCCTCTCCCTCTTGTCCTTCCTCTTACTCTCTCTTTCTTTCTCCGTCGCCCTCTCTCTCTCCCTGACCATGTTTCTCTCCCTCTCCCCCTTCCCCGCCCTCTTCCTCTTCCTCTCCCTCTTCCTTGGCTCTTCCACTCCCTTTGCCTTTTCCTCTCTCCCTCTCTTTTCCTCTTCCTCGTCCTCTCCCTTACCCTTTCTCTCTCCCTTTCCGTCTTCCTTCCCCGCTCTCTCTCCCTCTTTCTCTTCCTCTCCCTCTACCTCTTTCCTTTTCTCTCCTTTCACCTCTTCCTCTTGATCTCGCTTTCCCTTTTCCTCTCCTTTTCCTTTTCCCTCTTCCCTTCCCTCTCCCTCGTCCTCTCCCTCTCGCTCTTCCTTTTTCTCTATCTTTCCCTCTTCCTCTCCTACTTTCTCTGCCTCTCCAACTTCCTCTCCCTCTCTCTCTTTCCCGTTCTCTCCCCCTCCCCTTCCTTTCCCTTCCTCTCCCCCAAACTTTCCCTCTCCCTCCTCCTCTTTCTCTTCCCGTCCCTCTCCCCCTTTTTTTTCTCTTCCTCTTCCTCTTTCTCTCCCTCGTCCTCTCTCACTCCATCTTCCTCTCCCTCTTGCGCCCTTTCCACCTTTTCCTCTTCCTCTACCTCTTTTTTTGCTTGTGTCTCTCATTCTCCCTCATCCTCTCCCTCCTTCTCTCCCTCTTACTCTTTTTTCCCATCTTCCTGTTCCTCCCCATCGTCCTCTTCCTCTCCTCCTTTCTCTCCCTTTCCCTACCCATCTCCCTCGCTCTCTTTCTCTAGCTCTGACTCTCCTTCATCCTCTCTCTCTACCTGTTTCTCTCCTTCTACCTCTTCTTCTCCCTCTCACTTTCCCTCTCACTCTTCCTCTTTCTTTTTCTCTCCTCCTTTCTTTCCCTCTCTCTTTCCCTCTCGCTCTCCCTCTCCCTCTCCCTCTTCCTTTCTCTCACCTTCTTCCTTTTCCTGTCCCTGTTCGTCTACCTCTCCCTCTCCCTCTCCATCTGGCTCTCCCTCCCCCCTCTCGCTCCCTTTTCGTTTTCTCTCTTCCTCTCCCTCTTCCTCTCTCTCTCTTCTTTCCCTCCTCCTCTCCCTCTTCCTCTTCCTCTCCCTTTCTCTCTTCATCTCCCTCTCTTCTCCCCTCTTGCTCTCCATCTCCCCCTCCCTCTCCCTCCCTCGTCATCTTCTACTTTCTCGCCGTCTCCCTCTCCCCCTTCCTCTCCGTCTTCCTCCCCCTCTCCCTCTCCCTCTCCCTCTTTCTCTCCCACTCCCTCTTACTGTCCCTCTCCACCTCCCTCTACCTCTTCGTTTCACTCTCCTTTTTCCTCTCCCTGTCGTCCTTCACCGTACTCTTTCTTTCCCTCTCCCGCTTCCTCTTCCTCGCCCTTTCCCTCTCCTACTCAATCTCTCCTTTCTCCTTTCCCGCCCTCTCGCTCTCCCTTTCCCTCTCCCTCTTCCTCTCTCCCACCCTTCCCCTCTTCCTCTCTTTCTCTCCGTGTCCCTCTCACTCTTCCTTTTCCTAACTTTTTCCCTTTTCCTCTCCATCTCCCTCTTCCTCTTCTTCTTCCTCTTTCTCTCCCTTTCCCTCTCCCACTTCCCTGCCCTCTTCCACTCCCTCTTCCTCTCCCTCTCTCTCCTCCTCTGCCTCTCCCTATCTCTCTCCCTCTCTTTCTCCCTCTTTCTCTTTCTCTCCCTCTGCCTCTCCCTCTCCCTCTCCCTCTCCAATGGCCAATGGGCTGTGCCCAAATTACTTGCCTACTATGGTAGAGTTAAAACGAAACGAAGGGGCAATACTAACTAGACAAACGGGTGACATTTGTATAAGTAAGAGTAATACTAGCAAGGAACAAAAAACGGTATTTCACGACGGGTTTAAAATGTTCAACAAATTACCAAAGGAAATAAAAAACCAAAGGAAATTGAAAGATTTTAAGAGACTGCTAGTGCGCCACATAAAAGCAGGGAGAGACAGCTCGGAGAGCAATATTTTGTAGCGTAATATAGGATTAAAAGTAAACTAAGCAAATGTATGTATAATTTGTATAATACTACAGAAGGTAGTACAACCTTAAATGTAGCTACTGGAGCTAATAAATATCTATCTATCTATCTATCTCTCTCTCTCTCCCTCTCTCTCTCTCTCTCTCTCTCTCTCTCTCTTTCTATATATATATATATACTCACACACACACACATATCTTTCTCTTTCTCCCTTGCTCTCGCTCTTTCTTGCTTTTGCTCTGTTTCTTTCTTTTTGTCTCCATCTCTTTCACTCTCCTACACACTCACACACACACACACACACATCCTTTTCTCTTTGCTTTCACTCTCATCTTTTCATCGTACATCCATTCATCTACTAGGCGCCGTACTTTCGCCTCTTCGTGTTTCTTTCGGGAACACCAGCTTATATCACGTGTAGGCGCCTCGCGTCCTTGTCGCGTCTCATTTCACCGGTATCGGCGAGTGGCGACGAAGATAGCACGGTTCTCAGAACTTGGTATGATTAGGTCATGTACAATCGACGGAATGGGTGGGGACATTTGTGGGCTGTCTAGGCTTGTCGCAGCTTGTTTGTTTCCGCGGAAGTAGATTTTTCTTTCGCAATGAGCAAGTATCACGAGTTTCCCTCTCTCGTCAGCGACTGATCGTGGGACTGATGGTACCGCTGGAACAAGCCCTTATGTTTCTCTCATCGCCTTAGAGAAAGATGGAGATTTTTCTGTGTATTTATACACCCCGCAGATATCACTTCGAACTGGAAGTACCTAACGCGGGTGCGTGAACCAACTTTGAAATCGCTATCGCGGTTGGATAAGCCGCCATCACATTGTGGCTTCCATGCACATTCTTAAAAGTTTCAACGTATCGCACATCGTTCTCAAGTCTCGTACGATCCAAGTTTTTAACCGCTGAACCTTTCATGAAAATTTGCATATGCGTGGCGAATCCGATGCGGTAGGTACACGCACGTGTTTCATATCTCGTTTGGTATGTGTCGTCGCTCAATTCGAACATAGCTTCCGAGTTGGATACGAACTACATTGGTTCGGGGGTTCAACTGGTGTTTATGCTGGATAAACGATCGTTTCACCCGAAAAGTATATTGTTGATTTGATTTAGTGACGAAACGTCTTGGTCTCATTGAGATTAAATTCGGTACAGGAACTGCTCTCGTGCTTTTTGCGCGTGTATCATCCGGTAAAATTTCAAACAAAAAATAATAGCACAAAATGAATAGAATTATTTTTTTCACGAATTTTTAATAGTCATTTAAAAATTTAGCCGGGTAATTCCACTTAAAACGTGGGTAGACCAGTTGGAACGGGGACTTCATGTTCCCAACAAGCTTGAACCAGATTACTTTACTCTGATACGTTGGATAACGCGCTTATGTTCAAAATTAGGCAGACCTGTCTCGAGAAACAGAAACGTATGAAAGGTGAAGATAACAGAACGTTAGGCGATGCTCAGATGGTCAAACTGTTCACAATGACGAATCATGAGTCACTTTCATAAGTCCTTCGATCTTGCATGAAAATTCGCGGATGGGTACGAGGTAGTTCTTTTACAAAAAAATGTTTCATTCGCAAATGCCAGTAGAGTCGATCTTGTGAATTCAAAGTTATTTGAAAATGAGAACCGCATCGATGATTAATGATTATTAAATTAAATTATAAAATTGAACGCGAAAAAATTTCGAAGTTTCGTTCCGATGAATTTGGAAATTCGTCGGTATTGGAGAATCAACGTTTTTTGCCTTGGATACGATTTTATTTGCCAAACCACGATAAAAAGCTATTTAATTTATCAAAAGTACTCGATCGGAACGAAAATGAAATTTATATTAAATTTCGTAAATCATTGATTCATTTAATTATTATTTGAATTTTTATTGAATTTTTTTTTCACCCGCATACAATCTTTTTTGGTGGATTTCGATTTGGCAGCATCTACCTCTCGATAAGAATAACAAATCTAGACTTCTGTCCAGATCTGCAATAATCATATCTACGGTTTTCATATAATTGATATTTTAAAATATTTCGATTTTGATAACGAAGATGCTGATTTTGCATCATTAGATACGAGTATGATAGACATATGATACGTAGAATAGCGACTGTGTTATACAGGTATTGCGATGAAAAAAAATTACACGTATCTGTCCGTCACTCATGCCATGCATCGTGTTATTCGTCAAACGAATGCCTCGAATTTCCCTAATTCGTGATAAATACCTACATTATTTCGGTTATCGATGATCTACGCAATGAGGAGCGCAGCCACAAACATATCGCCCAGGAGCGAACGAAAACACCTTTTCTCGCTTCGTTGGTTGCACTCAAGACTACTGTACTTTCTCCAGGACGAAAACCACCCTGGTTCATTCGTGGAATTTTCCGTTCCGGGCCCACATCATGACATTCTCCCTGTTTTACTGTTGCTGTTTGTGAAATTTGTTGAATCTGGTAAAATTTGCCAAAATTTAAGATTTTGCATCGCACAACAAACTCTATCCCTCAATGACAAATTTCTGCCCCACGTCGCGTTCGAAACTTATAATAATGAATTTGAAAATTTCACATATATCGAGATTTTGTCTTCCATTTCAAGTATGGTTAAGCGCTGCTGGGTGTTTTCGTACCGTATCATGCCAGTCTCGTCATGCAGCTCAGAAGAATTTAGACCAAGTTTTCGAAATGTGGGCGTTTTTCAGAGGAAATAACTTCTCGTTGTGAATGTTTCACAAACATACAGGAACGTTCTGTGAATAGTCTGTACATGGAGAAACCAGTAGAAATGACTCGATCATGCACTATATACTGAAGCAATTTGAAGATTCATCGTTCGATCACCGTATCGAATCGAACAACGATCGTAGAACAATGCTAAATAAGGACGTAATCCAATTTTTTATTTTGCTTCATGTTCGAATCACTATTAGAATTTTGGTAATCCGAAAACTGGGATTATCGCTTGGAAAATTCAAGTGTACCGCATGGTTCCGCGAAGAAGCGCTTGTACGCCTCTCAATAACTACCCTAGTTTCAGATAGGATCAGTTCATTCGAATGACCGATTTTAAACGATTAAGTACCGAAAAATGTGGACGTCTATCGCTGATCGAGGAAATTATATCCGTAACTTCTCACCTCGAACATACAGGCTTCCTCATCGTAGTGCTATTTTAGACGTAAGTCACAAGAATTCACGGCTAATCTGTGGAAATCATTGACCGTCGTATGACGAGTCGAGCGATGGAAATAAAACCGTTATCTCGAGCTTTTAAAAAACAAACCGCAAACTCGCCGAGTCGGTAAAACATTGATAAATATTGTTGTTTTCCGTGAAAAAACATGGATCGGTTGCATGATTGATCCATTCTTCGCACAATTATTGTAATACGATCAGCGCGAGTCGCGAGAGATCGATTAATTGTATCTACCTGGCGAAACAGCTGAGAATCAAACGATGAAGCACGACAAAGTGAATCGGACGAACCCGACCGCATCCCTTCAGTAGCAGCGCACGGTTTCATGCGGCCAATAACCGATTCGTCACGGTGTGCCGCGAGCGATCCAGCGATCCAGCGATCGATACCGTACATCCGAAGCTCGTGGCGATAAATGGCGACTCTTTCGTCATACGTGTAAGGTTTTCCCGCCGCCCGTCGTTACCCGTGCAACGTGAACATTCATGCGTACCCCTATTATCTACTACCGATCACTCCAATATCGAACAGTGGACGAGAAATCTCTCCGGAAATGCCAGGACGTCATTTTGGCAAGGCCGGATGACCCACGTGCCGTACAATTCCTCGGGTACAACGAAACACTGTCCTCGAAGTCGAGTCGCAGGAAATTCCGTGAAATCCCCGCGTCGACATCTTCGACGGATCGCGTAGTACGTTAGCTACAACTCGAGCGCGCTTTTCTCGCACGATCTCCGATCGCGGGAACCGAATGAGCTTGGAAAGAATTCAAATTTCAAATCAAATTAATCCTGGTATGTGTAACCTACCCGTGCCTTTTTTCCAAGGTAATCGTTATCCTCGCGCACTGCTTCTAGACTCGGCCTATCAGATCATATTCTGACGAGCAGTTATATCAAAATGGGCAGTTCAAGGGTGACGAAAGGTAGACAGAGAAAGAGAGAGGGAAAAAGTACGCACTTGATTTGAAATCACTCGTGATATAACGATATCACTCTACCATTTCATCTGCAATCTAGGAGTAATGGCTGGCGGGCCGTGTAAAAAGATATACTTATAGTACTTTACACGCCATAAATAAATTTTATAAGGCCGGCGATGCTCGCATTTAAAAATAACTGTGTACTTCAAATGTTCGAAATCACCCAAAAAACATGAAAATTTTGGATTTTAAATCCCCTTTTTTTTAATTTACGTATACTCTTCATTTGTATAGTTTGAATTTAGGCTTAGAATGCATTCTGCGACCCGCGTTTCTCTCGCTTCGCGTCGTCTCGGAAGAAGAGAAGGGGGGAGGGGGGGAGAGATGCTGGGCAGAGGTACGCGGCTACAGGCCATGAAACTACACGTTTCAACGGCGGGGGTGACGGCGTAGCAGCATAGTAGGTAGAGAAGGGGCAGTTCCGAGCGATGAGAGACGAGATCGCGACACAACGTCGCGCACCGCCGACCGCGACTGCTCGACAGTCGACGATCGTGTTAACCTCTCGTCTCTCGCCACTCGTCAACGTTGCCGCCAGAGAGATCGCGCGCGCGCGCGCGACGACACGCGGTTCGCGATTGAGGAAAACTCCAATCGCCGAACGCTGATTTCCGCGAGTGCCTATGGTCGACGTGAAACAACGTTTCCTATTTCCCCCGCCCCCATCCCCATCCCCGCCCCCCGAACGAAATATCAGAATATCGATGCGGTGTGAAAAATAAGGAAAAAAATTGTAATCTTCCGTATATATTCCGAATGAGCGAGCGGTGAGAAACAAAACGCAGTGTCGAGCCGCGTGTGACAGAGGTATCGCGCAGTGGTGAAAAGACGAGTAGAGTAGAAAGAGTACGTAGAGAGTGTCGAGAAGTCAAAAGTGGTCGGTTGAGATCGGAAAGATAATTGGGAAAATAGAGCGTCGCGGCGTGAATTTGAACTCGTCGACGCGAGTCGCGTGTAACGTGATGTTGTCCACGTGTTATAATGATACTCGAGAATTTCCCGAAAACAAGTGAGAAATATCGCTGCTACGAGGACGATAACAACGGAGTATCGAACGGAAGCGTGGCGAATAAATATTTCGTCGCAATTTATGATCCGTTCGAGAAAACCGCCAAAGGTTTTTTCAACGGCGAGGAACAACCGGATAACGTTTCCTGGTTGAAAAATGAACGAGCATCGGAATTCGATGAAATGATACTGAGGTAACTTACGCAAGATAAAGTTTTCTCTTCGTGCGATTTTCCATTCGTCGTTGATCATTTTTTCCCGTTTGCACGTACGATCATGATTTTCGCGTTTCGGTTCTGTGTCGGTAGTTGAAAAATGCGACACGATAAGTGATGTGAATTTCTTCGACTATCACGTGGGACTCTATCGTCTTTTGCCAAATGCACGTCGCGACGTGCCTGCGCGCATTCTTGCGTTTGAGCAGGCATATCACGGTGAAACATCGCATTTGAATAAAGAAAAAGACATTGGGATTGCTTACAGAAAAAGATTCAAACGCGAGACAGGGACTCCTAGTGACCAACAGGTTGTCGCTAGTGGCATGCATCTTCCGGTGGGCTCTGTAAACTGCGGGGAGAATTTCAACGCGCCGCACGAAAGTGTCGGTGGTGGTTGCGGTGGCGGTGTCGGTCCCCTCGTCGGTGTTGGATTGACGGGAACTTCCCTGTCGCATCTTCAACGGGGTGGTTCCAGCTACCATCAAGGTGCCGGTGGTGAGATGAGCGAGGCGACATCCATGAGCGAATTCTCGTGGATGCAAGATCGCGTCAACGCCGCGTTATCCGAGCACGGAGAACTTATTAAAACAGGTAAGAAATACAACAAACAAACATCGAACGAACCATAATTGCCAAACTAAACGGCCCCCTCGTCGTGATCGTTGCAATTTCTTCGAGTTTTTGTCCCTTTCTCCCCAGAAAAACCCACTGTTATTCGTGTACTTCGATGAGTGGTTGATCTTGAACGTATGAAACAAAAAAAAAACAAAAAAAATCGAACGCATCTGACTATAATTGTTAGCATTCGAAGAGAGAACATCCGTGCGATCGTATCATGATATTTTTGTAACCTGTCGTCGGATAGAACTCGCGCAAACGTTGTACCTAACTCTTTCTTGACAGATCCGTTTATCCAACCAATGATACGATTCAGACTCACTTCGAAAAACCAAAGAACTACGGTGATAACGAGCCGAGTGGTATGCCATTTTTAGTTATCAAACTTTTTCTAATAAACCTGAGATAAAGTTCTGAAAAGCGCAAACCTCCGATTGGACTCCATTTTTCAGCAAAGCTTCTTTTTAGCTCAGAAATGAAAACCCTAAAAGGATTTTTGGCGGAAAGTCCCATTCACCTCCCACCCTCCCTCAAAGTTTTTTCTGTTTTTTAACTATATCTTCGAAAGCATTGGTTTTGGAGAAAAGTGTTTGAGACACAAAATAAAGCTCTTGAAAAGTTCTAGAAGAAAGGCGATATACTTTTTGAACATTAGTGCGAAATTTCAGCTAGTAATTTTTTTTTCCAAAATACTTTGAGGAAGGGTGGGGAGTGAATGGGACTTCCTCGCCAAAAATCCTGTCGTCGTGTTCATTTTTGAGCTAAGAAGAAGCTTTGCTCAAAAATTAAACTCAATTGAAGGTTTGCGCTTTTCGGAACTGCACCCTAAATCTTTCGAAATTTGTATATCGAGGATCTTATGCCATGCATCGTTGCACTATCGTAGCTGGTCGAATATATGTCATATATCATACTTGACACGACGTAAACGGATTGGAGTGGTTACGGTAAAATTCTACAGTTGGTATTAACAATTAAACATATATTCCTTGTCCGGCTTCTACGAGCAGACGCGTTCGGTGTAGGTACGTTTTCGTGACTTTATCGTGAAATATTTCTTCAGGATTTCCGATGACCCTTGTTTTGATTGTCACCTGTAGAATCCTGATATTTCAAACTCCGAATACGTCGAATTTTGTCTAACTCGTAACTCGTTCAAGGTGAAAAGCATTCGATTGCAATTTTAACAATGACAAATCGACCATAACCCCCTTGTTAAGAAGTTCATTTTCATCGAATTTCAACATAATTTATTTCTCTTACTTGCCCCAATAACTGACCCCGAAATTTCGTACGCATAAAACCTGCTTTATTTTTTGAACTATGTATGAAAATTCGGAAACTATCGTAAGTCAGTCGATTATCGAATGCACCACCTTAGAAGTTTGTTGATTTATTCGTTGAGTCTGCGGTAGAAGTAATAGCGAAGATGAAGCTGCGGTCGAATATTATCTATACCGTAGCAAGAAAATCGGGAATATTGGTTGATCAATTTTGTCGATTTATTCGCGATCGGTACTTTTTTTGAATCGAATTCTTTTCTCAAATCGAAAATCCTTGCTTTAATCGAAATTTTGGATAAAGAATCGGTTTTTCTCGGTTCATTTGTTTTGTATCGTAGTTCCCGTCAGTTCTGATGTCGAGCGTCGGCTGTTACGCGAAGACTGAGCGAAGCGTTCGTCAGTTGACAATCATCAGTCGTAAACGGACACGAAACTTCCGCGTGAGTGCTTCCCTGCAAGCGATTGCAATCAACGATCACATGCGTCACCGGGAATCTGAATATATCGGTTTTCACGCGACCGGATATTTCTCGTTTCGTTACGCGTTGACAAAATTGCCTGTGAAAAAGAAACGATCTCGGGGTCATTCGAATCACTGAATTTACAATTAGTCATTCGATGAGTTTTTGGGAGATACGCGAGTTGTGCGAGTGATCGGAATGACTGCTCCGACTGCAGCGAAGGTTGAACGATCTTATCGTCGTCGGAACTAGTTTCCCATTATCGACGATATTACGCGTAGCAGGGAGAAAAGATGAGAGAAAAAAACGAAGTGAAGACTTTATGTCGGAATGATACTGGTTCGCCGACCGTTCGGCGACCGACGCCGGTTTTACCTGTCCAGCTTTTCGCGGAAAATTCGTTTGCGTCTGTCCATAATAATCGAATGGACAGATTTATCTTTGGACGAATATTATTAGAGTTTTTATATATTACGTAACCTTGACGCGGGTCAGTTATCGAATTTGTATGTTTAATTGAAGAGAAATATGCTTTAGGGTACGTATCTTTTTATGCATCGATTATGCAATGCTTGAGGACATAAGACAGTCGAACATGTTTCATTTTTAAAGAAACACTCTAAAGAAATTATCGCAAGTCTTTTCTTTATCACAGGATAGATTCTCGCCAATGTTTATTGCTATGGACGAATTTAATTTTTACCAATTCAATTCAGCTAGGCTAGTATCAATCATCATCAAGTGACAATAGTAAAATAGACAAATGATATTTGAATTGATGAATTCATTCATTCGCTTGTTGAGATAAAAAAAAATTCCGCGATATACGCAGGCAAATGTTGAGACTCTTTCCTCGGGTAGCATATTACCCGATTGAAAAACTAAATTGGCTCATTTTTCCGCAGACTGAGTTCTCGGCTACAGTGCGGTGCCAAATTATTAGGGATAGTACACAAATTTTTGTATTTGTTAGTTTATATTAATCAATGGAAATAACAAATTGATTTGCAAAAAATGTACTTAGGTGGTTCGATGATGGTATCATTATTGTTGATTTTGTTAAGTGGCAGCACCAATGGTCCGGGTTGTTTGGCAAAATAACTATGGTTACTTCTCAACTAGTGTCACTTATGTATTATTGGTTCAAAATAGCGGTTCTTAGTTGATTTATATCATTTCTTCATTTTTATTACAAAAACATATTTTTTCACAGAAGAAATGAATAGCTTAGCTTTCGTTGTTAGATGCTCGTTTATCTGAAAAATACCAATTATTAACCTATTATTAACTTTTTCCAAAAAAAAAATCTGTGTGATGTCCGTAATGATTTAGCAATCTATTGTAAATGAAAACATATTTATTGAATTTGTGGTTAATGAACGGTAATTGTTTCGTTTTTCTCATTACACAAGTTGGCTTATGCGTTATCGAATAATTTATCTATATAATTATCTGTAATAATTTTTTTACATGGAAAAGCTGTAATTCCTACCGGGTCCCCTGGGATACCCGTCGAAATGGAAAATGTAGTTACAAAACGCACAAACCATTTTTATCTTCTTACTAATTCTACTAGTTTAGCATGTCAGTACACTTTGGAGTCTAGACAACGAATATAATCGTGAAAATTATAGCAAGTTTTATTTTCGACGTTGAACTTGGAACAACATGGTTCTGAGGGTTTTTTTGATATCATTTCGAAAAATAATTAACCTTTACGAATTAAACTCCAGACAATAATTGTAGATTTAATAACGAAATTATTGTTTCTTGTTTCCTGAAATTGTTTTGTCCGATTCACTTGTGAATGATTGAGAATCGATATGAATGTCTTCGCGTTATATCCGACGACATTTCTTTCCAAACCGAAAACTGGGGCAAGAACTAAATCTGAGGAAGCTAATTGAATTTTTTCAGGCGAATTCGCTGGATGACACGAGTTATGCTTTACCTCGCGTTTTTCATGTTTAATTTCCAGTCAATTTTGATAGAACATGAAATCTTTATGCAATTCCAACGATGCTCAGCGTGTTTTTTCAGCCAGTTTTGAGGTAGTAAAAATTAGAGTAGTAAAATTTTCTCAAATTTTTATTTTTAAAATAACATTTGCAGAATTTTTACGAATTTTCGGCGGTACAAATTTTGGTTCTCGTGCTCCTAAAAGAAACGCGCCCGTATCTTTTTCCAACAGTTGAACTAAGGATCCGCGCCCGTGTTTTTGAAAGATTTTAAACATCTTATCGTTACTACGTTCAAATTTGTCAATTTATTCTCACTGTCAGACGGTGTATCCTGGCACTTCATAAAAAATGTTATGAAAAATGTCTTATATCACCGTAGGTTCGCCTTACATCCTCTGCAGTCCGCTTCCCAATCATTGGAGATCTAACAAGACTTTACCAGTTCCTTTCAAAGTGGTAACAATTTTCGACGTCGACGAAGGGACACAGGTCACCGTTCGAGCTGGAAATGACGAGAACAGCTCTGCGGAGCTTCGCCACGATACGACGACGATTAAAAATGGAGCTGCAAGGTTTAACGATCTTAGGTTCGTCGGCAGAAGTGGACGGGGTGAGTTAACCCGAGATTAGCAATACGTTTTTGCATCCCATCGAACAGGAAGACAAGAAACCTGACTGAGTGGATGTCGTAGTGTAAGAAATGCGATTCCCTTGTAACGATCAATAGTTTCCTCAAAACTCGTCGGCACCAGCGAACGTCGGTTTCTCTTCCAACATCGTTTTACCCTAATTTTACTGAAAGTGCAAGTGTCTCCGAAAAAAATCAATCTTCAAAAATTCTCAATGAAAGTTTCGATATTCTTCACCATCGCGCGTTTCATCGGAAAAATTGGACTTCTTCTGGCGCTGATTCTCCATAAATTTCGGCAATTTCAACGATGATCGAAAACGTTGCTCGCATCCAAATTAGACTAAATTGACAAAGCCAAAAATTGCAAGATACTCTTCGGACTCCGCTTTTATAAGGCTATGTCGAAAAATGACAGTTTCAATCGTATCTACGCGACTTTGGCGACATAGACGACGGTTGATATACACGCGACGTTTGACAATTATGTTTTCGTATCGATACAACAGCGGAACTCTGCGCTGTCGAAGAAAATTAGCACAGAGCAGCCCGCTCCCGTCAAATCGCCCTGACAAGGATCATAACTTTTTTCAACGTATACACGATGTTAAGCTAAAAGTCGCAGGTCTGTTTGAACAATTTGCTCACCATATCGAGAAAATGAAAAAAATGGAAGGCACGCGAAAGTATTCCTACCTGGTTATTTCGCTGTGTAGAAGTACTTTTCGCTGTGTTTTCTTTCCGCTTTTGATGCTAGTAATTTGTAGTGAAATATTGAACTTATTCAGGCGTATGTTTGCGCCGGTAACCCAGATATCACAATATTTCCGTGTTACGATATTAATTATGGTCGGATAACAGATCCGTCACTCCCAAGTACGTAAAGGGCGAATGTGATATAAATTCATCGAGGCGAGACTTGGTTGGAAAGAAGTCTCGAGTAGAAATTGTTCTGAACTATCATATGCGTAGATACGTGTTAGAGTTCCGTTCAACCGTTCGAGTCCGTATGCGATAATAAGCATTAAAAGTGGTTTATCAACCTCATGTCGCATCGAAGTGCTCGATGAATTGAGGCGATGGGCAAAGTCACGGTATAACTCGAAGTACGTGGTGCGGTAAAATGCCTCGAGAGAATTATAATGATATCAAATATACTTGCTATGAATCTGTCTTGAGTGGAATTAATTGGAAAACCTAATGCTTATTGAAAAATGAAGATTTCGAGTTATACCGTTTTTCTGCCGACCCCCTCAATCGGAGTCAAGCGAGATTGGAAGACGAGCTTACGAATGTTTATAATGCTGACAAAGAATTACTTGGTTCTTGTGGTATTTCCTATTAAAACGGCAAATCGTATGTGAAAGATTTTTTAAAGGCACTAAAAATCAACAAACATGCACTGCGACACGAATCCATCCCAGAAGTGCCTTAAATACAATAATATTTCTGTACACGAGTATTGCATGGTCGAGAGATCCAACACTTGCAGAACAGACGAGAATACAAATATGTTTAGAATTAATGAAAAAAATTAGTTACCATGAAGAAAAGGCCGATCTTCATCCACGTCATCGGCTCATTTCTGCCGTACAATAATATCCTAGCTGAATATCGAACTGCAATTGTATGGGAACGAAATATATCGAAATAAGATGATACAATAATTATTCGTAACAATTGCAAAAAAAAACATCAATTGACAGCGAAATGTGAATGCTCGTTTAGAGGATTTTTTTATTTGCGAATGCTTTAAAATTTTACCGGAAAACGTCGAACTATTCGATAGCCAAATATTGCCTACGATTCTTTTCCGATTACGCACTTTGCAAATTTTGTGTCGGCTCGATAATTCATCAGTCAACTTTTGATGAAATTCAAGCTTTCGAAACCCCTCTCGTCTCGGACAATTCACGCCAAAACGACGACCCTTCGAGCGCCATCGGATTCGACTTACAGCTGGGATTATCCTCGCGATACGCTCATTCTATAAGGATCCCGATTTTCTCCCAGAATTCAGTATCGTCACGTTTTCAAATTTGTAATTTTGTAATACGTCGGAGAAATATGATCTTCAAGGTATGAACAAATCCACAAAAGCTTATTTTCGTAACGCAATATTTTTTCGGCTATCTTCTCGAGACGGAGTAGAAGGTCTGTCGATTTTACGTAATAGAATGCCCGTGATTTTCGATGGATTCGCGAATCGCAACTTATGACGACTACACAGAAAATGATTTGAGACGTTCTAGTTCCACTGACAATGAGTCATACGAATGAAATGAATCGAATTTCGTGGCAATATTTGTAGCGAATTCGTTACTGTAAATCCCCATGCTAGTTTTGCGTATTACCAAAAACAGTTGGGACCGTTTATGCCGAAGATTCGAACCGAACATACCACTTATGAGATCATTTGTTTCCTAAGCAGCTTGGCAGCTTGTTGCCTCTGAGCTTCGGCAAGAATTAGTCCCGAAGGGTGGTGCGCTAACAGAGACGCTTCGCGTCAGCGCGCCGCGGCGAACCTCCCGCCAGATCGAGGTGGCGCGCGTGTATTTTAATCTTCTTATTAATAGGTATATAAAATTTTTGAATTTTCATACACTATGCTTCCGGCGCGACAACCACCTTAATATAATCCAATGATAGGAAATACAGATTTTTGAAACAAATTCTTGCTTGATTTTTCGAAAACTATTTTTTATAACATGTCACTTCACCGTACCGTTCAACGTGAACAATTAAGTAAATTAACAGTACGTAATTTACATTATCAATGATGATATTCTGTAATTTCATTCTGACAATTTATTTTCATTTTACGGCCAATCTACACAAGTGATAATAAAATCTCCAGAAAAAGATGAATAAAATAGTATATGAATTGAAAATGTATAATGTATATTGAAAAGAATCGATTAGTATACAAGGCCACAATTAAGGGCATGCAGATCTCATCATTGTAACGCGCTACTCCTATTGACTATGGCGGCTGCGTGTTCTGAGTATGGGAACGAATCAGTCCCAAGCTCGGAGCGAGCGGCTGTCATAGTCAATGAAGTCGACGCGAACGCGCATATTTTGGCATTTGCGCGTTCCAAATTACATACTTTTACCGTCTTAAGACTTTCGGGTACCCATACGTTCTCAAAACTAGTAGCCGACTCAGTCCCAAATCATTTTCTGTGTAGGAAACTATCATTCGAGTGAAAATCGGTTATATGTATCCATCCATAATCCAATGATTTTCGCGATGCGGCATGTTCATATATTGCGGATGATTTCTTCTGACGATTAGAAAATTAACTGAGCCCTTCGCTCAAAGAACGACCTAACTCAAACATTGTAGTTTCGGGAAAAAGCGATTTAAAGATTCAACATTGTACTGCTGAACATTAAATGTGACTACCCGACTAGAAATTGACGTTGGGTTTTTCTACAGTGTTTTCACTACTCCACGAATGAATTTTTCTATTGGCTGTTCTTCGATTTGTTCATTGCCACGGTGCTTAGACTCAAAATCTTCCAGTCCAAAATGAATTAGGTATTTTCTGCAAACTACTATAAAATGTTCTATAACAATAAAAATATGTGAAATTTTCATTAATCACCATTATTCACATTAACAATTGAACTCATTAATTTACGAAACGGAAAAAATTGTTGTTCAAATCCATTTAATTTTGGTTTATTTATACTTATACGGTTTCTCATAATAATTTTTATCGGTTTTTATATGAACAAGTTGAATTGTTAATGTGTATAAACGTGAGTAATAAAATTTTTAAGTGTTTTCATCATTATAAGACATTTTATAGTAGTTCGCAGAAATACAACTTAATTCATTTTATATCAGATATCGATTTATATAGTGTTGATACATGTATAATTACAATATTATGCTATGAATTTATCATTCGATAGTTTATGTTTACAATGAAGCCAAACAATATGTGTGATGTAATCCGCTTGGGCTCGAGTATCTGGAGCAACTTAAGAGACATAGACACGAGGCTCTGCAGACGGAAGTAGCCGAGGCGCACAGTTTTACATACTCATAGTTTGCTCAAAAATTCATCAGATGTTATGAAATTTTGCATACAGATAGTTCAGGATGATGACTACGTATTGATAAGTTTGTCCGAAAAACGACCTAAGTAGACTTAGGTCGTTCCTTGAGCCGACGACTCAACTGTACTCATCATTGACCACCAATATTTGACCACGTGTAAACACTCTTCTTTGTAACATCATCGTAAAAGTCAGGTGATCAATTTTCCAACGACGAGATTCTCTATACGACTATCTTATCCATTTTGCGAAAGAATGAGTTTTAAGGAAATAAAACTCGATGATTCAAAGAAATCACCAGAAGCAGTTCTCTATCGATAAATAGGACAATGATGTATCATATTCAGTGTCTCTGTTTTTAAATAATGAAAAATTATGTTTTATCGTTGCAGTATTTTTCTGTAGAACAAAATAAATAGAATAAATTATATCAGTCGGGAGCAGGATCGTTGCAGCGAATGGAGTGTTAAGATCTTGCCATTCTCGCCGCAAATTTGATTCGTGGCTAATTCTTACGTCATTTCAGAACGATTCCTCTGCGTCGGCTACTGCTTCGGCTACTTTACTCACGAAGAATAATACTGTCGAATACTATTTCGGTCGTTTCGATAGATCTCGTATTCATAACGCGTGAACAATTAAGGGAATGGGTGGAATAACGGTGTAACTCGAAAAACGGGATTTGAGAAAAACGTCGGAAACTAATGAAAGATGAAATCCGGTTGCGGTAAAATGCTTTGAGAGGATTATGAGGAACTCAATTACATGTGTATCAAATCTGACTCGACCGAAATTATCTGAAAAATCTCATATTTATTGAAAAATGAAAATTTCGAGCCATAACATTTGTCCAAAGTTCGAGTCCATTTTATAAGGTGAAAAATGTTATTTGACGAAATTATTACTTCCTCGTACAATAGTGGTATAATACTGCTTATAAATACTTACATTGTTCCGTTGACTACACTTTTTTGTTTTCGTTTCTTCTGATCTCTTCGTCTTTTTTTTTTGTCTTTCTTGAGTTCCTTCCATCTCAGTCAAATTTTTTCACATTTTTTTTTTGAGCCTGCTTACCAGCATTTTTGACCTTTCTATTAGTTTTTTAGCCTGTTTTGATGAGAATGTAACGGTTGATCATGTGCGAATGGTGCATAATGGCAACAGTTGGATGCCCAGACCCGACGAAGGTGATTTTTTTTATTCTCACGATGACATTGCGACAATCGATAAGATCGTGTCCCAGTATGTGAAATGCCGGGTGTACGTAGTTTTTGAATCCGAGAGGTTACGCTAGACGCCGCTAATAAACGCGATCGTTCAATTCGAATACAAAGCGATATAATAGCGGCTGGTCGATCCCCTTTACCTTCCTGGCGAAATCACAGTTATTGTAATCATCGTCGGCCACCCCCAACCCCATTCTCATACCCTTGGTCATCGCTTGGTCATCGCTTCATCCTCCAGAGTCATTACTCTGCGTCTGCCGTGAACTCCCATCTGCCAAAAACAACTGGCTGTTAACCTAAAACCTCATCTCCCAACGGATCGAACTCGTACCGTTTCCTAGATTTATCTTTCGCCAAGTTTTCCGTCCAACTAGGAGGAACACGCACTATTCTTTAAAACATATATGTACAGAAACGCATTTATATATATATATATATATATATATATATATATATACATATACACACATATATATGTATATATATATGAATATATAAGGATATGAATATGTATATTCATATACATGTATACATGTACGTATGTGTGCGTGTGACATTTCACGCACAACGGATCACTAACGCCCTCAAAAATTGGTTTCACCATCTGAACCACATAAGGGCGCAACCTGTTCTTCTCAGTATGTACTTCGGAAAGACGTGTGGTATTTTCTCAAAATTCAATACTACGGGTCCGATATGGCGCCGGAAGCTGCAGAAAAGTGGAGTATCTAGCAAAAATGTGTAACTGATCGGCTCGTTTTTGACTGAAATTGTAACTGATGCATGTCCCTAAAAAGCTGGTGTACGACGTTGATAAATTCAACATGGCCCATCCAATGTAGCGGTCAAACGTCGAATATGGTAGCCGAATACTTGAAAATCAACCGATATGCACCAAATTTGGAATTACTGAGTCTTCGCGCGCGTCGATCACGACTACGCAGTCGGATTTTCAAACTTCAAGATGGGGGATTCAATATAACGAACCAATTTTCTTAAAATCAACCGACTTACACCAAATTCACTAGACGGGTACTTTGGGGGTTGTTGATCACGAATCCGATGTCGGATCTGCAAAATTCCAAATGGCGAATTTCATATGGCGGACGTATTTTCTGTAATCAACCGATTTGAACCAAATTTGGTATACAAGGATCTTGGGAGGGAGGGCGCGGGGGACGTATCACGAATCCGAGGTCAGGTTTGCCAAACTTTTCTAAAATGAACCGATTTGTACCAAATTTGTCGTACGGGAGTTTTTGGGGTCACCAGTTACGAATCTGAGGTCGGTGTTCAAAAATCTTCAATTTCAAAATGGTGGATTCAAGATGGCTGATGCAATATCGCGGCGATATTTTCCAAAAACCACCGATCGACACCAAATCTTATACTGGAAAGTTTTTCGAGCCGATGATCATAAATCTGTGACGAGAATTCATAAAATTTGACAGATTGAAGGTCGTGGTTTCTTCGCGGTTCAAAATGCAATCAATATTTGCTCAACAGTATTGAATTTTAGCGAATTCTTGGAGCATACGTGCAATAGGGGATGCAGGAGGAATGGCACTCACTTAGGGGAAAACACGCTGTATTCTCAAAATATAGGCTTTATTTCCAAATATAGAAAATGAACGAAGTCTTAATTATTAAGGAATTGAAATGTTAATCTGAAACTTATATATCTTACAGATATTATTTCCGAGGAAACTATTTAAAAAACAGGTTTGAGCGTCATTACCCCTGACCTTGGTTCATAACGCTCAAACCTATTTTTTTGAATACAGGAAGTAAGATCCATTTTAATTAAACAAATATTTGTGATATCAATATTATATAATTAAACTAACGTCTACAATCACAAATTAGATTTGATTATCCTTATTTCTACGGGAGATCAACCTTATATAATCAAACGAAAATATAATAATATCTAAAATGACTAATTACCTCTAATAATCATCATTATTAGAAGTAATCACAATAATAAATAGTGAAATTTTATAATTTGCCACATAAATGACAAATGTGTCCGTCTGCGGAATCCCATCCAGAACATATGACATGAGACCATAGCCCGCGTGTAATCGGTATAACCCGGAACGGTTCTAAAATTAACCTAAACTTTTCCAACATTCAAATATAATTGTTGAAAATTGATTACTTTATCACAAAAAGGAATAGTTCGGTGCTCAGAAAATTTATATCAACAATCAAATAAGCATTAAAATGATGGAATTACCGTCAAGAAACACTGAGTGATGCTATCTTAAATTCGGTTTTACTCTTCAATGGGGCAGAGTCAAAATTCCATGACGTACAGTTTTTTTTTTATACGCCAAGATCATCGGAAAATCTTACAAAAGCTTGAGGGGGTATTCTAGTCTAGAATTCTGAAAAAATCATTTTTTTGCATATTATTGAGGATTAGACCTTTAAGACTATATCCTCCACGGGAATTTCAAAAATTTCACTTATTCACGGAGTTATAGCTATTTTAGTTGCGTGGTAACTATGCAAGTTGATACTTTGCTCAAATCTTTAAGCGCTTTTTTCTCGACACTACTTTTTTCGAGGTATTTGACATGATATCTCAAGTTCTACTAGATTGATTCCTTTAAAATTTACAGGGCATCTCCTTTATATATCTCTCTATAGGGTAAACTCTGGATTTTGAATTTTTTTAATTTTTATAGTATTTCTACAAAATTTGAGAAGATAAAAAAGGGTAAGATTTTCTTTTCCACGACGACGCCGTTGCATGATTTTTATTTTTTGACCAAGGGTCACCCGTTAGCGACATCTTTCCTGATCAAGAGTTTCTCAAAGTCTTATATTGCTGATCACTACAAGGGTAGGAATCATGTCAACCAGGGTGCACTTGTTTTTTGTAGCCCCCACTTCACCGACCTGTAATTCAACGAATTTTGGATTCTTTTTTTTCATGATTTTTTCTCACGATTTTTTTTTGTATTCTTAAAATGTCAATAAACATCTTTAAAAATGCATGGTAAAAATGTTTTTCATTTATTCTATGTCAGTTTGAAAAATGTTTGAAATTTAGGTGTCTAAACCAGAATACCCCCTTAATAGACTATTTCCGGGCCCACCTGCTGAATTTTAAAGCAGTTACTAAAAACTGTAATTAATCATTGTGAATTTTTTTTATCTCTTCAATATTCATAGAGATCCATTTTTTAATTATCGGAAGCTGCATGCAAATAATTTTTTTTAATTTGCATCCCCTATTGTTTAAAAAAATGTTATAAACAAAGAGGTTGTTTATAAGACAAATTTATTATTCAAAACAAAAAAATCGTTCATTAAGAAAATGTTGTTATACATTAAAAACGTATTTGTTCGTTAGCAATTTTCTTCTACCACTTATAATCAATATTGATTAACCATTTTTCATTTTTAAATCAATTTTTCTTGCTTTTCTATTTGTGATTAAAAAAAAGTCTTCAAAAAAACACCCCGGAACTAGAAAGCAAAAAAGAATTGGTTCCCTTTAATTAATATACGATAAACTATTTCAATACCTAAATAATTATATACAATAATTGTATATATTATTGTATTATTGTATTATTTGCTAATTTTCGATGACCTTCTGAAGTCGGTGCCTTAGTCAGAGTTCAAGCAATAGGGGATTGAAATTAGAAAATATCATTTGCATGCAGCTTCCGATAATAAAAAAATGGATCATCAAAAATATTGAAAGACAAAAAAATGCACAATGATTAATTACAGTTTTCAGTTTTTCAACTACGGTAATTGCTGATACAAAACTGAAAAATGAAAAAATTTTGATTTTTGCAACGGGTAGGCAAAAGGTATAGCAAAAGTAGGCCAGCTATCTATCGTGAAGCTTTTTTAAAATAGCTCCAAGGAAGGAAAAACATCTCCGATTTATAGTTTAACAATTATCATATTTACTTTGTTCATGTTCCAGCAGCACAGAATTGTTGATTAACCATGTCGTAACTAATTGAAAAACCGCGATAAAAATTTCTTGCTGGCGTATTATTGTTCGTTCTTCTATCCAGTGAGTGCGGGAATTTTTTTGTTTCTTAATTTTCATACGTAATGTGTTTGAATGTTATTTGTTGTTAGATTGGCCGAAATGGACGCGGTTTGCGCAAGCCAGAGTACCCGTTTTCGGCGGTATTTTCACCCATCTGGAATAATTATAAATATTGGTCCTACCGGTCCCGGCAGTCGAGACATTTTTGGAGGAAATGTCCTCCTCTTTTTGAAACGATTTTCAAATTGGAAAAACCCCCATTATTTTTTGAGATATTTGCGCAAAACGAAACCCCGTTTTTTTTTGTTTTTTTTTAGTAAATTCTTTATATCTCGTGCAATTTCTTCGAGCGGAACTCGATTTTTTGAAAAATTCCTCTGCACGCGATTCCGCGGCGAATGACACCTCGTTGATATTTTTCCGAGACTGCGCAAAAAAGTTGGTCAAAAAGCCACTTGTTCGCTACACTAATCGCCCCCTCTACTCTACGAGCTCGCGCTCGGCTCTCGATGGCTCCGAGACTTTTTCGGGAACCGCTGAGGAGTGACCGTCCCGGCTGTAGAGCAATAATCAATTACATTAGGAGCCACGAAGAGACCCGAAAGACTTCCTGGCATAAGATTTGGAATCAAATGATTGATTTTCGAAAATATCCGCGCAATATTAAATCAGCCATCTTGGATCCGCCATTTTAAACTTGGAAATTTTGGGAATTTGACCTCGGATTCGTGATCAGCGATCTCCAAGATCCCCCGTAGATGAAATTTGGTGCAAATCGGTTGATTTTTAAGGCGAGGTACCTGAGTAAACACAGGTGCCCTGTGTAAACAGGGCAACTTCGGAAATTTTTGTCTCTAAAACCAATGTTTCGATTGAATCCTGGTTCTTTTATTGGCAAATATGTACATCGAGGTATGTACAGGAATTTTTAAAAAGAAATTCTTCCACTAGAAGCGTCGTTGTCGTGTTGTTCGTTCACATGGTTTGTGGTGCCAAGGTTCCGGGCAGTCGGTTAATCTGAAACATGAAAACGTAATAGATTCCTTAAATATAATACACAAAGCAGTTTGTTACGTAGGTTTTTTTATTTATTTATTGAACCCTTGCGTTTTTATGCAACCAAAATCGTCGAAAATTGCGAACGTAAAACGAATGTTGACCTAAAATGACCGCAATTCCGTCGCGTTTCGTCAACAATGAAAATTTCACCAAAATTCTACGAGGCCAACTGCTTTGTATATTATATATCAGGAATCCATTGCGTTTTCATGTTTCATTTCAACCGACTGCCCGGAATCCTTGGCACCACAAGCCATGTGAGCGAACAACACGTCTGACGCGGATCGCAGCGGCGCTTTCAGTCGACGAATTTATTAAAAAAAAAAAAAATCCTAAACATGCCTCAATGTACATATTTCTTAATGAAAAAAATAGGATCCAATCGAAATATTAGAATTTCAAATAAAATGTCCGAAAGCTTACCTGTTTTTTTCGCCGCTTGCTCAGTTACTCCTTAAGAATTCGGTCACCATATTGGACTTTTACCGCTATATTGGATCCGCCATGTTAAATTTTGTCAACGCCACACACCAGATTTTTTGAGGCGTCCATCAGCTACAATTCGAGATACAAATGACCCGATCGGTTGAAAACTTTTATTTCTACGAGCTTTTTTCGCTGGGCACTCAACTTTTCTCGCGCTTATTTGGTTTGATTGGTGATACCAGATTGTGAGGGCGTCAGTGATCCATTTGACGTGAAATGTCACAAGCCACCGAAAAACGTTGAATTCGTATCAATCGAGGTAATCTATCGAATCAAGGGAATTGCTTATCGCTTTCGCGTAGCTAAAAATGTGATTTTTCATTATTTCGTTGAATTTTTCGTGGACGTATTACAGATATGTAGATTCAATTCAAATGATGAATCGATAGGCGAGATGAATTTGATTGATGGAAAACGCGGCGTATGAACTATTGAACGAACAGACGCACGATATATACAATCATTCGACTATAGCTTGTAAAACACGCGAGCCCAAAAATGCCGCGAGCTTTTTGCCGCGCGTCATAGACGTGCGTTTTATTAATGTTTCAATTTGATTGCATCCTATTGACCAAAGTCGGGACTCCACGAGTGCGGTCTTCCATTTTCTTTTTCAATTTTCATAACAACAACAAATATCTGACCATCTCTTTTGTATTTGGTTGATAAGAATTCCCTGGCTAATGCTGTTGACTCGAAATTTTGATAAAAGGCACGAATATTTACGATAAGCCGAGCGTACGCAAACCTTTAAGTTTTCGAGGAAGAAATACACGTGACAGTTTTTTAAAAAAAACAACTATTTTTTCACTACTCTAATACACATACATGACAAATACCTAATGAATATTCGATAAGCGACGCGTCTCAAATTTCTCACCCTTCATTTGAAATCTATAATTGGAAAGATATTTTAGTCTGAAAATGTTTCAGAACTGTTATCTTAAAGTGGGCATACACGCACACGAGTGGAGAAAACACTTTTTTATTTTTCTTTGTTTTGGAAACACTATTATAGATTTTACTATCACCGTTCCTCTAAGGCATTGATACATATTTCAAGATGTTACGGTAATGTTTTATGTAATAATAATGATAAACAGTCGATTTATGGCCGTCCGCCCGAAGGTCCAAAAAAACGATCTGGATTGAGCGAGAACGGCTATTTCAAGAACGGCTCACCCGATTGCTCATTTGCGCGTTGGAAACAAATTAAAAAATTTGAAATTGGATTCGTTCAGCCACTAAAGAAACATTTTAACTGACCAATCCCACGGTACTTTTTGTTTCGCATGATCCAGTCATGAGATTTTTTACTTACCGCAAACCACTTTTTTTTCCCTCGAGAGGATGGCTATAATTAAGCTGTTTATCATTATTTTTACATACAATAATTACTGTAACATTTTGAAATATGTACCAAAACATTTATTATCAAAACATTGATAATAAAATCTATAAAAGTGTTTTTTAAAAAATCAAAAGGTGTTAATTTCCGCATCGACGTGTATATGCCCTAGGATGGCCCAAAAAAAATTTCTGCGATTTCACTTCTAACATGCTCAAACTTGAGGGGCCCGTATAATGATTGTCCTCCCAAAATTTGAGCCCCGGACGATAACTCTTAGTGGTGTCGCATCGGATATTTCTATTTTCCATTTGCTTAACGTGGGAAAAATTCGCGAAAGCCGCTTTTATGCACATATAAAGGGGTCTAGGCAATAGGGAAGGTTCCGTTCGCTTGCTTGCCCAATGATATGATACTTCAAATTTGACACGGCGTGTCGAAAATTTTCAACCAATAATGTCGAGGACAATTTCGCTTCATTTTATAATTGTTTTTTGCTTGTAACTAATTGAATACTGACTTTAGAGGAAAAAATCATGGAACGAAAATTGATGAGAAAAAAAGTTGTACAGATTTTGTCTTCTATTTATTTTCCTTAAACTGACTGATTAGACAAATATTCACGAATCAATGCTTTTTTTCAAACACTTTTTCTATCGCAAGAAGAGCGACTATTATTCAACTTCAATATTTAAAGTTACGTGAGAAACTTGAAATATGACATGATTGATCTGGCCAGTAATTAGTAGGCTGTCTTTCCCACTTCATTCAAATGTTTTTATCAGCATCACAACCAGATTAGCGAATTTTTCCTGTGTTAATCAAATGAAAAATAGAAACATCCGATGCGGCACCGCTAAGAGTTATCGTACGGGGCTCAAATTTTGGGAGAACAATCATCATAATACGGGCCCCTCAAGTTCGAGGTCGTCAGTAAATTCGTGAAAATTAGAAAAAGTTCAAAATTTAACCCAGTGTTCTATCAATGAGTATCTTTGGTTCCATTACCACATTCAAACATATTCGACCTTGTCGTTTTCAAAATAATTAGATTTCAAATCCCCTCTGAATGGCACAAGCATTTGCGAATTAATAAAGATATATTGACGGTTGAGAAACAACATCGAAACGCGGCTGAAAAATGGTAAATGGGCAAATGGTAAAACAGGCTTTTGTTATTCTTCATGCAAAAATCATCAAGGTTGACCCTGTTTATTTTGAAAGAAAATCACTTTTACGAATCGATGATCCGCAGACAATTATTCTACCACGATGAAATTATTCCCGATGCATTTTTAAAACACCGTATGAAATAAATATAAATTTGCATTTATCATTTTTATCACGATTAGACCAAATCAATACAATTTAATTGATTTGCAAACGCTCGTGTCATACATACACGCAGTTTATTATAAGAATTCGGATCTAACTATTTGGAAAACGAAACGGTTAAATATTTCTTAATGTTGCGATCATATGAAATCTGTCTCACAGAATGTACATACTTTCTTCAGCATTTTCTGGGAAACGCATTATTCTTGGCTTTTTCGAAGATTTTTTTTTTTGACGAGCAATAAAAATATAGAAGTTTGAACTGTTTACTATATATTCATTGACATTCCAACAGTCAGTCGGAATATTTTCAGACCTAAATGTTCCTCACAATTCGTATTTCACCACTCCAAAGGTACCCATGTCGAAAAAAAGGTTGCCGACGGTCTCCACGATTCCGGCTGATTGACTTATCTGAAATCAAATAACCAAACGTCATGTTAATCTGTGAAGCTATTGCTATGAAATCAATCAAAACAATTCAAAAATATTGTAAATTGAACAATTGACATGTTTTTTAAAATTAATTTTCAAATTTCATGATTTTTTTTCGTTTGTGTTGTTAAGAAAAAAAAAAAACTATTCGCAATTTTTGCGTCAATCTGTTTTTGAGAAATCTTGGGGACCAGTTATTTAAAAAAATGCAGTTTTCCGAAAAACGCGTTTAGAAACTCAAATACGATTTAAACTCTGAAATCTATACTCACCATTAATTTGCTGTGCCGTTTCAACAACTCCGTATATTGAAAAATCACTTCATTAACATATTCTATATACGTTTAGAAATCAATTAAAAAAAAATTAAGAATGGTCAACTTTGTTTTTTTCAATGGAAACTTATATTAGTTTATGACAGAATTAGATTACTCGCAAGAAAACAAGTAAGTTTTTTCCAAGTCATTTTTAACTAAAACAAAAAATGTAGGGTGTTCCATTCTACTCTTTCCAGGCCATTATGGCGGAATCATTACTAAAATGCGCATAAAAAATCGATCAGTATGAATAATCTTGTACTCTTATTGTGCATTCGATTGTTCGTAATTGCCATAATTATTCCCAGAATAATCCCCACCGGGTTCGCCACGTGGACCGACCACAAATCTAGAAACTAGCCGTATGATGCGGCAAATTTTCGCTTCAGATAAAAATGGTTCAGTCAGACGAAACACTTGTTTTCGTGTGCGGAATTTAACTCCGTCGTAACAAATATGGGTTTCCATTTAAAAATACAAAGTCGACTTTGATTTGGCCTTGAAGCCACCGACCAAGGTCAACTAAAACCGCGAAATATTGTTTCTCCCTCTAGATCTTACAACTTTTGTTTGAATCTTTTGACTTCAACTGGCAATGGTTCCGCGATAATCGGCTGGAAAGATTAAGATGGAACACCCTGTATACTTAGATAGTTTACGATCGCATGATTGGTTATGCATACAACGGCAATATCAACCGAACTAAAATTACCACCGATAGTAATTATTTGACAATTGCCGCGACATCTCGTATCTCTCGTTCGCGCCCCTCTCCGACCGTGGCGTTACAAACTCGTCGCGTACGCTCCCCGTTCCTCCTCCGTGGCTTCTCCTCACCCTCCTTCTTCTCTAACCCCCCC
>OZ018312.1:10953044-11200797 GCA_963969455.1 Arge pagana | reverse complement strand
ACTCCGTGCTGCGTGGTAACTGCTCGCGTTACCGTCGTTGACGCTGTGTCCCCGCTAACGTGGCCCCGTTTTATCCCGTTGGCATAGTGCGCGCGATGGATTGGCTGGGCTCGTCAACGCCGCGACAACAGCGTGCACGAGCCTCAACGAGCCCTGCCCGTCCTGTCCTCACCTATCCTGCTGCCTGCCTGGCTGTCTCTGCAGATGACTGTTCCCATCATCGAGTATTAACCGCAGGTCCGGCACGGGGGCGGCTGCATTATTAGCCCCAAATGCGATAGACCGGTACCATCCCCTCTGCACCGTCGTTACCTCGCTCCCCGAGCTTCGACTATAGCCACCCTCAACATCCGAGAGGCCGGAATAGGTTGCAGCAATTTTCAAACCGGCAACACTTCTCACGGTGCTCATTTCGAACGTTCGACGTTTCGATGCAGCGAACAACGGTATCGATTCGAGGAAACATTCTCGAATGATCTTTTTCACGCGTGGTTTCGAACTATCGATTTATCGATAACTTGTCTACGAAAAGGATCCTCGCAAGACGATCCTCGCAGTATTCAAATACTGCGTATTCGACAGGTAACGCAATACGCAAAACTAATTCGCAATTTGCCGCTGTTTTACGCTTTTATGATTCGGGTGAAATAAATTGATTTCTTGGACCTTCGTCAAGGTTCGTAACGCCTTTCTTTCTAATCATCGAATCTCGAGTACAATTATTTTCACGATAAGCCTGACTACTCGAACATCGAGTCTTGTTTATCGTTCGTCTGAAATTACGTTCACCCCTCTGTAAACGCGAACGATTCGGAATCACCTATGTTTGGACGTTTAATATTTATTTTGCACGGTAAATTCCGTCGGCAATCGAGAGAGGTAGGAATGACGAAATATACCTTGACGAGTCTCGGTAATGTTTTCATGGGAAGGAAACCCTTTTGTCGATATTTGGTTTTCAATGACGAGCAGAAACGATGCCAAAATCGGATTAATGCCACTCCTAGCTTTGTAGAGTGAATCTTAGCAGTGATCTGTTGTATCCGCACTTTTAACCTGGGTTCGATATCATTTTTTCGGGATTTTTTCTATTAATAGTACTCGTACGTTAATACCTATTTCCAGTCCCGGTATTAATCCTAGTCTCGTGTTTGCGCGGTCAATTTTTGCTCTTGGGTTTAGGTTAACTAGGAGGAAAATCTTCCGAGAACATAATACAGTCGACACGGGAGCACGGCACTCTTGTTAACTTGGCACTAAATTACAACTGCCATTTTTTTTATCTTATGTAATATCACTTACTGGATATAAAATCACAAAATGTAAACAACTTCCGATCATGCGTAATGCGATAACTATGCACTTGTGGTCAAAAATTATGACAACCACTATTGTAGAGAACGAAACTGCCCATCTCTTATTTCAAATAGTGGTTTTCATAGAGTCATTTGATGAATAATAAAATGCCTTCAGCAACTTTGAGAGATCAATCAATTCACTATGGCTTTTACTGAAAACTTTTTTTCCTAATATTCATACTTTCAGAGCTATAACGCATTAATTGCAATAAAGCGCCGCCTCCAGGCGGGTGACGCGCCATGACGCCGCAGCGCCCTAGTAAACGTCTCGCGAAGTTTCTCATATACCTAACCGTCTTTCTCATCCTCCCCCACTATCAGAGATATAACTCATTCAATGTTAAAGCACCGGATGCAAGGTTAATAATGACGAGGCAAACACAGTGTAACGATGTAAATTCAACTACTAAATTCAAAAAAACTGTCATATTGATATAATCGAAACTAAAAATGTATTTCCTTACCTATGACCGAATGAAATTTTTGTTTGGAAATCAATATCATACTTCATGCAATAAAAAAATATTCAGTACTTCGAATTTCATCTTCATTATTAAGTAATTATTAATGATGATCCTACCGCATATTGAAGAAAAAAAAAGATTAGGAAACGGTAATACTTATTGAAAGAGTATTAGATATTTAGAATTATGTATGTAAAAACAGTGTGCAAAAGTAAATCAATATATACACTACGTATTAACAAGGTTTTAGAAATTTATTATCGAATAAATCATTATTTATCTTTACATACTGTTTTTACGTGCTGATAAATTTCTAATAACTTTTCAACAAGTATTCCCGTTTCCTAATCTTTCTTTTTACTATGCGGTATGGTCATGATCAATAATTACTTAATAATAAAGACAAAATCCAAAATATTGGATATTTTTTCATTGCTTAAAGTATAAAATATATTTCAAAAAAATGTCCTTTCCGTCACAGATAAGGAAACACTTTTGTTAGTTTTAAATAGGTATATCAATAATATTGATATTTTCTTGAATTGTCATGATTACACTGTGGTTACCAAGTCATTATTAACCATGTACTCAGTACTGCAACATTAAATGCGTTACCGCTCTAACATTAAAGGAGGCTAAAAGAAACGATTAGGTATATGAGTGAAAACAAGTCAACCGGGACACCTTTCTGATGACCGTACGTGCTTGGAAAATTGCCGTAATTCTTGTTACAGTTTCTCCGAGCAAGATGAATGGATCAAACAATATTTTTTTTCAACTCGAATGATTCAAAAGTTCCAAGAGGTTGAATTTTTGAAAAAACGACCAAAATCGAAGCCATGCTCTCCTTCAAACGTCGATATCTCCAATTTCCTTAGTCGTACAAAATTGTAGCAAAAACTCACTTTGAAGTTCTTGAATCATACTTCCATTTTATGAGTTTTTAATTCATAGAGTCAATAATTTGTCATTCGTTATAAACAATTATATTATTTAAACGTGATTTGCGAGATGATAACCCCTTTTGCGAATTAAAAAAATACACGTGTGTTGTTGATTTATTCACGAAAAAAACTGTAAGTTTGAGAGCGGAACTTCGACGAAAACTATATTTAGAAAGCGATTGATTCATGCGGGATGTCGCGTTTGGCCGCATCGCGAGAGTACCGACGCCGAGGCTTGTCCGCTTTACATGCAAGGACCGAAGCGTGTAAATTGGGCGCACCAGCAAAGTCCACTATTCCATGGTGCGGAATTCAATAAACTAGGAAAAGGGCACCCAATTTATATTCCAGGGTGGATTAAGGGATTAGTGAACTTTACCCCAATTTACGGGCAAGCTCGAGAATTCTCTCCCAATATGCCATCGCCCCTTCAAATTCATGGAATCCATCATGTTACGAAATTATTTATATTCATTACATACTGAATACTTGACTTGAAACAACAAAAATTTTCATAGTTGAACAAAATAAGATAGGTAAAAGTATTTTATTTGAGGTCGTGTTCATTGTACAATCTTGGACATTTTTCTATATGCTGTAAGCAAAAATGCCCTTATACCCTTTGTGACATATTCGACGTATGTGAGATTCACAAAAATCGATCAACAGTGATCCAAATATATTTATTTGACAATTAATGGAGGTAAAGAAGTCATGAAATGATGAAAAAAAAACTTAATTCTTCGTCACTCTCATCAGCAATGATCGTTATCATTTTAGTAACTTCCAGAAGTGATGCCAAGTGTTCAGCTGGTCGAGCAATTTTCGACAGATATCGGCTGCACGATGAATAATAAGTTATACCAGCTATGTATGAACAACCACAAACGGTTAACCGGTTCTTTAGCCATTGGCGCATTCACAGAAATATCTTGAAATTCCAGATCGATCAATGGTATTAGATGTATATTCAACAAAACATCCGTAGATTTTTCGAGAATTATGTCGGAAGTGCACTCCAAGCTTGAGAATGTTGGATTGATCTGTAAGAAATTGTCAATTCAACGTGCTATCGTCGTTCATCATTTCACGTAAATACGATATTGCTTGTAAGAGATTGATAAGTTCCACTGAACAAGATTTTCAGTTCTTTTCCTGTCAATTCTGGAAACTCGAACTGATTAGTTTGTCATATACTCTGGAAAGGTCTTCTTTTTCCTTAGCCACTCTTGGTCTTCAACTAACAATAAATCGGCCATGGTGTTTTCTGTGTCTCTTCTCAAAATCATTTGTTGTGCAATTTCGTATGAGATTTCCCTATCTAGTTAAATCTTTCACCGAACTGATTAAGAAGGAAAGCTGCAATTCTACCATATGCACTAGGACTTGAAAGCATTTTATTGTCAAACGTTTGTTTCACAAGTTTGTTTTTTTCTTCAGCATTCCGTGGATCGCCTCAACAGCCCGACGGAGTTCTGTTACGAATCGTGAATCTTTAGCATATTCAGCACTCAATTGTTCCTGGAAACCGTGCAGAACTAGCATAAGCTCTTGATATCCAATCTTTTCTAAATAACTTTTTACATCACCCAAACCACGATATAAGTTGAAAACATCATTTTTCTGCACCAAGTCAGACAAATCATGTGGTTCCCAAATAATGTCTTGCATCATTGGCAAAAATGAGAACGACACTTTTCTTCAATATCTGAGTCATGCTCCTCAAACTTTAAGTTCCCAGACCTGTGCGTAAGACCGTGTCGTGACCAGAACATTTGAAGCGAATCTGGCGTGGGGTGACAACAACGTATTGATGACATTAAAATTTGGAAAAATATATAGCATGTCAAATAGCATTGGATACGTGCAGAAAAAATTCCAAGATTATACAATGAACAGAACCTCGGGAAAAAAACTATTTTAGATTTTTTGTTACAAGTATGAAGCGCTAGGATACAAAATCTGAAAAAATGACGTATTATTTGGAACGATGTAAGACACGTGTAAATGAATGTTGGTGATTATAGCAAAACTGCGAATTAATCTTTCAAACAAATGAAAAGTAAAACCTTTTTTTTTCTGGCGGTTATACATTTTTGTCGAGTTGTCAATTTTTTCACGAATGGACAATGATTATATCTAAAACATATCCAAAATTCAGCTAAATCGGTTCAGCCGTTCAAAAGATCTGATTTGTTTTGCATTTTTTCGAAAATAAATTCTCACTCTCTAAGAGAAAATGATTAAGGGCTGAAATTCGGAGGATCGTAATCCTTCATTGATAACAACCACTAAAAAAAATCAACCCGATCTGTGCGGGGGCATCTTACCCATGCTTATCCCCCACAGCCAAAGGCTAAAACTCTTATAGTTAGCCGTCCGACAGCTACCGCACGTTAAGAATAAGTACTGAATATAATGTCCTTTTTGAGTTCATAAAATGAAATAGGTTACAGTGTTAACAAACTCAATACTACTCAACATAAACTTCAGAACTATAGGTACATTTGAATCAAATCTCAAAGTACACCGCAAATTTACATTTCTATTAATATTCTATCTACTTGAAAACCAATGCTTTTATTGACTTCTGATCATTGGCATATCTTTAAGCAATAACTTTTTTCTTCGAAATAGGCTTTATGCGATGACATGTTGATATACCACGTACTAATTACGCTTTTTCAAATCCAGCCTGTAATGCACCAGCTTCTTCATAATCCTCGCCAGTAAAAAAAATCCATGCATAATTGAACAGATTGAAGCAACGGTGAGGTCTTTTCTATGGCTGTAGGTCATTTGGGTCAAGTGTGCTCACTTAAGCATTCAAAGTAGTGTCAAAATCAAACAATAAGGATTAAGGAAAAATGAATTCATGTATTTGATAAAGTATTCATTCAACTAATGAGTGAATTTAGAAATGGCGTATGAAATCTCCACGATTAAAAAAAAACAGTCATTAGAAAAATGCGGAACGCGCACTCTTGACCCGTATGGCGGGTAAATGAGCACTCGTGCGGGGTGTGTACGCATTTTTTTAATTGCATTTATAAATGTCTCGACAGAAAATTATCTCAATCTCATAAATCCTTTTCACTAAGGACGTATTTGTTTGTTAATCTGAAATGATTAGACAAAGTCACGTAAGACACCAGCACAATAGGTAATAAGAGATTGACTTACTGATATAGAATCACATCGAAATCAATTGCATATAAATTAACTCAACGGAAGTATAATAAAATAGTTAATTAATTGGAAATTTCACGAGGAATGGTCTTGACAGTAATCACACACGCACGAAGAACAAATTTTTCAGGACCGATTCCTCGTTCCGCGCGTGTATATTTGTGTGCGCGTGTATGTGCGTGTAGTCGTCTCCCCGTCATGATGAAACAGACACGCGTACACCCACACGCCAATACACACGCGTGCTCCCGCGCACACACGGTTTCGATCAAATTAGTCTCGAACCTTTCGGTTGCGCCGGAACTTGCCTATGAGTAGTATTTTGAGGCTGGCTGATTGTCATTTGTTGAAATTGAAACTCAGAATACATCTTTTTCAACTTTTATAAGTGAACTTGTTTCATTTTATACCACCGACACGATTCACAAGTGATTTATTGTTCTTATGTCTCGAAATAACGGTCCACTGGTATTGTTATTCGTAATATTCAACGATTTTAACGCATGTATAAAAGTTTCGGTTTCGTTAACGGTTTAGGAAAAAGAACAGGTTTCGGTCCGACACTATAATAAATATGTTAATTACGATGACTTACATGTTAAAATTGACTCGAAGAACTCTGTTCTTATTTTCATCGTGACGAAAAAACGGGAACAGATCCGACTTCGGGGTTAACGAGATTCGTTTCCTCGAAACCTATATTTAAGTTTTTCTCGGCATTTTTGTCAAATCCACACCTTGTTCAGGAGCACCGTATAGTAGAATGACTCATATGAGAAACTTTACCAGACGTTTACCGGAATGGCGCCGCGTCACTCGCCGGAGGCGGCGCAATATTACAATGACGCGTTATAGCCCTGAAATTGTGAATATTAGAAGAAAAAGTTTCGAGTAAAAGTCATAGTACATCGATTGATTTATCGAAGTTCTTCGAGACATTTGATTGTTTGATTGATTATCAGAAACGTTAATGCCTCAAATAGAAAAACCTGTTCATTGAATAAGGCACAAATCATAAGTTTTACGTAAGATTTAGTCAAATGATGTGAGTTTTCTGAAAAAAACATTATTTGAAACAGAAGATGGGAAATTTCGTCCTCTATTATAATAATGGTTGTTATGATTTTCGGCCTGAAGTGCATAGTTACTGAGATATTAGCCGAAAACGTTTTTTCAAGATGGCGCATTACGCATAATTGGAGCTTGTTCGCATTTTGTGATTTTTGCACTCAGTAAGTGATACTACATCAAATGGAAAGAAACGCAGGTGTAATTTTGTGCAAAGTTGAAGACTCTATTGACTGCATTACGCATTCATCTCAATTGAGAAGAAACGTGGGGTATTCCATATCAACTCGTGAGGTTTGGAACCTTTATTTCCCGGATTGACTCGGGGATTTTGCTGATGGTATCACCAGACAACACGAGCATTGTATTAACTTTTTTCTTCGATCGATTCAAGCGCTCAGCCTTTATGAATTTTTGAAATTTATTTTTCTCTACCTTTCGCTGGCGATTTCTTGACATTGGATAAGGATTTGGGTGAGAAACGTAACAACTTTTCTTTGTTTTTTTCATGAAGAATGAGGTCAAAATATTCATTTTCACATAAATTTTAATTTTCACGAATTTGTGGTACAAAAAGTGATCATCTTGGAAACAACATTTTTAAATTCAATGAAACTTAAGATGTCATTCTGTTTTGATTTACCGACATTGTGATATGTCACAAAGTATGGGAACTCAATCGGGTATGTTTGTCATTTTTTTTTAATTGAAAATTCTTTTAAAAAAACATTTCATAGTTGGGAATGGAGATATTTATTACGGTCCAGTTCTAATTGATGATCCTTCTAATTACGCTTAATATTGTACTTTTCATTTTTTGTATACAAATTTATTCGTCACAGGGGCTCGTACGTAATCAATCGTATGAAAATATAAAGAATTGCATAAAATTAATGATAATATTGGCTGCTACCTGCGATTTTTTTTTCTGAAATGAAGGTTAAATGCAGAGTATTTCGAAAGGATTTGACGAAGGGGAGGAATGAATTTTTGATTCGAACAAAAATTCCAACAAAAGAATCGAAGAAAAATGGGACATTCAACTACCTGTGTGAATCTGACATCTCAAGTATTAGAATCTCATAAAAGCACCCGAGTTCCTATAGCATGCCAAATAGTTCTACAGTTCCAGATAGATTTTATCAAAAGTTCAGCCGAATGTTTCCGAAAAACCCGTACTAGAAAATATGGGATGCCAACGTCGCGTAACTAGTCCAGCATCTCAACGGAATCAAGGCGATCGACACGTAAATCGATTCGGTTCAGGGAGTTCTGCCACCTCCAGTGAATTTTGGGAATAGTTCTGCCAAACTTTTCCGAAAAAATCGATTTTCGAAAAAATGAGATGTTACGTTCGCGTTACTAGTCCAGCAGCTCAATGAAATCGAAACGAATCGACACGTGAATGAATTATATTTGTGAAATTCTATGACGTCCAAAAACTTTTCATACTAGTTTTGTCGAATTTTTCCGAAAAATCGTTTTTTGAAAGAATAAGATGCTGAATTTCCGTAACTCGTCTAGAATTTCAGTGAAATCGAATCGATCGACAAATTGATCGATCCTGTCCGACAAATTCTATAATCTCTGATGAATTTTCCATATAGTACGGCCAAATTTTCGCGATCGATCGGTGTTTGGAGGAATCAGATGGTGAATTGACGTATTCTGTTCAGCATTTCAACAGAGTTGACCGACACGTTAGATATTCCAACTGAATGATTCAGCTGATTTATGAAACGGTAGAAAGCGGATAACGTTAGGGAGAAAAAAATATTAATCATGCGCATCGATAGAAACGAAAAGCAATAGTTCTATGCAGCATCTCAAGGTAAGAAGGAAGAACCTTCGTTATTCACGACAAAAATAATGATTCCGAGTCTTTACAAGACCGGAAGTTGTGAGTTCCGTGCAGCATCTCAAGGTCAGGAGCGAGAACTTTCGGTTTTGATGACAGAACTATCGATATTCGGTCATTAAGAGATTGGAAATCGAGAGTTCCACGCAGCATCTCAAGGTCAGGAGCGAGTACTTCGGTTTTGATAACCGAACGTTCGAACGTCCGGCCATTAAGAGACCGGAAATCGAGAGTTCCATACAGGATCTCAAGATGAGGAGCGAGAAATTTTGTTTTTGATAACAGAACTGTCAATATGAATATAAATGAAAATTGACCACTTGACGTGTGTGAATCATCCGTCCCGACAGTTTCACACATGCGGAATAGTATGGAAGTTAGTTGCGTCTAATCGTCTTGGCAAACATAAGTGAAACGTTGCAGAACTATACTTCGGAAGTACATGATAATTGGAATAGTTCGGCTAAGTTCGAACTTTCGAACGTTACTTCAACATCTCCGAGCGACATCCGATGACGTATTCAGTCTCAGCATAACCTGGAACCAACGACGGGGACGTGGTGAATGATTTGGTTCCATTTTTTTTTTCGATTTTTTTTATCCCAGTTTTTTTTTTCATTCTCCATTTCTGTATTTACACTTTATAATTTCATATAATTATTTTTGCATTCGAGGCAGGTCTTCTGCATCACCTGCGCGTCATAGATGCCTTCTTGCATGTATTGTAATCCTTTACACATCAAGATGTCGATATTCACATTAACCATCACTGTTGATCGTCTAATGTCGAGTCCGCACGACCAAGATACCTCTTTCACGAAGCTCGGATCGCGTATAAACAGATCATCTGGTAGATGAGCGGCATTGCATGTTGCATCTCACTTTTCGATGTTCCTGGTGTACAAAACTACTGCGTCTTTAAACAAATTCAAATCCAGAAGGATATTCGCTTGTGCCTCCAAATGTTTTGAGTTCAAATTGCGGTCGTTTAGCATTTTCAAGACTAGTCTGATTATTGAACTTATACACGGCTCAAGGTTTTCCCGGTAGGTTCGATTTCTTGCCATTTCATGTAAAATTATGTAAACAATTGAATCAAAAGCACAAGTGTTAATCAGATAAATCTTTGGAGATTCTATAGGGAATCTCTTTGGAGATTCCTAGCTTACCATTCTTTACAAATTCCACTCCGGGCATTAGTCGAAGTAAGATGGCTTTGCACGTTTTCGATCTTGGGCTTGGTTTTCGTCTGGAGAATCATTGAGCTTTGACTTTCCACCTAAACCGCGCCAATTTTCATGAATGTTGGCATCTTTCAATTGATTATTTTAGTCAGACTGTTCAGTATTCATATGGCGTGGCGTATCAATATTAGATAACGCAATGCTCGAAGTTTTCGATGCATTATCGGATTGATCGAAATTACTCAATTCTTATATCTTGGGAATACAGGGTAATTTGCCCTAGAATGACGAATTTAAGGTTTTAATATAATCAGAACTCCATTGTTCTTACGCACGATCATTGATCATTGTCGTTGTCGAATAAGGAGTGCTGCATTCAATATTTTCCATCAACAAAACTATCGGCAGAGCTGATTTCCTGAGAAAAAGTGCAAGCGTTATTAGCTCGTCTCTTGATCATCATACTAGATGTTTCGATTTGATCCATAGCAAGATCACTTACCTGAGGGGTCCGCGTTATGCAACTATCCAATGGATTGAGTGGATCAGAATGATGTGATGGAAAATCACTCGGATTTGATACCAGTTTTAGCTTATCATCAAAGTGGTCTAGATGCTGCAATACAAACTTATCCACCGCATGGGTAATTTTTTTTAAATGCCCGATTTTGAAGATCATTGAACTCCGCTTCGATAGACAAAGATGTAGCTCTTGGAGACCCTTTATCAAAAAATCGCCTCATCACACCAGTCCATAGCGGCAAGTAAAGGAGTAATTGCTGTTTTAATTGCTTGGCGAATCCAAGATTGTAGCAGGCATTAATCACACTGCCTTCTATGGATTTAGAAGCGATTTCTTTCGCAGCATCGAACATTGATTCCCCCCACGTAGCCCATCTCGAGTTTATCGGAGATTCATGGTGACTTTGCCGGAAACAGTCATCGTACTACTCAGGATCTTCGTTGATGGGCTGTCCAAATTCATCATCAACGATCACTCCCTTTATCACGCGATTCAAATATTGCAATCGTGTTTCTACTGAGAATTCATGCCCATCTGTGCTGCATCCGAGATATTCGCTCAGCGATACTGCTAGGACAGATCCCAGAAACTAATTCAAATCATTGAAGTCGAATATCTGATATGCCCGACTCGCGCACCTCAGATAGAACCTGCGCACAGCATACCCGCTTTTCTCGATTTTCAACGACTTCCATCTTGATAACAAAGCGACGAGATGGGAAGCATTCAGCCGCAAATAAGAAGCTGGAAGTGAATCTCCACTGTTCACCAGAACGTTGCAACATTTCTGCAGATATCCCTGCAAATCATTGCACTTACCGAATGTTTGTGATTCTGCAATGACCAAGGCCCACCCGAAATCGCTGACCATAATAGGTGGAATAGGCGCACCTTGTGAAAAAAATAGTCGAATAAAGCTAGCAATTTGCAAAGCAGATTGATCTGCGGAAACCATTTGCAAAATAGGCAGACTACCTTTGTAAGTTACGAGCATACATGGATGCAGAAACACGTATGGACCCGATTCAGAATCTCGCTAAGAAATTCCACCGGTTGCAGTAATCGTTAAAATTGCATTTGGATCTTTTTTGCATCGAGCCACGTAAATGTGAAATTGTTCACGTGTCCAACAGATGCAACTAAATTTTAATACACCTATTGCCCGAATAGACCCACCGTACATCCCAAACTTTGTATCGTGTAAAAAATTGAAAATTGGGTTCGAAAAAAAGACCATATAACTTGAGCAACTGTTGCTCTTTCGCTTTGCGCAGAGCAGGGCAAGTGGGCAGAGTCAAGGGTTCTTTGTGACCAAACTGCTTCAGGCGCCTTGCTCCGCCACGCCTGTAAGTTACTGCATATTTCTGCTGACCTAGCAGCAAATTGGCTAACTTCTCTCTCCTGCCACCTCGCAATGATCTTTTTTTTGCCATCATCGCTTTCAGCAATGATGTTGTCAATATGGCAGTCGATGATGACGTCGACGTCTCTCTAGGGCTCTTTCCATAACTCGCCCCCGGATTGACGCTTTGCATTCGATGCAAGAGCCTAAGAAAGAACCATGCAACTGTGCAGGTGCGGTTGAATTTACTAAATTATTTTTGAATGAAAACACATGAAATGCTATCGTGCTGTTGAAATATTCTGTCTCCAATAATATCAGCCCATCCTTCCTTAAATTTCCAGTGGACCCGCTCACCAGAAATCAATTTTCTTGGTTTCATTTGCAGCCAATCATTTGGTGATAAGACAAGTCTGATACTTCTCAGACCGATTCGATTCTGGAGTATTACACGTGGCATTTCGAGTAGAATCATCGTCAAAATCACTATAGCTTTTGCTGTCATTAGCGGATGATTTGCTTATACGCGATCCGAGCTTCGTGAAAGAGGTATCTTGGTCGTGCGGACTCGACATTAGACGATCAACAGTGATGGTTAATGTGAATATCGACATCTTGATGTGTAAAGGATTACAATACATGCAAGAAGGCATCTATGACGCGCAGGTGATGCAGAAGACCTGCCTCGAATGCAAAAATAATTATATGAAATTATAAAGTGTAAATACAGAAATGGAGAATGAAAAAAAAAACTGGGATAAAAAAAATCGAAAAAAAAAAATGGAACCAAATCATTCACCACGTCCCCGTCGTTGGTTCCAGGTTATGCTGAGACTGAATACGTCATCGGATGTCGCTCGGAGATGTTGAAGTAACGTTCGAAAGTTCGAACTTAGCCGAACTATTCCAATTATCATGTACTTCCGAAGTATAGTTCTGCAACGTTTCACTTATGTTTGCCAAGACGATTAGACGCAACTAACTTCCATACTATTCCGCATGTGTGAAACTGTCGGGACGGATGATTCACACACGTCAAGTGGTCAATTTTCATTTATATTCATATTGACAGTTCTGTTATCAAAAACAAAATTTCTCGCTCCTCATCTTGAGATCCTGTATGGAACTCTCGATTTCCGGTCTCTTAATGGCCGGACGTTCGAACGTTCGGTTATCAAAACCGAAAGTTCTCGCTCGTTACCTTGAGATGCTGCACGGAACTCCTAACTTTCAGTCTTGTTAAGACTCGAAAGCATCGGTTCTGTAGCGACTAACGATAGTTCTCGCTTCTCACCTTGAGATTCTGCGTGGAACTCTCGATTTCCGGTCTCTTAATGACCGAATATCGATAGTTCTGACATCAAAACCGAAAGCTCTCGCTCTTGACCTTGAGATGCCGCATGGAACTCCCAACTTCCAGTCTTGTAAAGACTCGAAATCATCGGTTCTCTAGCGAATGACGATAGTTCTCGCTTCACACCTTGAGATTTATGTAAAAATGAATATTTTGACCTCGTTCTTCATGAAAAAAAAACAAAGAAAAGTTGTTACGTTTCTTACCCAAATCCTTATCCAATGTCCAGAAATCGTCAGCGAAAGGTAGAGAAAAGGAAATTTCAATAATTCATAAAGACTGAGCGCTTGAATCGATCGAAGAAAAAAGTTAATACAATGCTCGTGTTGTCTGGAGATACCATCAGCAAAATCCCCGAGTCAATCCGGGAAATAAAGGTTCCAAACCTCACGAGTTGATTGTAGAATGCCCCATATGCATACACATCTGTTATGTGACTCGGTCGATCGTTTCTCGAGAAACTAAGTCATCTTGACCGCTAATTTCTATGAACGATGGACACAGAAATTGATGTTGAAGATTCAAGCACCGAAACTAATTGTTGTACCCTCGAATCGTTTGTAACTTCACGTATACAAATATCAAATACCGTATGTACGTATGTAACTGCTGGTATCAGGTCACTGTTTCATAGATTCGATATTTGTATCAAACCTTTCATTCTTGTTCCTGATTTTTCTGGAACCGATGTGATCTCCCTATGTGGATCGTGTCGCATTGCATCGTCGCACTATTGCAATACGACTAAGCGATTTGGAGCAACATTGAAGAAAAACAGTCGGCTGTAAATAATGCCGTTCGTTGGCGGCAAAGGCTTGAAATTTTGGGAGGCGGTATAAACCACCGCACAGTGGTCGGACACGATCAGAATTTCACGCAACATAGTAGATTTTAACCAGATTGACGTATTTTTAAAAAATACTTCTATTCGCGTTCGCTTTCTCATGTTACCGGGGAAATATCGATATTTGGAAATATCAACTTGCGAAATATTGAAAAAATCTTGTAAAGTATAATCAAAAGTCCCAAACATGCTCGATATATCTTGAGACCTTTGAACTCTAGGCCTTTGCACTTCAAATCCTTATACCCGTAGACCTAAAAACCCGAGCGTAAAAACCAAAACCTAAAACCCAAATCTAAAATCCAAACCTAAAACCCGAAACCTGAAAAACAATACGTAAAAATCAAACCCTAATATCCAAGACCTAAAAACCAAAACCTATAACCCTTGACCAATAAGTAAAACCTTAAACCTGAAATTCGAAACCTGAAAACTAAAACCTAAAACCTAAAACGCCAAGCCTAAAAACCCAAACCTAAAACTTCCGATCATGGTTGATAAGATTATTCAATATTTCCTAAATTGATACTTTAAGATATCGTAATTTCCGCAGTAACAAGAGGAAGCGTACGTGAATACGAGTATTAATAGAAAGAAATAAACAATTTGGTGAAAATTCACTACGTCGCACGAAATTTTGATCGTCTTCGACCACTGTACACCGGATAAGATTTTGAGAAGACGCGTCCCGCATAAATTGTAGTTTTTCTCCCACGACAGACCGAAGTATTTACGAAACTTGCTGGAGAGTAATTTACGAAAGTATAACTCTTGGCCGAATACGCATCGTGCTCCGCGAGGAATGACGGTAACAATAACACAATGACATGCAAGGGATGACACGGGGGATTGACGCGACGGGATAATCGAAACGCTGTGACGATGCCAGTCAGTTGCAGTTCCCGCGGGTCGTTGTTCAACGTTGGTCGAATGCGCGGCAGTACGGCGAGGGGATGACGGCCAGACTCGGGCTCGGGCTCGAGTGTTTGATGCCGGTTATCATGTTGACAGACTCGTAGCAAAGCTTCGCGTCGCGTATAAGCATAAACACGACGTAGCAAAATCCATCTCCATCGCGTGGTACCCGCGGCGCGATACGTGTGTCGAAGGTAAGAAGGTTTCATCGAAAAATCGAGAATCGGTTTCTAGAAATTCGCGGTCGACGTTGTCGTCAGAATTTCGCTGACGTCAGGCGCGAAACGATTCCGTAAAAATCATTAATTTATCGAATCATCCGAAAATCGTCGACTTTTTCCCGCGTGACCAATTCCACGCATCGGGATCATTCTTATAATGGAACGCCGCGGCGTTGCGCGAACTTTCGATATCACATCCTGCTCGATTAAATTTTCCCCCAACCGTTCGCCGCTTACCTCGGTTTACTTCGAGAACATTTCCATGAATTTGTATCCAACCGGATGAAAAATCCAGATCTAGATGCTGTCATCATTGAACTTTGCCCGTTTGTTTTTATCCTTGTTCTGCGTCTTTTCGTCGGGTGGTTTGATTGTCGTGTGATTTTTTCCCACAGAAACAAAAAGGCTGCTGCTTGACTTCTGAAATGGCTCGACTACTCGACACCCGTAACTGTTATTCCCGATACGTCGAACCGGTATCTATTTGAACCTCGGAGACCAACATCTTGCCAATGAAAGATACGTGGCCAACAGAGACAGCCGACAGATTTCGTGCCGCTCGTAGGCCATAAAAAATGAAACGTTTCAACTTTTAATAACGGACCGAACACTTTGTACGAATCGTTAAGCAGTCAGGGCGTACAGTCCGTGGGAAAATTTTTATTCCGCATCATCGGAATTAGACTGAAATGTCTCTTCGTATGTTTTTACTATATTAGCTGTCATATTTAATCTTATTTTCATTTTCATATTTTCTCTTTTTTTCTCCCTCGAGTTGTCTCTGTTCATCCGGTGCTACGAATAAACGTATTCACGGAAATCGCACCGCCGCGTGTTGGCGAATCTCTCCAGGTTACGCGACAACGGTCGTGGTAACGTTGATTTTACGGAGAAGGAAAGTTTCATTGAATGGACTTATTTTTACGCATTGATTATATCCGTCAACCGATTACCGAGACTCCTCTGGTTTTTCGACGACGACCTCTAAGCACACCTCAGTCAAACCTCTCGAGGTTTAGTGGGTATAGTAGTTGATGATAATCCCTACGTATATTTTTGGTGAACCACGGCATCACCGCAACCGCGGCTGTATATATAAAATTGTGTATAATTCCTAATTCGTCGGTGACTGGCGATAATGAGGATAAAAATTTCAAACTTCGGTGCTACTTCGACGGTCGATGATCACCGTTTACGCTTTTTTCGTTCCTCATAGCAATTCCTCTCTTTCTCCCTCTCCATCTCCCTCTCCCTTTCTCTCGCTTCCCCCAAGTCTCCCGCGTCACACGTTCGCTCGTTGTCTCTAGCTTCGAGCGTCGGCGTCTTTTGGCCGTATGGTGTCATTTCATGTCACGGAGCCGAGGGGAATGTTGCGTTGCGGCGCAACGGTAACGCACAGGGATGCACTTAAAAGTCTGCAATGAATTACCGAATGCATATTAGCGACAAGGCCCTCAAGTCCGCGTAGTCAATCTCTCGGAGTGACATTTATGAAGAGAGAATTAATATACCGAACCGTGCCAACCCTCTTCTTCATTTTTTGCCGTCCCCACCTCCTCGAAATGCGTAAACTTCAGACTACGAAGTCGTACGCATCGCGGCCGCATCGACCGCGATATGCAATATCCGTTAATCTGACCATTAGGCAGATTTACATACGCGTATGATAGTAAAGAATGAACGTTGTACGATTACAATACGATTTATATTCTTCTGTTTTAGGTAAAACTTTCAACATTACCATCACCGTGTCGACGACTCCGCCTCAAGTTGCGACGTATGCGAGAGCAATAAAAGTGACCGTGGACGGACCCAGGGAACCAAGATCCAAGACCAGTGAGTACCTATGACGAAATTACCCTCTGACCTCTTGATCTCTCTGTTCTGTTTGCTCTGTCGAAAATCGTCCGGCTGCGATGTGATCGAAGAGAGACGTTTCCCGTGGGCGATGGGAATCGAAGGAATCCGAATTGAAAGTCAAACCTTGGTAAAATCTAGCCGATCGTATATACACTGCTGAAGAGATATCGGAGTCATGCTGCACGAATTTCATAAAATTGGATTCCAAAAAACTGCTAGCATTCGACCGTAGTCACAAACACGCAGTTATTCTAGCAGTGCGTCGTCGATAGCATCACGGAATAATTTTCCAATGGGTAATGCCTTCATAGTAGCATTGACAATTTATTCAACCAAACGTGCTTGTGCCGATCAATAAAGGTATTATCAACGTTGATTGTCCAATGCGAATCGCTTGTCATTTTTATGTACTCAAATATTACTATTGGGTAACTCCAACTAATGGATAAATCCTCCACTGACTTTGTCAGCAATGAATAATTCTACTCTGTTGCACTATGCGTCATTTCCACGGAAAGCAATGCGATACGAGGTGGTCTAATGAGGAGTTACTTTTTAATCATAACCAGAAAAACGAAGTTATTCGAGAAAAATACGTGGAACTACTTTTTATAGTTACTGCGACTGAATTTCTGTTAATAGTAACCTGTGAGTGTAGTTACTATAATCGATTTGAACTTTCTGGTATCAATGACTAGGTAACATAGTTTAAATTGTCCTTGAGTATGGAAAATATGGTTGAAGTAACATTGAAATTGTAGTTCCCCCTACCTGGGGCTCAAATATCGCGTTGTCATGTAAACAAGATCGAGTCGAGATTTTAGCTCACCTGTCAAATCCGAGAACAAGAAACGTCTCGCTACATTCAAGATTTCTTTACCAAGATTACATATCAATGTTAAATTGCTGGAGGCGAGTCTTGATACCAAACAAAAACATTATAAATGTAAAAAATGCCGCCAAGTACCACAATATCAAACATACGAAAACCTATGGCCAGTCTCTGTCGTGAAATCCGAAAACAGCGCCAAGCATCACGGCATCGCAAAGTCGGACCTCGCTGATTCGTATGGTGATATCGAAAAATCCTTTCAAGAGCTACTCACTTGGTGGGCACGTTCCTTTCTCCCACTCTGCAGCCATTCGTTAATGCTATATTATGAATCATCAAACATGTCTGTAGACGAACGCAACACCATCGATAATTACCAATTGTTATCTAGTACAGTATTTAATTGCATGAAGAAGTTTTAAAATTATTAATTTAGTAGACATTCAACGTTTTGAATTCTGCTAACAATTGATGTCGCGCGCTCTATGTATACTATATTATATACCTATACAGCTGATTCATTGGCAGTCGTACTCCTGTTGCTGTATTCAATTATAAAACATTGCGCATACTCAATTAAATGGTTCCAAATGATCTGGCTGTGTTGTTGCTGAAGAATTTGCATGTACAATAACGAACTCAAATGCTTATTGAAGTTCACTCTTTCTGAAAATAGAACTTCCAGTTTCCAATATTATGCCTTGATGCGTTTGAATGAGAATATTACTCCCGAAACTCGTATATACTCGTGACGTCCCTGCTCAAAATGTCGGATAGAAACTGATAGCAACGTATAGATCCGGATGGAAGCCCGGCCTAAGAACCGTATAAAAACCGTGAAGAATATGCGTTTGTGTCTGGACTTATATCCGCATTTATACGACTCTATCGTAATTTTTCAAAAGGGTTGGACCAAGTACATACTTGTTTTACTTATATGTAATACACGGTTGCAGCTTCTGCTTGACAATCACATATCTCGTCATGAATTTCAAAGATGTTTGGAATAGCTGGTTCTATTTCGGTTTTTGTTATGCTACTTAGATTTAATATCGAACTCATAGGCATGCAAATAATCAACTGCCAGATATAATGCACATTGACCCAAGTATATTCACAATAATTCAGAATGAATAAATCCAGTTAACAGTGGAATCAATATCAATTATCTGGATTCTCGACAGATTGAAGTTTTCTACAGTTACAACTTCCCGGCAACAATTTCCATTCAAGTACGTCGTAATTGCCCTGACAGATGCAGATTGGTAGAAATATGCGGCGAAATGCGTATGGTTGTAGGAGAGTGGTAGAAAGAAATGTGTCCACCAAGTGAGTAGCTCTTGAAATAATTTTTCGTTATCACCACACGAATCAGCGAGGTCCGACTTTGCGATGCAGTGATGCTTGGCGTTATTTCCTGATTTCATGATAGAGACTGGCCATAGGTTTTCTTATTCTTCCTCAGTAGGATATTGTAGGACTTGGCGCCATCTGTTACGTTTATGATGTTTTTGTGGGTCGCCATTTTCTCGGCTTGTCCTGCTTGCCGAAACACTATCTGGGAGTACCATTCGAGACACGAGATCACAAACTTTGCTCACAATATGAAACTTTAAAAATGTTAAAGTTGCTACAACTATTATTCATAGTTGAAGAGGATTTTTTTCATTTCGTTACTGCAACGTGAGAACTATGGCAGCAGTAACTAGATCTGAAAGTCACTGCACCGTGATTGATTCGAGTTGTTACAACTATTATTCAGAGTTAAAAATTATTCGTGTATCTAGTCGTTTCAACTTCTAAAATCTGGTAGCTGTAACCTATTAAAAAAGTTACAGCAGCGTGAAAAGCTAGTTACCACAACTACTTTTCCACGGTACTTCAACTAGACTGGCTTTCACAATTCTGACTATATAAAAAGGTTAAGGACGATTTTAATTACGTTCAGGCTAGTCGGCCTCACCTGCACTGAAAAAAATGTGTTAATCCCAAGAAAGTTGAATATCTTGGATTTTATTTACCGTCGCCAAGAAAATATTTGTAAAAATGAATAAGTATTCAATTGTACTTAGAGAATCATGGTCTAAAGGGAGGGGCATGTATTACTCACAGGAATAGATTCTCTTCTCTCGAGATAAATGATTCTAATTTGGAGAACAGTATGAGCTTAGAATAAGAAAGTGAAGCTCTAATCGTAAGAAACTCTAATGAGAGAATATTATCTTGAGTTCTAACATCTTAGTATTCGCGGAAAGAAAATCCACGTTCCAATAGCTGCAAGTTAATAATTTTCTTGAGAAAAACGTATAATAGTGGATAAGAAAAGGAAAGAGCATATCTTAATAGGCGTAGAAAATATCTACATTTATACAATGAACTGCAAGGTTGTTGAATCCTGGCAAACCTTTCGTTCATTGTCAATTGTTGGGGGCGAAAAAAAAATTTTAACTTTAAAAAAAAAATTGAAAATAAAAAAAAATCCAAGGTTTTTGGAAGCACTCAATTAGCACTTGAATGTCATGCCAAAGAGAAAACGAAAATATTCACTTTCATACGACGGACTGCTAGGTTGTTAAATCCTGGCAAACCTTTCTTTTTTGGTCAATTGTTCGAAAATCATTTGTGCACCTAATTTATCGTTTGCGCACCTAAATTGCACCTAAAACGCACCTAATTCTGGCTTAATTCAAATTCAATATTTTTAAGTTGGGTCTGCTATCTTTATAGGCCTAGGAAAAGCGAGCGTTTTGGGTTCGATCCCACGCAGGGTTAGAATCAGTTAAATTTGTAGTTACATGTATGTCTAGATATATGGAGGAGGAAGGAGAAATGTAAGGTTGGACACTTGAGTCGAAAAAATTGAAAAATACTTTTTTTCGATTTTTTATCATAAAATAACTTGTTTTTCACGACGAAAATGTTTGCTCAAATCAAATAATCATTTTTCCGTCTCCGCGCGTTTATTGAGCTGATGTTACCTCGAACGAATCGAACGAGTAACCGATGATGAACAAATATTCTATCTCGATCGCTTGTTTGACTAACATTCTCATTTCGGTTCAACTATCTTTTCCATAATTCTTTTTTCTCATGGAGCACCGAGCTCGAAGCTGTTCAACGAAGATCGAATGCCAGCACTGAGAACGAGTTGTTTGTGGAATTTTCATGTAAACAATCAGCTAGATAAACTCGAATTGAATCCCGGGATATTTAACTCGACATCGCAGAGCACGAATTAGGTCCCGTGTTCTTTCTCCCTAGAGCTCGAATTAGATCCGCAAATTAGCACTTTGTCGCAGTTTGTCAAAACACGTAGTTCACTTCCGTGCAGTTGTATCTTGATCCCACAAACACACGTATTGCATGTTACACCATTGCTAAGTGATAAGAAACATTGGAGAAAAAAACACGCTATTAGCGTGGTAACGGAAAGTAGATAACTGTTTACGATAACATAATTTGCGATCTCGCGGTCACCCTACAAACATTACAAATTCATCAATATTCAATTTAACTAAATCACTAAGCGTCGTTTGATAGCAGTAACACGGTTTTCGGCACGGTGGGAACTAGCACGGTGGCACATATCACGATACCTCTGAAACAGCGGTTGGGACCCAATTCGAGCTCCCGAGCTCAGATCTCCGAACCCAATTCGAGTTTTCCCAATCAGATGGATCGCACCAAAGTTCTAGTTCCTGTCATTTTCACTTTCGGTGTTGTTTTTTCGGCAGTTATTGTTATCGTCTGGTTTCTATTCACCCACAAGGGATGTGTCTACTCGCTTCGCATCGTGCGAGCCGGACATGCGAAATTTTTAGATGTATAGGGTGAATTTCTTTTCATTTTTCGTTGCTCAAATCGACTCGTAACAACTCGCACGCGACGTCAAATGCCATGGATCCTTGAATCCCCGTTGCATGCTGCCCGTTAAAGTTTCGGGTTGGGCGTAAATTGATCGGACGGCATGTGGCAATCGTCACGTGCGGCAACAAGCAACAAGACTAGAAAAATATCGCCGATATTTAATTTTGTTTCTCACCGTGCTGGATATTGATGGATGAATAATGACGAGTATATTATACTGTATAAAAATGAACGTCGCTAAAGTCACTTACAAACAGATGGTACGCCTACGCAACGGTAGCTGAACAGTATTTGGTATTCGTCCACGATTTATATTACTACCAGCCGCGCTGTTGCTCGCGCGGCTCACCGTGTATACTATGATTTTACCAGATCGTATCAGTTCCGGGAGATTTTTCCATATCCAAATCACCTCGAAGCAGAATAATTCTTCTATGATGTCGATTACAGATTTGGCGATTTCGAACCGAATTGAGTCCATCTTCTCCAGTTCACATGTTCACAATTATCTTGATTCTTCTGACCGTTTGACGCGTTCCGCCTCATCGCGTATTTTTAATCCTCTGCAAAAAATCGTTCGACAATCAAAACTGTCTATTTCTCATGTTCGCGATTGACAGAAATTTAGCTTTCCCAGTCGTGTCTCTGCTCTTTGCTCGTTACGGGTAAAATTTTTACGGTACGATGAAAAATTGACGCGCTAATTTGTAGTGCGATCTGTTGTGATTTGAATGAAAATAGTCGTACGTATGAACGAATAATTCCGAGGCGTGTCAAGAGTCGATTTGCTTGCAAAACTAACTGGATCATGCGATGAATGAAAAAAGTAGAACAAATTATCGCAGCAAAACTACGATCATGGGAAAAAAACTTCGAATTTTGCCGTTGGAACGGTCACGAGAAAAATGCCTTGGCTTCTGACCGTTTTTTATTTCATACTATTGCTATAACAGTATGTCGACTGAGATACGATGAACTTCCAAAGTGAACATTTCTCGTGTTTGCTTAATCGTTCAGACAAATATAACTATCGTTGATTTTTTAATCTTATAACGAGAATGCGATTCGATCTGAGATTAGAAACAAAGGCTTGAACCTTACCTGCACGGGATTGGGAGATTTGGACGAAAATTCTACCTCAAACCGGCATTTTGTCGATCTGCGTCGCAAAGTGACAAATATACGAGCGCGATACATTATTATTTTCGAAGCGGTGAGTCCCCCTTCGCCGACCCATTTTCCGTGCTCGCTCTATGCGGCGAATAACTGTTATTTCGATATCTGATTAATAACCGTTCCCGTACGAATTCAACCACGATCGCGGAGAATTTGCGGCCATTTCGCATTTGGGGAAATAAAATATTGACAATCGAGGAACGCGACGAGACGAGGGGATAGGCATAACGGGATCACGCGCCAACCCCCTCGTGTCGGCAAAACCTTTTTGTCTTCTTCGTTCGGGAAGAACCCGTCGACAAATTGAACGGATGCTCATCGCTACCAAAACTACGCGTCGTCCGACGCTTAATATCGTATTCCTCTTCGTCCCTTCGCCGGTCACCATTTCGTTTTTCCTACTCACTTTCTCGCCGTCAAACTTTTGACACGTCGATTGACGCGGCGGCGGATGCCTCGATACTCGGGCTCTGGTCTCTCCCGAATCGGGATACAAAACGACAGGAGGGGCAACATATTGCATACAGGGTTGTGCGTGCGTGCGTGCGTGCAGCGAACCTCGGATAGAAGCGTATCCTTCTCGCGCTCCTGTTCTACCTTCTTTGCTCTGACCAATTCTCAACCGCTAGGGTTATTGTCTCTTAACAATGGCACACGCCGACCCACAAACACCTGCCACCCTTCATTATATCGATAATCGTCAACGAGCTTTTTGTTATTGAAATTGTTTCTACTTGTTCACATAATTCCACGTAATTGAGCTATTTCTGTAATTTGAAAGTTCCTCTGGGCCAGAAACACAAGACCATCCATCCCCCCGCCTCGCACAAACCTAACGTACCTGTGAACCTACCTACAGACGTTAAGGGGAGGTACGTGAGTGGAAACCTAGAAAAACAGGTAAACTTTGGGAATTTTTAACTCAATAACTAATCTTACGATTGGATCCAATTTTTTGTTGGAAAATATAAACATTAAAGTGTGTTTAGGAATTTTTTTTTAATTGATGCCACGAATCTGGGCAGTCGGTTGATCTGAAACATGAAAACGCTAAGGATTCTTGAACTATGATATACAAAAGAGTCCGCCCCGTGGAATTTTTTGGACATTTCTATTTTTTTACGTATTTGCGATCGTTTTAATTTAACATTCACTTCTCGCTCGCAATTTCCGACGATTTTGGTTGCATAAAAAAACCAATGGTTCAATCAACTAAAAGAAACTCCTTTGTACATTCCAAAAATTGATTGCGTTTTCATGATTAAGATAAACCAACTGCCCAGAATCCTTGGCACCGCAAGCCATGTTTAACGAAGAACATCTCTGAGGCTCACCACAACAACGGCGCTTCCAGTCGACAATTATTTTTTTTTAAATTCTTAAACATACCTAAATGTTCATATTCTTTGAAAACAAAATATCAAGGATCAAGGATCCGTGCCGTTTAGCTTCGCGTGCGAGTTCATATTTTCTGCTAGAAAAAAGATTCAATAAATATATTAGTTTTTGAGATGAAAATTCCCAAAGTTTATTTGTTTTACTAGCTTTTTACTCAAGTACCTCCCTTTAAGTGATCCGGAAGCGCACTTCCGCAAAATCAAATTGAATAGAAAACAACATCGAATCATTTGGCTATTTCCTGCTCGTAAGAATGACAAGTTTTTCAAAACTGAAATCAGCTGGTAAGACTGGTTTTACGAGCTGATACCGATGTCGATGCCGATGCAGATACTGATGATGCTGATGCTTTTTCGTGTGAATGTTCAGTAGAGTGTTTGAAAAAAATCGAATATTTTGTTTTCAAAGAATATTGAAAAATTTCAGAGTATCCCGAGACCCGGAGCCTGTGAGAGAATGAGCTCTTAATATTAATATTTAGCGATGGCGATTTGCAAATATCGATTTCCCATTTAAATAACATACGAATATTTTTTTTTAACTTCGGAATTTTTCAACTCGATAACGAGTCACTGTTTCAGGGTGACCCAGACATGTTTTTGTAGAGAATTGAGCGCTCTACAAAAGAGGAATACATTTTTCGTAAATCAAGCCGTTTCAGAGATATAATTTTGAGTACCTAAACACGTAAGGTTCGATATCTGTAAAACGGCTCGACTTGCGCAAATCTTTATTCAGACCTTTTTTGTAGAACTTTCAATTCCCCACGAAAAATGTCTCGAACGCCCTTGAACGGTGACTCGTCGACTTGAAAAATTTTAAAGTTTAAATTTAAAAATCCTGTGTCGCGTTACAACATACACCGAAATTGCCACCAACCTTAGCACAATAATAGAAAATGCCACGAATAAAAGCACCAGACACGTTCTTTATTGTTAACCAACTTCTGTGTTGATATTTTAAGGATGTAATAAAAAACTATTGGGCTGAATACTAATTAATATATTAGTCAATTCAATGCATACATACAATTCGTGTTACTTTTAAAAAAAGAAAAAATACTTCCAATCTTTTATTATATGTATTAATAAAGATATATTATAATACAAAAGTATGTAGACATGCGTCATTTGTGAGATGTACTTCAATTCAAAATTGTTTCCGATCGCTCAACTATTTATTAGATCAAAGGAAAGATACAAAAGGCTGAGGGACAATAAGCATATTAAATCGGCTCCAGAAAGATCTGGATCATTACTTAAGAGTATGTTGATACTTATAAAACACGTTGATCCTGTAAGCTTCAGACCTCTATTTGATTTGGTTTTTGAATAAATCGAAAAATACGAAAAATCAGATGATAATTATGTTCTTAAAAACGGTTCGACCGATTTGATCAAAATTTGGACACATTATAGAGTTATATGGAGGCAATACTCGAAGGGAGTGACAACGCATAATCTTCAGAATAATCAAGACGAAAGGCAGGGTTAGTTAGTCTATGATACCACTAAGCAATTAAAGGTACTTGCGACCCGGGTTTCAAAGTGTTTCACTTCATCTTCAGGCAGTAGTTGAGTGCTGCGAAAATTTGACAAACGCCGGCCGAGGTGTTATTGGTTCGGCCGTCACTGAAGCACTGCCTGAAGATGAAGTGAAACACTTTGAAACCCGGGTCGCAAGTACCTTTAATTGCTTAGTGGTATCATAGACTAACTAACCCTGCCTTTCGTCTTAATTAAGTTGCCACAAATTGCGGGAGAATATTACCTGAATTCAGAATAATCGTTTGAAACAGGCGATTCGTAGCATCTAGTGTAGTAATAAGTCGAGTCATCACGGTACCTGATATTTTGTTAATGTCGGGCATATCCTAGATACCATAAGTCACTAGTCACATATGCACATGTACATAAGTTGCGATCTGCACTTTGGCAGGTACAATTAGTAGTCCAGAATCAGATCGTCATCATTTTCGTCATGATCCTGATTATTTTCATCACCAACTCTGTATGCCACGAAAGGCTTTGACTGGTATCAATTGAAACTGTTTTTGGTGGGGTGGGGGGGGGGGGGGGGGGGGGTAGAGAACAACAGGGTGTGTATAAGGGGTACAAGTCCGGAGCAAGTAAAAAGAAAAGAATGGTATTGAAGGAGTCTAATAGGAGCAGTCGCACAATTGGTACCTGCGAAAGTCTCTGGGCTTCCGGGGGAGGGTGCGGGGAGTTTGGGATATGGTGCAATAAGATGCGGGTAGAATGTAGGAAGGGGTTGATAAAAGGGATGGGCAGTGAAAGAAAACGCCTAAAAATTGATTGAAACTGTAACGCATTGATACCTGTGAAAGTCTACTTTGAGGGCTTGGGGTTCCGTAAGCGGTCTGGGGTGGGATTTGGATGGTTGTGCGCATTGATAACTACTTCTGCGAAGTTTCAGCGAATTCAACCGAGAGCCAATTTCTATAAGAATCGTGCGGGGTCCTTTCATTTAAATCGATCGAAAGGTCTTTGAAAGAAAAATTATTATCTGATATTTCGTTTCTTTCGATTTATTCAAAAACCAAAATAGATAGAGGTCCAAAACTTGCAGAATCAACGCATCTTATTAGTACAAACATACTCTCAAATGATGATCCAGATATTCTTTTGGTGCCGATTCACTAAGCTTAATATTCGTAATAGAATCGAGTTTGGTACTTTTATTCGGAAAAAATATTTTGTTGCTTTCATTCGTAAATAGCTCGTTTTTCGTTATACTTTTCGTGCCGAGTTTTTTGGTGCTATTATTCGTTAGGGCCGTCGATGAGTTTTCGAATGAACGATGAGTATACATTCCGTACTTACCCTATTGCACTTTCGTCCAAGGATTTGCCGAACTTGACTCGTTTCACCCATAAAAACTATCTACCGTATTTGACGAACGATATTTCAGCCGGTTGCATGACTAAATCAGATATCATATGATAGTTTCATTCCGAATTCGTGAATTCAACGTGCAAATTGTACTATATCGTTAGCTTCTGAACCACCGGTTGGAGCAGATCGCCAATGCTTACAGACTCAGTATTCACGTCGTTCCAGCTCCTTTTATCCGATTCAATGATGGAGCATTTATCAAAATTACCATGACATCGCATAAGCATCCCACAAAATACAACTCGTGAATTTTGAACTGTAACGAAACGTAAGAAAGTTCTCTTGCACTGTTTAATTCTCATGTACGCAATTCGATTTGTAAAATGGGCTCTTGCACGTAAAAAATCGTAGCTGAGTAGTCTCTTCGTTTGTCCAAAATAAATTGTGCAACGAACTTTCTTGGAGCGTGGAAAAAAAATCAACCGCGATTTTTTATTCGCAAAAATTCGAATTCAAACAGGTCGGACGTCGCCGACTCGTCAAAGACTTGTAAGTTTTGTTCAAAATTCACAAAGAAATCATTGGCACCAGGTATTTCAACAAGAAGATCTTGAGCTTTCTGAGAAGCTTTCGGAGATTTCGATGTGATCATTTTTCGCGATACTGCATACGATGGAATCTGTCCTAATTTGCCGACCAAACATTCTTTGTTCCGTTAATTTTGACGCACATTGTGCGCTGAGCGATCGGTACTCGTGTTGCTTGTTATGGTAAATGAACATTAAGGGGACACGGTAGTGAAATTTCTAAAATTTTCATTTCTCAACGTTGTTGAACCAAAATTTTCACACGTGTTGTCGACTTCCAAGAACTGAGAAATAGTACATCATATGTGTCTCAATCCCAAGTATCAGATTCACGATATTCATCCCGAGTGAGAAACTGCACCCCATAGAATAATAAATATATTCAATATTTGTGCGAAATGTTAGCTACGCTGAACCGATAATGCATGGCGTGTCCTGATTTTTTTTACGGTGTAGGACACCACCACCAACAATATCAAGTATCGGATTCACGATATTCATCCTGAGTAAGGAACTGTACCCCAAAGAATAGTAAATAAATTCAATATCCGGCCGATACTGCTTTCCTACATTAGCAACCTCAAACCGTTAATTTCTGAGCATTTCAAATCCGTGGTATGCGAAATAATCCCAGGCGTAAATGATGCGATACTTTCAATGTGCTATGTACAAATTCTTCTTGACAGGAATGGCAATGCTACTACATTTTTATCACTGATTTGTCAATTTCATAAGTTATGGATACATAGTGAGATGTTTAGACGATGTTATACACGGCCAATGTCATTACATTTATTTCACACTGGTCACAGTTGTTGCTATAAATTCATGTGGACCTCTCCGTAGATACACACATACTTACTTCTTACATGTATTTTTATCTGGTCTTACACCCTCATAACCTCTAACCGTTTGACAATCATCGTGGCCACGGTCGTGGATACGACCGTGATCGTAGCATAGTAGTCATTGTGCCGCAGATCTTTCCCATAGTAGAAAGTGGCCCCTCTCTGTCCCTAGCATGTCTCTAGCGTTGTCGCTCGAGTATAACTATATTGTCTGCCGTTGGTAGTCAAGTGCCCGGATGACTATGGCTGTGTTCTGATATACACTGCGACATTGACTTGTGAGCAGTACTTCTCGTCTTCTTCTATCCTTTCTTGTTAGCCTATATATATATATATATATATATATATGCCGTGTATAACGTCACTTAAACTTCTCATTATGAATCCATAACCTATGAAATTCACAAAGCAGTGATAAAAATGTAGTAGCATTGTCATTCCTGCGAAGAAGGAGTTGTACATAGCACATTGAAAGTATTACATCATTTACGCCTGGGATTATTTGACATACAGTGAATTTGAAATGCTCAGAAGTTATTGGTTTGGGGTTGCTAATGTTGGGAAGCAGTATCGCTCGGATATTAAATTTATTTATCATTTCGTGGGGTGCGGTTTCTCACTCAGGATGAATATCATAAATCCGATACTTGGGATTGTTGGTGGTGGTGTTTTACAAAAAATCAGGACTCGCCATGAATTATCGGTTCAGCGCAGCTAACGTTTTAGAGAATTTATTTATTGTACAGCGGGTGAGAAAATTCTGGAAATATTTTGGCACATATTTCTCAATTATTTCTCAGCTTTTGGAAGTCGGAAACACGTGTAATTAGTTTCGTCCAAAAATGTTGAGAAATGAAAATTTTAGAAATATTACTACCGTGTCCCCTTAATCGAAAAATAAGACCGAGCATCGCTCGAATGAAATGTTGAGACTGAGAAACAGTTGAGAAACAGTAGGTTACGTAATTATTAGAGACAGTACATAAATTTTTATATTTTTTGATTCACCTAAGTTTTTTTTATTGGCATGAAATTAATAATAGGTTAGATTCATCTTAATTAGGGGTGTGCGAATATTTGAATAGACGATTTATTCGTGATGAATTAAATTAATTCATTCGACTCAAATTTCAAATCGAAGGGTTCGAACCATTCGAATTATTCGAACCCTACGAATTATACACACATCGGTAATATTTGCAGAATAATAAAGTGCTTAATGAAAAACTAACACAATTTCATTTTTCAAATATTAATTTTATTAGCTTGAGTTCACTCTGAAGTTTTATGTGAAAAAAATCAAGTGGGAAACTGTTACTGTGTCCCTTTTTTGGGGGAAAAATTTGTTTTCAATTATTTATTAAATTTTAATTCATTATCTTTGCAATTATTTTCAATAATTTACAGTAATTTAGAATTTTTTGTATGTTTAAATTAAATTCTTTTTCACTAAATCTAAAATTCAGTCGATTTCCTATAAAGTTAGCTACTAAAGCGTAAGTGTTGCCAGAGTAAGTTACATGGAACAAAATTTCGTTTTAAGCCATTTTTTTTTCACTTATTAACGATGAGAACTTATTTCAAAAAATGAATTCTGTAAAGAAACTTCGTTGATTTGATTTTCATCGAAATTTCAGAATTTCTTTTAAAATTTATTTATGTAACAAGAAAATTAGTTATTTGAAACAATTTGAATAATATAAACTATTCGAAAATTTCAAATTACTCAAATGGTTCGAAAATCCGATACGAATTTCGAATCGAATACAACTATACGATTCGAACACTATTCGCACATCGCTAATCTTGATATTATCGCTCGATCTTATATTAATATAACTGGAGGCTCACCCAATCCAGTCGAATCAAGTATAGTGTCAATTTTTGCCTGAGGCAGCGGTAGTGGTGTTCTACCCTCATCAGAGGCTAATTATTGAAAAGAACAAAATCTTACAAGAAAGTCCATCAAATAAATAATATGCAAATATCGATTTATAAAATGTACTGTAACAAACTACAATCACAATAAAAGTCACGATCAGACCTAAACATTATCTTAAATTCTTAGATCTTCAATAACACAGACAAAACTCGCGTTCGCCACAGTACCGCTAGGAGGATAGGCCCCTGTCCTCCAGTGTAAGGCGTTGTAACATGTTCGAGTAGGGTAAATGCAGCTTCCGAGTTTCCTCTTTCGTACTAAAACTATTAGGCTGCAAATTAATATGCAACATCTCAGAGGGAATTGTCTTGAACAAAACTGGTTCTCTATCCAATACTAACGTATTATCCCAGTTCATGGTATGCTTGAACTGAACTTGCTGTAAAGAAACCACTGACAACTTATCAACATCCTTATTGATATTGGCTTTGTGTTCTTCAAGTCTGGTCCTGAATTCACGTCTAGTTTCATCCACATACGAGGCTATATTATGTCGGTTTGTACGGTCCTTACCTTTGGTAATCACATTTAATTTGTTGTCAACACAGGGAACTGATTGAAAGATGAATTTTCTTGGCGAACTAACTAATCTCTCAGAAAAACCTTTTACACGTGGTAAAACGACAATGTTATTCTTGCTATCAGTACGATATGAATAATCGACAGTCATAATAACAGAAGCGTTCCCTTTTGGATCAGTCAGTGTAAAAATGACATCTATACTTTTTCCATTCAGATTTTTGAATTTTAGTCGTTTCAAAATTTTTGTCATCAATCCTTCAAAGAAACAATCAGAGTAATTATTTTTAAGCAACAAGGTGCGGTTAAATTTGCGTAAGATTCAGCTTTTCATGTTAGTGTGAAACTTCTCTTGAGAAAGAGAAATAGCCCTATCCACCAAGTCAAACACTAGGTATTCCTCGTTTTTGTTTGGTCAGATTTGTCGAATTGAAATTCAGAAATCTACCCGAAAACGTTGCTTTGCGATACGTAAAAGGGTTTTCTGAGAGATTAGGTAATTCTCCAAAGAAATTTAACTTACATCAAGTTAACAACTTGTATTGATAACAAATTAAATCTTGTGATTACCAAAGGTAAAAACCGAGCACACAGACATGACAAATGGAACGAAGTAAACTATAATGGAATATAATATAGATAGGATTAAATACACAGAAACGTCCGTTACAATGTACACAAACTTTGTTTGACGATAACAAGTGTTTTGATTTATTCTGGTCTGAGACACCTATCAACACTTTGACTCCAAATTGTTAGCGTGCATATTGTTAGCCTATACAGAATGTTTCAACTTGAACAGGGTATTAGAATATCTTGGAAACGGGGTCTGCAATCGAAAAATGGTTCGGATGAAAATAGTATGGTTTCGAGGGGGACACACGATGGAAACATCAGTTTCATTGTGAGTAGTATGCCTGTGAGAAACTGGCACGGACATAAGTTTTTTAAATGGAAACCGATTTTTGTTACTCAACAAATGTTGTGGCTCATGGTGGGGCCAATCCAGCCATACTTTATAAAAAGGCATATCATTCACGGATCGCAAGTTACAACGGTTCAAGACTTGGAAATTTGTCATTGTCTGCGATTGCCATAATAGATGTTATGTTTCAATCGAGATTAGGATTAGCGATGCTGTTTTAATGTATTTAAATATTTATTTGTCGTCATTTCTTATTATCATGACAACATAAACAGTATCTGATTCTTCAGTTATTCGTGATATTCCGACCATAGTTGTCGCTGTGCCTGATTACACTCAAAATGAAATTGTCGACATTCTGCTTGTGCTCGGTGTTTGAAGAAACAACCCAATATATAATAAAGATCCCTCACGTTTTATTCTCAATACAGCATTCTGAGTTCTTGTTGAAACTGGTATTTATTTGATTATTTATTTATTTTGACTGCACGGTTAGTTCGGTCTCCGGCCATCAGAGGGCGAGTCGCGCTTGGAAGGTTGCGCGTTCTCAAAACTATATTCTAGGGAATTACCGACAGGTTGAGAACGCGTGATACGTTACTAGGCACAACGACCGGGAACCCCGGCATTCAGGGGTACGACCACGAAGTAGTAGGAAGGAGGCAAAGCTCGGCGCTAAAAGTGTTCCCATTCTCTTGCGGCGTGAGCCCGTAAAGCGCTCTTCTCCCTGCCCCTTATCATCATACGTCTTTTGTTTTGATTTTCGCTTATGGATTTAGTCAAAACAAGGAACATCCAAAGAGTACAACGAGGAAATGGAATAGTGAAAATGGAAGGATCCCGTTGAGCTGGAAAAAATAAACAAAAATAGAAGGTAAAGCTCAAGCATTCGGCATACAATATAACCTATAATTGACGTTACTATTACTTTTCTATCATAGATTAAAACAATTCGTCGTAATGATACTTAGATCCTTCCTTGCGCCTCAATATTCGTCTATCTATACATTTTTGATTTATTCGGTTTCCGAAAAGCAATTACTCAATTTTTCCGGTTTTCACTCATTCTAAATTCGTATTTTACAAATTTACGGAGTATGTTTATAGTCCTATTATTCCGTGTTTGGAGGCCACGATTACCGTCCTTCCTTTTGTAGCTTCGTGTGTAGATTTTATACCGAAAATTTTGCCTTTTTCCGTAAGAGGCGCTTAAATCGCATTTTGACAATTCCGCTTACTTGGCTCCAAAAATTGGACCAGTATTGGAGCCAAGCGCCGCTTGAGTGTTGTTTCCTTACTACTACTCCGTGAGTACGACACTCTGAACCCTCGCCATGCCCAATTCCGTGCGCGAGTTTGGGATGTGCTAAAAAAACCTTACGGCAAGAAAATTGTCCAGTTAATATGGTAAAACTGAGCGCACCAGGGCTATTCAACTTTTTCAAACTCGGATTCAATGTACATTATTAGACTTTTATAAAGTAACTTTTATTGAAAATGTATCAACAAATCATAGTTTATTTTTCACTTTGTCATTTTTCAACTACTATTTTTTATATTCATTCAACATTTTTGAGTCTTTAGAATATTTTTTCCCCGGTATATCGCAGGGCCACCAGAAGACGGTACTAAAACTTTGATATAATGCCAACATACTATTGGCTAAAAATCCAAATCGACTAAGTTCCTGGATCTACTTTCTGAACGTTTGCGTTGACCGCCGTCAAAGTGGTCAGAATTCGACCCTATCTCAAAGCATTGAGTGTCGTACCTCTGACGGCGTTCGAGTCACACTTCTGTGTTTTGTTTGTTTTCGAAAGCGTCTCGCGGAGCATATTCGGTGGTGTCTCTCCGCCGTATTCGAAAACGAACAAAGAACAGAAAGCCAGCTCTTATTGAATTCTGCGTTACTTTCTGCGACACGAAAACTACAAAAGTTGATGTTCTGGATATTTTCACTTCTTGCGCCACTTATTCAATCTCGATTCACACTTCTGGACGAGTGATTTCTAGACCTGTGAGGTTTCGTACCTGATGACCGAGTTTGATCGTTTCCCCCTGCCCTGCTTGAGTAAACGTTTTCGGCAGGGGTTGCCTAAAGAACCTTCCATAAATCTTTTATTCGTTCCCAAGATCGAGTTACGATTTCCCCTTGCCCCTCTCGAGTAAACTCACGGCAAGTGCTATCTAGGGAACCTTCCAGAAGTGTTCTTGTTTTAACGGTCATACGACCACGGTCCTCGTGATTCACTTTTCGTATTTTCCCTTGCTGAACACTCCCAAGAACGAATCTGAGATGATGACAGAAATCAACATCACTCCCATGAGTAATTGAATGATTGGAAGTTCGAAAGGTTTCGTTATTAAATAATTAAAATATTAGAAACCTCTCACCAAAAAATGTTATCATGTCAACATTTAGTTATTATAATGCCTAACTGACTGAAAAGTTGCAGTATTCATATCAAGCCACATGGTACAACAATTTAATTCATTCGTGTCAAACTCATCGCTCCTTTCCGTTACCAGATTCAGCAGATAGTGCTCAATCGAGCTAAGCACTCGGAGAGTGTCGACTCAATTACCGTCGAACAGTCCAATTGTATCGAGAGCGGTTTCCGCGAAGAAGATATCCCCACGGTGCCCAGTCAGTTTCAAATTCTTGAAGCCCGGCAACGTGCCAAGTTCATAAACCGTAAACCAGCCCGCAAACTTGCCGATGACGATCCCAGAGTCATTGCAGTATTGCGGATGGTGCTTATGGGTGTACATGTGAATACTCGACGAATCCAGCGTGAGTCCGGTATTCCAAAATAGACTGTGTACAGGATTTTGAAGCTCAACAAGATGCACCCGTACCACCTTACTCTAACTCAAGCCTTGTCTCCCGAAGATATGCTTCGTAGAGCAGAGTTTTTCGCTTGGGCTCGAGAAACATTGCTACGCGATCCAATATTTTTCAGAAATGTTTCATCTAGTGACGAAGCGACGTATCATAATACCGGCCAGTTGAATTGACACAACTGTCATTACTGGTCCGAAGAAAATCCACGGTGGTACCGCTCAGTGGACCATCAGCATCGTTGGAGTCTTAATGTGTGGCGTGGGTTCATGAACAGGAATATCATTGGGTCATATTTTTTCGCGGGTATCTAACCGGAGACAGATATTTACAATTTCTAGAAAATGATTTTCCCGTCTTGTTGGAGAATGTTGATCTTCGCACAGGACAATAAATGTCAATACAACAGGATGGTGCACCTGCGTATTGGAAAAGAACCGTACGCGATTTTCTACAGCACGCATATCCTAGTTACTGGATTGGAAGTGGCAGACCGGTACAATGGCCTCCTAGATCTCCAGACTTAACATCACTGGATTTTTTTATGGGGACTCATTAAAAACATTGTGTATGCTCAACGGCCGACGGCGCGGGAAGATATGAAACAGAAGATGATAAACGCTTGTAGTCATATCCAGCGCAATACTCTGCTCGACACACTCCAGCACTTCCAACGTTGGCTGCAACTTTGCATTCAGACAGAGGGAAATGTGTTTGAACATTTAATAAATTCGTGAAACGTGCTTGTACCTCAACAAATAAGTATTCAAATACATGAATGCAGCATCGCTAATTTTAATTTCTCTCAAAACAGAACACCTGTTATGACAATGGTAGGCAATGACAATTCTCCGAGTTTCGAACCGGCATAACTCGCGATCCGTGAACGATATGCACTTTTATGAAGTACGGCTGAATTGGCCCCACCATGAACCACAACATTTGTTGAGTAACAAAAATCGGTTTCCATTTAAAAAACTTATGTTCGTGCCAGTTTCTCACAAGCATACTACTCACAATGAAACTGATGTTTCCATCGTGTGTCCCCCTGGAAACCATACTATTTTCATTCGAACCATTTTGCGACACCCTGTATATTGTGTAAAGTTTTGTTTCCTTCTGAATTTTTGTATTGTGGTTACTGGAGGACAGGAGCCTATCCTCTTAGCAGTACTATGTCGAACACGGGTGTTGTCTGTGTTATTGAAGATCTAAGACTTGAAGGTATTTTTTTGTTCTGATCGTGAGTTTTATTGTGATTGTAGCTTTTTACTGTATATTTTATAAATCGACTCTTGCATATTACTTATTAGATTGACTTTTTTCTAAGATTATCTTTTTTTTGAATAAATTTCAGCCTCTGACGAGGACAGAACATCATTGCCGAAACCTTAGGCGATAATTGACGCTATACTTGACTCGACTGATTGGTTAATAGTGTGTGATCGAAGTTTCGGTTTCGGTTTTGACAGGTTTCAGCAAAAAAAACAAAACATTTCGGCCGAAGGTTCGGTTTCGGTCACTTTAGTGCCAATCTTTCGTTTGCGCTGAAATTTACCTATGAGCAGTATTTTGAGGCCGGCTGATTGTCATTTGTTAAAATGAAAACTCAGAATACATCTTTTTCAACTTTTATAAGTAAATTTGTCTCATTTCATACCCCCTACACGATTTACAAGTGGTTTATTGTTCATATGTCTAGAACTAACGGTCCACTGGTATTTTTATTCGTAATCTTTAACGATTTTAACGATACCAACGATCTAGAAAATTTTGATTTTAGTTTCGGCCGAAAGTGGAACCAAAACTAATTTATTGAGAAATGAAATCTACTTGTTGATTATTTTGGACCAAATAACTTTCAAAAAAACGATTTAAAAATATTCGATTAACACCTCGATACAACAGCTGTACTGAACTAATATTACATGAATAAGAATAATAATTAAGAAGTAACCTCAGTTATTTTGTCAAATGACCCGGATCACGAGTACTGCCACGTATTAAAATCAATAATAATGATACGAGCGTTAATACCACAAAAATAAAATTTATGAAATCCATTTCGACAGCTCCAATGATGAATTTAAACTCGAAAATACACAAGTCTGTGCACTGTCCCTAACAATTCGATAACCCACTGTAATTAGGTTTATGCACGCCCATTGTAAATGTATTTGTGCACGAGTCTCGACGTGTGCATTTGCGCGAGAAAGATTGATACCGATTGAAACACGGCGACGGATCGGTAATCGAAGTGGATATTAAGGATATCGAAGTATAACCAGCGAAGATAGAATACGAAACCGGATACGAATGTATCGTTTCAATGCACGCTAGTCGCTCCCTCGATTAAAATTCGAGTCGTATTAATTGCAACGATGCATCGATCATTTCCCCCTTTTTTTGTCGAATCGTACACTTTTTTAACAGAATCCATTGCGAGCTTCGTACTAAGCTCAGCAGGCATTTTTTTCTCCGACCTTCAACCTTTGCTCGTTGTTTTTCTGAATCGCAAACGTTTCTCAACATTTTTTCTCTACCTGTACAAAATGCGCGTCATTATACCAAACCGATCAATTTCAAAGAAACGTTTCATTCGAACTTCGCCGTTAAAACATTATTCTTTGAGGCAGATCAGAATGGCGGGTAGGGGAGACCGGGGCGGAACGGCCCTCCTAACGTTTGGAGCAAATTTTTGAGTTCTCAATAATAAAAAAAAAGTTATGAAAACTAGAAACCGTTTATTTAAACATTTTTGTCCTAAAATATGCAAACAAAGATAGCATAAGATAATATATCTCGTTACCATGGGCGTACCCAGCTTCTGGCCCAGGGGGGGGGGGGGGGTCGGGGGGGCATTCAGGAATTTCGCAAGTGGGGAGTGCGTGGTGCGCTCCCCAGTATCGTATGAGTTGACGCATAACATACTAGTAAGTCGTAATGTGACTAAAACATAGAAGCCAGGGGGGAGGGCAGCTGCCCCCCCCCCTTATATACGCCCATGCTCGTTACATCAGTAAACTGAAAAAGTGTCTTGAAGCCCGTTACGCCCCGTATACGAATAAAGTCATAATATAACAGCAAATACGCTTGCTTTTATGGGTAGACTGCGTAACTGGCGCGCGACAACAGTTGCAACGTTACTCAACAATAACAAACATTCTTTTGATAAACAGTGGTCAGTCTCAGTGCATTCTCACGCCTCTGGACAAAATTAGACCATCGAGACCATTCTGCGCCGGCAATCCATTCCGCCCCGGTCTCCCCTACATCAGAGTTTGCAGTTTCTCATCTCAATAGTTCCGAGAACCATTTAATTGCTTCGCGATATCACACAACATCACCATGGAGATCTTTTTAATTTGTATTTCCCGCGCTTTTTCATTCGAACGATCTTATTGAACTTGTTTATTCCGCGAAAAGTTGAATTCTCCACGAAATTTTTGGCAAGAATGTCGAAAGATGGTTTTTCAATATCTATGCGTCGTTCTCTCATACAGGGACGAACATCGTCGAATTTAAAAAGTTTTTACCAACCCACTGTTAGTAAATTCGGGGCGTAGCCAAGTCTTCGCATGCTGTGCGCTGTTTGCGAAGACATTTTTTTCTTCATTAGCTCGTTACTTTTTTCGCGTGGTTTAACGGAGCGTTTGCCTGAAACAAAATGTAACGAGAGCGGTACCCGATAATCTGGACAAAAAAATCGTTAAATTTTCTGCAAAAATTTTTTATCTGGTAATTTTGCGCCGGAAGCATCGTCCTCGTCGTCGATCCGACGTGATGCATCGCCAATAAAAAAATATTGTTCCAACTATGCGTGGCGTGACGCGTTAATTGACAAGGTGCGCTTGTCGGTGAGGCGAGACCGTAACGGGAAAAAGAGAAATTTGGAAGAGAAAAAGCGGAAAAAGTTGGAGTAGGAATTTGAAAAGATCATCGCAACAGTTAATAATCGAGAATAGAGAATGCTTAACCGAAAGCGAGAAGTAGAAATTGAGTCGACATCCGCAGTTCCACAGGATTTCGAGCAAAACCACACCGCGTCGTTTTCTATGAGCGCGTGAACCGTACGGGCTAATTACGGAAAGAAAAACCCGCACGCATGCGAGAGGACGATCGTTAATCACTGACAAACGATGTCGAGTGCGATTACGTATCCTAATTAGGCTTTGCGCGCAATTAAGTAGTCCGTATCACGTACCCTGTTGTCAAAATCAACGCTAATGTAATTTGCCGAACGTTTATCGCTGCCTCCGTTATTTTTGTAGCGAAAAAAACGGGGCCAGAACGTGCGGAGAAACGTTGTTAGTCGGAAAGTTGTAAAGTTGCGACGTTTGAAGAAGGGCGTAAGATGCGGGGAGTGGTCATATACAAGTAAAGCACGCTACTTTGACTTCCGTTGGAACGATGTTGCCGCATTTTTGATTAGATAAGTCCACTTCGTGGTATATATGCATACTCACGTACATACGTAGACCTATGTATACACAAATAAATATGAATATGTATATATCGGTGTATGTATATATATATATATGTGGTAAAAAAAATATTTTTTTCGCCATCATCTCAAAAGTTCCTCTATGGCGGAATATATATATATATATATATATATATATATATATATATATATATATATATATATATCTGCACACATTCGTGCGTCATATTAATCTGTTTAGGATATGTGATTTATTGCATAAATGACGCTGCAACGAGAATCGTTGCACCAATGCACGTACACATATAATTATTATCGCAGCTGTAGCAGAGAACCTTACAATTTGACAGACTTCCACAAAAATCCTAACAATCTTATTGATATTGCGCACGAGAGAGAGGGAGAGGGAGAGGGAGAGGGAGAGGGAGAGGGAGAGGGAGAGAAGATGATGAAGAAAGAGAAGGAGAAGGAGCGGGAGGAGGAGGAGGAGGACGAGGAGGAGGAGGAGGAGGAGGAGGAGGAGGAGGAGGAGGAGGAGGAGGAGGAGGAGGTGGAGGAGGAGGAGAGGAGCGGCGAATGTGAAACGGATGAAAAAAAGGGTAGCGTGGTGTAGAACAGCGATAGGCTCGGGGCTTACAGCGCTCACGTCCGGTACGTGAGAAGTCAATCGTGGGATCTTTCGGCATGATTCGGCGACCGACGAGTAATGTGAACGAGAATTGTTGCCCGGGGAACAGTAGTCAGTGAACCGAGCCAGAGTAGCGGCGATATAATTTTATGCTTTGGTCCGACGGTCCAGAAACAGCACTCTTCACCTTTGTACGAAGAGGCCCTAGCTTCCCGTTCTCTTCTTCGCCTCGCCAACATCGTGAGACAATTTCGCGCACTTTGCGGTCGGATTTTATCTGTCGCTGCTTTCGACACCATTTCACGAATCGTGGCAATTCAAATGTCCCAAACGATTTTATCGAGAGTCTCATCGTAAACTCGTACCTGTACCTATGACCAGCGAGTTTCTTTGTCGTCGGAAAATCGGATTCGCTTTTTCGGTGGATTTTAATTTCTGTCTTTCATAAAACAGCGCGTACAAATGGAGTAAACAACAAACATACAACATTTGTTGGTCATAATCTTTGGCAGAGAGGATTCGCGGCGTCACGTAACACGATGAAACCTGAAAGAGAAAAGATCGCCGAAGCGAGCTTCTCTTGCGAAATTTTCAGGACCGGCAGGCAGGACTTTGTACAGCTTGATGAACGTCAGGGTATACCGTTTGTGTAATTTTTTGAATATTAGGGATCTCGACCACGCTGGATCCTACGTGGTTCAATAGCATACCGAGCGTTCCGACGCCACAATCATCGGCAGTGGCTCTCGCATACGCTTTCCCTTCTTTTCTCTGCGCGATTCGCTTATGAAATTCGGGGGAAGATGAAACGACAATAGTTTTCGAAATAGTACCTACAGACGTATGGCAACTCGGAAAATCTGTAAATTCGAATGCGTAACATACGCAGCCAATGAACTTCTTGTGACAGTTGTGAAACATGGCGTAACTTGGAAATTGAAACTGGTAGTAAAAAGCTGTGTAACGATAAGATTGAAAAATCATTGTAATCTATTCAAATTCAGGAAACTTACGCAAATAACAATACCTCGTGGCCGGTGGATCATGATAAAAATGGCGTGGTCATTTTTACAAGATGAGTTTTACGAAGAACGCAATTTCAAATAAACAAAAGGGATGAGACGAATTGCAAAAAATAATTCCATTTTGTTTATATGTCGGCTGCGTTAATTTCTCGACATCGGCTCCGTTTGGCATCACGCGCGGACATTTGGAACTTCTTTTTTCGAAAAACATCTGTTCCGAGAAAAATCACGCGCACGACTGTAACTACGATTGTAACTTGTCAATCGTCCAAACTATTTGCCATTGTACGATGGAGACAGAAAATTGAGGCCAGTTTATTAGAACGAACGATCATGTCGCCTGATGCGGTTGACTATATTACAGTGGGTTACAAAATTATTGGGGACAGTACACAGCTATATGAATCTGGCATCCGTCGTGTTCGAAAAAGATTTTACGAAATGCGACGTAGTAAAATTTTGTTTGCAGTTGCTTGTAGTAGAAAAAAATTTCGTTCGTAGTTATCCGGAAAGAAAGTGACTCAATTTTTTGAAAATCCAAAAATGCTAACTCGGCCGATTTTTGAGGTGCCTGGTTTTTGGAGGTGCTTATTCTTTGGAATTGAGGAATTTACTTTTGTAGTGATCTAGAAAACAAGTTATGCGAATTCAAGAAACAATCGAAAAATACCAACTTGGGTGGTTTTTCAAAATTGGCGCACCTCAAAAATCACTCGAGTTAGCATTTTTGAGTCTTATGGAACTTGATGATAACACACGAATAAATTTCATAAAATTCATTCATGTGTTACCGATGCTGCTTTTATTACTATTGGTTCTAATAAGTGGTAGCACTTCTCAATTAGTATTATTCGAGTATTATTTGTTCGAACTAACTCTTGTGGCGAGGTGTTGGACGAATAGTTTTAAATAGTTTTTTGGAAGTTATTCGGTCCAAAATAAGCAACGAGTAAATTTCATTTCTCAATAAACTAGTTTTGCGTATTTTTATTATAACATTTTTTTCTACAACGCATGCATTGAAAACTCCTGTTTTTTCGCTTTTCAATCGGGACTCAAGTCACGGTTTTTTGATCGGAGGGAATAAACACAGAAAAAAACTCGCCAGCGGGAAATAAACTTCTGCGAGCATGAAATAAACTCTGGTGGCCATGAAATAAACCGGGAAGTGCTGCCCCTAGCGGAGAGCTATATCGAGTACGATGTTTTCGTGACGAGTCGTGTATAAATTGAAGCGGGCAAGCAGACCAAGTACCTTTGAAATAAGAGAAACAGTCATCTTTATTGTAACTTTGCATTTGATTTTTCTTTGGCCGGGGGACTTCGCGCCCCCAACCCCCTATCGGAGACCTCGCTCCCTGGACCCTTGTTCGTGGTTTCAGAAGTCTTGCTATCTATTGAAATCTTCGCATTCTATTTGCCTCCGTGTGCGCTATTCTGCCTAACCGAACAATAAGTCATTCGTAATTTCTAACGTGCGTTTTTCCCTCGTTTTTAATGCATTTGGGGTACAAAATACAGTATGCACCACGGGAAGAAGGCGGGCGTTGTCTCGCGCGATGTTTGAGAACTCATCTTTAGTCTCGGGCGCCTTCGACTTACGACTCGTTCGGCAAACATCGGCGCTCGACCAAAAACGCCTGCCTTCTTCCCTAGATGTATAATCTACCATTTCACGAAGAAATAAATGGCTTAGCTCTCGTAAATTATTACTTTATTAACTCACTTCGACGCTCTTCTATATGAAAAATACCAATAAAACCTATTCTTAATTAATTGCCAAAAAAAAAAAAACTAGTCAAACTGGAAAATACGAAATTCTGAGTACCGTGCCTAATAATTTGACAGAGGGCTAATATTACGCTTACATAACTTACTTTAACTTATATTCCAACGACAAATAGCTCGTTTTATGATATGAAAATAAATCAAAAGTGATTTTGCGTCAGATTAAGAAATATTTATGAATTGGTGGGAATTTTCAAAACAGGTACAAATTTATTCTCCGCTCTAGCATATTGTTGCAGCTTACAAATATTTCACTCTCAACGGTCTAAATTGTTCCTCTTGTCGTCGAAATTATATCTACAATCGGTTTTTTCTCTGATTCGCTGTCAGAAATAAGCGGCGGCACCGCAATTCCATGATCAGAAACAAACGAATAAAATCGGACGTGCTACCAAATTGCTTATGAATTCGTACAGTGAAGTAACGCTTCGCATTCGTTACCGGTTGTGAGATAACATGCCGAGTGAACGAGATGAAATTGAAAAATATGATCTTGTTCGACTAGAGAACCATGTTTTTTTTGCTAATAATATCTACAAACATCTAAAAAACGTGTATCTTTTTCCATGAAATTGATCGATCCACTGCAAAGCAATTCATCTCAATTGTTTCATTCATCTTTCATTCGTCACTCGAATATACGTGAATTAAAGTTACGAATACAGAATATCTTATTTCTCAACGCTACTTTTTCTCAACAAATGGAATACTTTCCGAACCATGCAACGATCGAAATTATTTTAAGATCCATCGATCAACAGATCGGAGGATCTTCACGCGTTACGTCGAACTTTGTCTATATTTTACTTTGATGTTTCATCCGTGGCAAAGGGAAATGAAATTTATCGCAACATAGCTTGCCAGTTTTCAGAAATGGTTATTGAACAATGGAAATTCGTAAATATTTTTCGAACACCATTCAGTAGCAAAATATATTCTATATTCCTCGCGGTTTGATATTAATTTTGTTATTTGTTCACGCGCACAATTGATTTAGGACCACAGAATCAGCAACAACTCAGGTCTATGGGATTAGGCCAGAGGCCTTACCTGGAGTCTGGAACTCCTTACAACAACCACTTTCGAGACATCGATAGTTACAGAAGAAGCAAACACCATCACCATCATCATCACCATCATCAGAGCGCGAGCGCCGCCTCGCCAACCTCCGGCGCGTCGACGAATCTAGTGGGACCATTGGGTAGCAGCTCCTGTGAACAAGCGACAACCACTCTACAAGATTGTTACAAGCAAAGTTCAACGCACGGTGGTGAGTCCTTGTCAATTACACGAGTGAATCGGGCACCGCGGTCAAAACGAGTCGCGCGATGAAGATGGAAATACAGAACCGATAGAAAACGAGGCTCTCGAGCGTTCGAATATGGAACGACGACTCGCGATCGTGCCTAGACAGTGCATGTCACAAAAGTAGTCGGCTTATCGCGATGAATTATTTTTTTCCGACCTACCGGAATCGTTCGGTTGATATTGCCGGTTTCGGGGAGTTTGATAACTCCTCGTTGTCGTCGGGTGCCACGGATCGTTCGTCGCGACACTACGAGTAAGGCGTGGGTAATTTCTGGTAATCGATTAGGTCTTGGTTCTGATTTCCCGGAACAACCGTGCAGTCGGAAAAAAGACGGCGAGCTTGAAGTCGAGGATCGTTGGTCGATTCTTGTCGATCGTGATAATTAATTATTATCGGTAAATACGATATCGTACCTCGTTGTTCGAACGTAATTCACGATTGAATCCTGTAATTAGGATTTTACATGGTCGTACGATGTTTCGAGGCGAAAAACCAGTAGTGCGGGTGGTAATGATCTTGGACAATAACGTCGCGGTTCAATCGACTTATTCAACCATTGTCGAATCAAACTATCAGAAGAACGTGGCGAAGATCGAACCGATCCGATCAACGTTGGATGAGGTTTCGCTAACGAGAAAAGAGAACTCGGCGGGAGGGGAAGGGGAAGGGAAACGATGGGATACGATTCCGGATTGATGAAATACGATCGCAGGGGAACGAGAATGATGATCGAGAAATCGGCTGACCACGTGTTGTATTAGAAGTCGATCTCCAACTTCTCGCCGGACCGAACGAGCGGCCCGAAAACGCCCAAAGAGATCCTGCGACTCCGTACCGGGAAATCCGAAGAGCCGCGGTAGGCGTGGGGCACGTACACGAGCCCATTTACCATTACCTCGGGCCCCGCGCGTCCGGTAAGGCCCAAACTGCCTTTACAGGTACCTCCGCCGGACCCTAATCAACTGTATAAATAATATAAACGCTCACAGCTCACCCAAGACAGATCCAAAGGGAATTATTTCTTCGCTACCAACTTAAATTCTGATTCTCTTCTTTCTCCTGCTCTCTTATACTCGTGCATCTATCATGTACGCTGCATTGTTGTCAGGAAAAAAACTGAACGTCCGTGGCTTCGAGTATTTTAACGCGAATGAACGCTCAATCGAACCACGTTTGAAATGTCGTTCGGCGCAATCATCCAATCTCTCGAGAGCCCCCCCCCCCCCCAACCTCTTGAACTTTCGTACTTTTATCATTTTTAGTATCAAAAGAATGGAATTCTTCGGAAACATTCCCGTGAACTTTCGTCGATGCAGTCGGCGTATATCGTCAGAGAAAATTTCTAGGTATTATAGTTGTCTGTAAGTACTTGGGATATCGAGCTTCGGCAATCACATCAAAGCGGACGTGAGAATTTCAAGATAAAATAGATGAGAACGCTTATCGTTGAAACTCGAAATGCTCGAGTTTTCAACACTTTGTTGAAAAATTCTGCGACCTTCTATTATGTAGACCCGGAACTGAAGTTGTGAAAATTCGAATTTTTGCGGCGCCGTTGGAAAGAAGCAGGATAGAATTTCGAGAAATGTCCAAGTTTCGATTGCACCGTAATTTTAGCCAGAGATTCTGATCGGACGATCACTGCGATCCCTTGAAGAATTTTCAGCGACCCGGACGCACCATTTATCCTGGTAGTGATTGCCACGTAGACGCCAGAGTATTCTTCCTAAATATTTTGAATAGCATCGATTCGAAAACAAAAAAAGTTAACGCAAAAAAAAAACGAAGGCTTCGAAAAATGATACAAAATCGGTAAAATACTTCATTCATTTAGTTATAACGCCTCAGAATTTTGTCTACAGCTGTCCCTACTTCTGAAGTCCATTCGTGATGAGTTTTTTATCGCGAGACATCGAAATACTGATCTCCGGAAAAACTTCGCTTACTAACTGTGAATTTTTAAATGGGAAAGCTTACTTTTCATCGCAGCCTCGCATACATCATTGAAGAGAACTACATTTTCGCGGGATTTTTTTTTCAATTCATCAGATAGCGTTGTTATTGAAAAAATAAAAATTACAGACCAGTTCCAAACTATCCGCTAAAAATCAGTGAATAATATTATTTTTCGTGTTCGTTCGCCAAACGGTCGAACCGAATCGGTTCAAATTTGACTCACTGTCAGAGTTTCGGATAATCGGCAAAATCACGGCACCGAATTCAAAATGTCGTACGGGGAGCACGTTGCAAGCACAGTTGTTTTTAATTTGTTTCCTGCGGGTTTCGAACTTTCAAGAACCTTCGGTCGTTCACGCCAATTGCGATAAATCAGTTTTTTCTCCATTTCCGCATCCTCTAATTGTCGAGTCTCGTAGAGCAATTAGTCGACGACTCGAGGCAAAGCAGAGCAAGCGAATGGCTCGTTCAATACAACAACAACAACAACCCAAAACACTTGTTGCCTACACTTTTGGATACACTTTACTTTTCATTGTTCATTGTACACCGTTCAGAACACGATACGCGCGAAACGCGAGTCATAGTTTTCATTCTGTGCTCTGCACATCGCGGTACATGAGAAGGAAGGGAAAAAAATGTTGTTAGCAACAGAGACGATACATCTCGTTGGACTTGGTCACGACGACAACGGCGGGGTGGCGAGCGTGTGTCGTTGTCGCGTAAGCTTGCCAAAGAAAGACAAAGTCTCTTGAGCTCGTATGAAAAATTAGTACGGTATTTACAGAAGCGAGCGTATGGAGCATCGTAGCGCCGCTCACCAGCGGTTTGAGTCTGATCAAAGTCAGTTAAGTAGACGGGAGGTTGTCCGCCTTGGTAAAACCTCTTTCAAGGCACGTTGCGGTTTGTTTGCGCTACCCCAAGCTCCCGCGTCACCCTTACTATCGCGTCTTTCCTTTATATCGTCTTCATCCGTGAGGCATGGAACAACACCTTCGGGAAGCCGTATTACTTTGCGATCGTTCGCTCCCAGCCCGATTCCTCGTCCCGTCCGGACGAAATTTGATCAAATTAATTGATCGATCGGAAACAGGCAAATCTCCCTGTTTTTCAACAATCAGACTGACCTCTCGATTTCTAAACTGCTGATTTCACGGCGTGTAAAATCGATGAATTTTCGTGATTTTTATCGGGCACATGGTGATTTTATGGACAACCGATTCGAACAAACGATCTGCTCGTCAGAATCGAGCGAGACGAAAATGAAACTACGTAACTCGTCGCAGTAGTTTTTCGAGTCGAGATGAAATCGGTAAAATAATACCGATAATACTGTCCGAAGCGAAACTCGAGCGGAACGATAAATCGGACTCCAATCGAAATTTGTTATCCGTTGCGCGGGCCTTATACTTCCTGCGATCGGAAAACCTCTGAAATCATCGAGTTGGTACAGTACTCGGGTCGAAACGAGTCGGTCAGGCCACGCGTAATACCAGGCAACGTGATCTCTCGATCGGCTGATCGAACAATCCGCGTTGTTTTTGCACTTCTGCTTCTCGTTTCTTCTCTCTTCGTTCTCCTTCCTTTTTTCGACCAGTACAACCTGACTCGCCACACCATCGCGCGCATTGTTTCCGTGCACCTTATTTTTCCACAACCTCGAGCAAACGATTTTGCTTCATCGAGATCCCCCTTTCACGCCACAAGAATCACGCCTTTAACAATTAATAGCCGCCTCGACTCGTGCTACGACACGGAGAGATGCGTGTATTTCTCCAGCCTCCGACTCGATGCCTCGTCATCCTTCGTCGAGAAATGCTAGATATTTAATCATCAATCACCGACAAATTTTCAAACGCTTGTTAAAATTCGCTATTCGCAATTCCCTGCTTTCTCGTAAATTCCCGTCAAAAACAATGAAATAAAAATGACTTATTCTTCTTACATTGTTTGATCGTAGGTGAGAGAGTCGAGGTGCGAATGGGCTTTTTTTAGAGCATCGATCGCTTTACAAAATGTTCATGGAGCCAAGTCACAGTCACCATCTTTCGAGATCTGTTATTTTCGTCCCGTTTAATTGAGAAATTTTTCCTTGCGGACAATTTCAGGAAAAATGTAGGTAATACTTCGAAAATCCTACATAAACGTCGATGATTTCTCTGAAATCACCAGTCCGCGATAATTTTTAAACTCGAGCCGAATCACGCGACGTTGTCTACGTTTTCAGATAGCTTTTCCTCGAATGTTAAGGTCTGAAGAAATGCCGAAGTTTTTTCACGTACCGTAGAAAAAGAATAATTAGTCTACTAGTAACGATTTCAGCCCAGGTCATCGATCCTTTCACTGAAAGCAAATCTATCGAGTTGATAATTAGAAATTCGACGTCTCAGCAACGAGTATCGCGGGCGAATACGATTGAATGGGTATCAAAAACCGCGTGAAACTTTGCGAACGTATTCTCGAAACTATGACAAAGTTATGGTAATCGCATACGAGAGGGTGAAACGAGGTTCGTGAAGGAGAAAATTGAAGGATTAGTCTACTTTAGGTGTTCCAAAAAAGCTATTTTTACGCATTTTTCTACGTTGCTATGAAATACATTAATATTATATTTAACGGACTCTATAAATATGCTCTCGAAATATATTGATAAAATTTTCTTTTCGACACTCCGTACGTAAAAGCTCGATTTTACGCACGCTGTTCAAATGAACGCGTGCTGAAATCGAGCTTTGCGCACGCCGCACAGTAGGAAATATGGAAAACAATTCTCGCCACGCGCCAACTTTGATCATATGGTAGTAATTGTTTTTTTTAATATTCTCCTAAGAGCTTGTATCCTGTGTTTCCGGTGTGTTAATTCAGATATGGGTCGTTCCATGTCAACCAATACCTCAACTAATCTTTGGACAAACCGACGTTAATCATTCGCTGCGTTAATTCTTCTTCCCCGCCCCCTCCCCTTCCCCCATTTTTCTCTCCTGTTTGCCGCTATCTATCTATCTCCGTTATGCCGGATATCAGCCTAATCATCCGTTTCGTTCGGAGAATACCGCAATTCGCGATTTCGAAGTATTCATCTTCTGGCTTTTCATGTTCACCTAATTTCTCACCTGTCCCCGCCCCGTGGAATCGAATAAAACCTCTCATATGTATTGACGGTTCTAACGAATAATAGCACCAAAAACTCGCCACGAAAAGCATAACCGAAAACGGGTCATTTGGAATCAGGAATGAAAGTACAAAAACATTATTCCGTCGAACAAGAGCACCAAGCTCAATTCTATCACGAATACTAACACCAACAAATTTTGTATTTTTGTATTAACATATATCTTTACTAATGCTTACGATAGAATAATGTAGATAAGTTTGTTTTTTGAAACATAGCCTAAATTGCATATGCCTTGAACTGACTAATATATTAATTAGTATTCGACACGGTCATTTTTTCTTATTAAACACTTGATATCCGCACGCAAAAGTTGCTTATCAATAAAAAATGTGTACGGCGTTTTTATTCGTGGCAACTATGGTCTGGTACTTTTATTCGTGCATAATCGAAAATCCGTGTTATTATTCGTTAGTGCCGTCGACATATATCCAAGCGGCGCATGCTAGCTTTCCAATATCCCAACAGATTTGCGAATTGGTGCGGTACAGTGTGCGAAATCACCGCCGGCAAACCACCAATTTCTAACTCATCCTTCCATGTCAGTATAGCTTCGAGAAAGAAATGAATTCAGGCTAGTTTTTTAAACTTCAACGTAAAACTGCCAGCCAGATAAAAAAACCTCCGGGTAATTTATCTGAAACTTGATTTTCTTCTCTTCGACAAACGGATAAGTTATTCGCCGAGAGAAATTCCACCTCTGAAAATTGACCACCACGTTACTTTCATTATGATATAAGACACGGAGAAGAGATTTTACACGTGGTGGTTCGTGATAGCTGCAGTTATCCAACCGTTACAGATTCAACATTTCTGTCACGTTATTCTATATAATTTGTGAAATGCTTGTTAGTCTTGTCATTATATCCAAATAGAAGACGTAGAAATGCAAATGATGCGAGAATGCTGATTTTGAGATATGATGCGGGGAGGGCTTACAATAGAAAAACTTAATTAGAGTTGACGATCAAATTGGCCTTTAGCTTTCTCCGCAATCTTGAAAAACGCGTTTCATTCGATATCTGACGAACCGTCCACTTGACGAAAAACTGTATTCAGAACTTGTTTTATATATTCCTAAATTTCGTTTCTTTTTTGATTCCAAGTTTTTTTTTGTAACATTGATATTTTTCAAGTTATAACATTCGCAAAGTTATTTTTGCGAATATCTCCCTAACCGTTCATTGTTCCGCGAAAATACTTATTATTAAACTTGTAGAACATTAAATCTTCAAATCTTTAATTATATAAAATTATATTATATAATTATATGATATTATAATGATTATAAACCAGTTGTAAACAAGATACACAGATTTACATAAGGGGATTCTTACATAAATAGTCCGTCTAGACTTCCTTCGAAGTCTGTGCAATTAGCTACAACTAAACTTAGACCACAACTAAGTAACAAAAATGAACAATATGAAAAATACAAATGAAAGCAAGATAGTGCAACTAGTTATCTTACATTGAAAGGAAAAGAGTAAGATTTATGATTGCGGATCAGCTTGAGGTCAATCAGTTGCAAGTCAATCCGTGACCGTATATTATTTTGCATCCAATTTTTTAGTTCAATTTTTAGTATTGATTTGGCGGTCGGAAGACTTTCAAGATTTTCGTCTGCTTTGTTGTAGATTTTATAAACAACAATTCTTGATTTTTTCAGTAAGATTGTTTTTTTGACTTCGGGAAAGTTTAATTTATTTCTAGTTATACTATTGGATTCATTGAACTTATTGACAAGGCTTGTTTTGACAAGTTGTATAGGAGTGCTTCCAACAGATAGCACGCTTTTATGAATGGTGGCGGCTTCGGTATCTTATTTTTCCGGCTAAGTATTTTTCACAGTCTTTTTTGCACGTTTAGTAGTCTCGACAGCCTATTAGGGGATGTACCCATACTACGTGACACGTTTTTACAATTCTTACTCCCCCCCCCCCCACACGGGTCACGTAGTATGGGTACGTTCCCTTATCATATGCCACACCCCAAGCAATAATACCGTATGTACTAGCACTGTAGAAAAGCGCATAATAGATAGACAGTAGTGCATTGGCATTGATGTGGTGAGAAAACTTCAATATTATGTATAGTAAATATTTTTATTTATTAACAATATGATCAATGTGCAAGTTCCATTTAAGTCTGCGATCTACTACGATGCCTAGGTATTTAAATGACGTTACTCTGGCTATCTGTTGCTCGTTTATATGTATATTCAACTCATTGGGAACACTATCTTCATAAGATCCGAAAGCCATCGACACCGTTTTCGATACATTTAGAGAAAGCTGATTTAAACTTAGCCAGGTATGAATTGATTTTAGATGACTATTCATATTAACTTCAGCTTCCGACCAGCTATCTCCGACACTAATAATGACAGTGTCATCGGCATAAGAAGATATGGAACTCTTGGGCATTACACCGCGTAGATCGTTAATGCATATAATAAATAGCAACGGACCCAAAATAATGCCTTACGGTACTCCAGTAATGACAAAGTTGGTTTGACTATGGCAATTGTTCAGCTTGACTTTTTGCCTTCTATTTTCTAGTTAATTTTGTTTTGTCTTATTTTGTAAGATCTTTAAATGCACCTCTAACTATATATGTATCCAGCTTCATCAACGGTATATTGTGATTTATTGTTTCGAAAGCTATATTAAATTACCCACATTTTTTAATTTAAACGTTTTCTTCTCATCATTAATACTTTCACAGATTTACCGCGTTTATGTATGCGTCTTATTCTATATCTGGCAAACCGTCTATTTGATGATAAACCGTCTTGAAATCTTTTTCATACATTATCAGATTTCCCATATTTTTCGCTTGAAAGTGTTTTTTGCCACGTTAATATTTTTCAATTCATAAGATATACAAAACTATTTCGTCAAATATCTTCCAAACCGCTTATTGTTCTATGAAAATACCCAGTATCAAACTTGAAGAAAATTAAATTTCTCACATTTTTTGATGAAAACTTTTCTTATATCGTCAATAGTTGCAATGATAAACCGCGTTTATTGCGCGGATCAGCCTTCTCGGTTCATTTGCATTTCCAAATGTATATAATCACTGGACTACATTGAAAGTTAGACGCGGCAGAGCAACACGCTCGTGTGTTGCGTCGTGCACGCGAATAGGTAGAGAGATACTTACGTCTGTTTGCCTTCATCTATCCTTCTGCCAACCGATATGGTAGCGGCGGCCGCGGCGCAGCGGTAAGTAGACAGGTAGGTGGTCCGTATGCGTGCGTACACGGGACGACGGATAGCAGTTTATAACCATTGCGTTGGTCGGGAGTAAGTAAAGAAAAGAGAAGAAAAAAGACGGAAGCGAGTGTTATTTCTGTCTCTTATAATATAACTTGGTTCGTCTCTCGTTTCTCCGCTCTCATCTCGGGTCGTGATCAGGGTAATGAGACCCGCACAGAAGAGGAGCGACCCGAAGGGAAGAGACGAGACGACCAACAAGCGAACCGGAGACGCGGCGACGTCAGGGGATAAACTTGCGTCTAGAGCGGAGGGGGTAAGGACGTTGATGATGGGGTGTGAAACAATCACACTGATTGTATGTGCCGACTCTTTCTAGATGTATAAGTAGCAAACCTATACTTTGCTTCGGTTACCTTTTCCGAGCTCTCACCGTAGCGACGCGAACCGACGGCTGGCGTCGCGTCGATTCCGTCCAAGCGAGCAATCATTTCACTCGTGCAAACTTGACGCTCGACGATCCAAAGAAAAAAAATCCCCTTCGACCAACGATTACCACCAACGGAATAAAGAAACTTCGTCCCTTGCGATACACACGCCGATTATAAACCGAAATCGTTAGCACTAGATTCGAAAACTGACATTTTTGCTCTTAATCTTAAGAAACGTCAATTTCACACGTTTACAAATTTCGCAAATACCGTACACACCGTTCGGAAAATTTTAAAAATATTACCATCTCGAGCCGGTGCATTCTAGTCTAGATTAAATGATTGAAAGATTTTTCTCAATTTGCTAAGAAAACACGTCTGGGTGTAAGAAATCAACTGCCGAAGAGAGTATTCAGAAAAAACTGAGAATTTCAACTCAGCCGAAACTTGCGTCAGTTTTTTTTTCTTTTTTTTCTTTAGTGGAGAATGGATTACCGTGTTTTCATCAATATTCTGCTTGGACTTCAATATTTCAGGCAGAAATAAGTACACGGAGAATATTCGACGATTGACGATTGTAGACGACGATGAAATTCTCACCGTTAGTATTCACGCAAAGGACCCCGCACGGAGCTTGTGGCACGGAAATCCGGTTTCCGTTAAATTTGTTGGTTTTGCAGTATGTTGTATATTTTGGTCCCCTGATTAAAAGTATCATTGGGCACAAAGTCCAAGGAACCCCCGTTTTCCAGATATCCGCTCATCATTCTAATCCCTTTTATGCCATACTTGAATTATTTTCAGGTCACCTTGCAGAATCAAGAAAATGATGTACTCGGATTCGGCGACTCGAAAAAACATTTATGTAATTTTTGAAATATTTTTTCGACGGTTTCCTTCGATTTGACCTTGAAATGATTTGGAACCTGACGTGATGGAGGTTCACCGACCTCGAATCGAGAATCAGCGACGTCAAAACGCTAGTATAACCTAGTCAGACTCGATACTCCATAAATAAAATCTGACCGAATTATTATCTTTCGTTTACGAGGGAGCGTATGCATTCAAGTGCCGATAGTAATCAGCGGATATCTCAAAAACGGGGAATCAAAAATGGGAACTTTGTGCCCATTGTCACTTTTAATCGGAGGCCCAAATTACGCAACGTACTGCAAAACCAGCAAATTTAAAGGAAACCGGATTTCCATAAGCTCTGTGCGGGGTCCTTTTCAGACCTAGAAAAACAACGAAAGATATTTCTTCCACTGCAGCTCGGTGTGTTCCGAAGTTTGTTGCTTGTCTTGTTCGTTTTACGCTTTTATTTCATTCGTATCGTGTTGAGAATTCTCTGAAATTTAAGGATATCGAAAGGTTTCATTGTCCATAATGCATGTATCTACAATTTACGCGGTCGAAAATGAATTATCCTGAAAACAATGGAAAATTTTGAAAACTCGCAGATTTTGTGGAAACCATCTTAAAATTCGTCCAGGCATTGCAAAATATCTGAATCCATTTTGTGATCGGAACCATTTCACAGTATGTGGTATATATTAGAAACAAACGATTGCAGTTTCTTGCGATGCATACACGTATCAGGGAAAAAGTCGGCAAATACGAGCCATCTTTTCATATTTGTCGTTCTGTCACTCGGTTGATCATAGTCGAGCTGACGTTCTGAAAACGAAAAATTATAACCAGGACCATCTTTAACTTATTGGAGGCCTTGGGCACTTTACGATAATGGGGCCCCTATGACTATGACAGACGAATACTTTAGTGACGCAGGTAAAAAGAATAGGTAGGCAAAATTATGGATTTGCTTAATTGTTATTTTTCTTTCCTTGCGATCACATTAGATGAATGAGAGATTATAATATAATCTGAAAAAATAACTTAATTAGGTGAGAAAGCGGGGAGTGCGACGCGCGCTCCCCAGTATCATTTATTAACTCTCGACTATTCAAAGTAACCGCTACATATGATACGTTGGGGCTCAATATAAGTAATCATGCTTGACAAAAATAAATCAGATGTACAGCTGGCGATTGTCAAATGCGCAAAACGAATTAATTTTCAAATTATTTTGAATACAACGTTGCTTAACATTATGTACTTCTCGTTTCGGGTCGAGCGCTTATCCAACTCACACTCTGCTAGAGGGAGGCAGCCCGCCCATCCCCTGCCCGTACCTAGCTACGCCCTTGATTTAGGGGAATCACCTTGTAGGTAGGCTGCCAGACAGAAATTACACTATTAGGCCCCTTGTTCGTTAGAATATCGGAAAAGCTAACGAGTAAATAGGTGTTACGGGCAGTAATTATCGTTTGATTTTCGCAAAATAAATATATTTATCGGGAATGTCAGTTGCTGAACTGGTAGGAGCTAGGTGACCCTATCGATCGCGGGACCCTGGGCACTTGCCCAGAGTGGCTAATGGAAGAGAGGGGCCTGACTATAACAGGCAATGCTTTTCACTTGATGTGGAAGAATACCGACGATGCAGTTTCTTCGGGATTCCGTCAAATAGTGGATGATTCGGAGAACGGAACTCGGTCGTACTCCACAACCTCGCACTATTTATTTTTTTACTTCCGTGTCATAGAAATATAACATCGAGGGCCTTCCTTCAAGGTTTCATTGCTATAAAATCTGTTATGTTACCTCGCCGAATGATTTCTGTGCATTTTTAGGTGCGAAATCACCCATTCGTGCGGCCACAGCACGTCAGTAGATGATGTATCAGGAATAATGCGGCATTCGAATATCTGACAAATTTCTAAAATAAGAAATTCGGATGAAATAACTCGGATGAACGACGCTCGATCCTAGAGGCATCGAAATGAAGTTTCATAGTATAGGAACGACGTAGGTACTTTTCACCCCGGACGTAGCATCGTCTCCCCATTTTCTTCATTTTTTTCTTCCTATTTTGAAAAATTCAAACGTGTACGGAGCATTCGGATTTAATTTTACGTTTGGCGTTCAAGTCTGAAACAATTTTCGGCTTTTTGTTAATGTATAGCGAACCGGGTTTCAAGCTTAGCGATTCGCGTACCGCGCTGCCGTCGAAACGTTTCTTCGCTTACGCGAAGCTATTGTGACCGCAGAGTCCGACGGTAGTCGGATCGTGGAAAACTGGCTTTTTCAAGCAAGAGCGAACCTATTTTCCGGCTAACTAAGAATAATTCTAGAAGTCCCTAGTGGAAATCAAATCGAGTTTTTCTCCAATAACTGGCTAATCCAATCAAACATAGAATAACTCACCCAAATGATATTCTGCATCATTTGTTCTTATTGCCCTTCATCGTAGTTCGGTTATTGTATTTATTTACATTTTAATATATAAGCTGGTTTTCGAATTCGTGGGTATGACAGTCACATTTCGGGTAATAAAAGGCCTTTTATTGCCCAACATACGGATGTTTGGCGACGTTTCGACCGATTACATGAGCGGTCATTCTCAAGCCTACATTCCGATTACAAAGCCGAGACAATTGTTAGAAATGTTGAAGTATGCTTTGATATTATGTTTCACTAAGGCTTTTTCAATTTGTTCGGATAAACCATTGACATACGAAAGGACTGACACTCCACGTGGTTTCAATGATGTTGTTCGAGTTTTAGAATTAGGTTCATACCTATATTGAGAGCTTTCTATACAACATATTCGTCCTCCCCGCTATGATGGAATCGATGAATGACACTGGATAGGCGTTTTCCGGTAACGCGTTAGAGATTAATTCGAGATTCTTTTTTCAAAAATTGCTATCGCAAATGCTCAAAGCTCGATCCGCCAGACCGTTGTATGATTCTCAACGACCGACCGTATGTCAAGGAAACTAATTTGTCGATTTTCTTTAATTTTGAAGGTAATTTTAAGTTGTGAGTGGAAACGATTAAAACTGTCAACAAGACCATCAACGTTATCTCTGTGAACACTCTTGATAATGTCATCAACGTAACATTTGTAAAACGGAAGTTCATACTCGAGATTACCAATAGTGTGGTTCTCCAACGACTCTATCACAAATTGGCGACGACCAGGATAATCGGAGATCCTATCGCTACCCCATTTATTTGTCTACAAATAACACCTCTATGTTGGAAATAGGTCGTATCCAAGCATAATTTGACACGTTTTAAAAATTCACACTTCCGTAACGTCGAAAACTCATTGATATAATCACACCGATCTTCTATACGCTTCAACGCCAAAGTCGGAATGTTAGTGTAAAGTGACTCTACATGCGGAAAAATGAGTACATGTTCTGGTGGGATAGTTTTGCCTTTCATATCCCGTGCAAACGACCAAGAGCCTTTGCGTGATATTTTCACCCAGGAATTTTGTTAACGGTCAAGTGAGAAATTTAGACAGTTTGTACGTTGGTGATTCTAGAGTCAACACAATCGGACAACACGGGACGTTCTGTTTGTGTATTTTCGGAGACAAGTATGTATATTTTCGGAGGAATCGAATTATGTATCTTTAACGTTTTCGCAGTTTCATTAGAGACGAACTTACGAGTCACCCAATTACTGATCAGGGCATTATTTTGTGCTTCAATAGATTCAGTCGGATCTTTACTTATTATCTTGTACGTCAAAGTTCCGCCAATTCCACCCACAACTTAAAATTACCTTCGAAATTGAAGAAAATCGGCAAATTAGTTTCCTTGACATACGGTTGGTCGTTAAGAATGATACAATTCACTTTGACCGGTTGAGGAAGCGCACATGAACAGGGAGGTACCTAAACGTTGCATCGCACCATCCTATTGCGAATGAGAAAGGTGTCGTCAACGGTCTGGCAGATCGAGCCTTGAGCATTTGCGATAGCGATTTGTGAAAAAAGAATCTCGAATTAATCTCTAACGCGTTACCGGAAAACGCCTATCCAGTGTCATTCATCGATTCCATCATAGCGGGGAGGACGAATATGTTGTATAGAAAGCTCTCAATATATGTACCTAATTCTAAAACTCGAACAACATCATTGAAACCACGTGGAGTGTCAGTCCTTCCATATGTCAATGGTTTATCCGAACAAATTGAAAAAGCCTTAGTGAAAAATAATATCAAAGTATACTTCAACATTTCTAACAATTGTCTCCGCTTTGTAATCGGAATGTAGGCTTGAAAATGACCGCCCATGTAATCGGTCGAAACGTCTCCAAACATCCGTATGTTGGGAAATAAAAGGCCTTTTATTATTCGAAATGTGACTGTCATACCCACGCATTCGAAAACCAGCTTATACTCTGACACAGTCAAGAACATCCAATGAAATTTGAATATATACAAATCGTTATTTCTTGTGACGGTTTCAAAATATGTATTATTATAATTTTCGGCGCTTTCGATTGTTCGCCCAATGAAATAAACAAACATCCAGGTACTAGTAGACAAACCACGAAACTCAGTACGTTCAATGTTTACGCCTCAGTTGTAGGTGTGGCACGATTTCTAGCTTTTTACTAGATATCGCTGGCCAGTTTCTGGCTTTAAGTCAAATAGAAAGTTGATTATTCCAACTACGGATACTATTGGGTAGAGCATTCGTCAGGGGACCCATCGAACGATTTATGCACGCATTTTCGACCATCAGCTGAATCGACACCGGTCAAATCACTTTTCAGAATTCACGGTGTACAAGCATCTCGCTGGATCCGATAAGAACGTTTCCTCATCCGTCGCGTTATACCCGTGGAAGATTAGGTGCGCGCAATGATGAAGCCCGTACGAATCCGAAGTAAACTTGTACTGCGGTAAAGCGGTTTACCTATTTACCGAGATGCGGCTACTTACCGCACTAAAAACACTACGCGCGTCGTTTCTCGGGTAGGGGGAATTTCGCGATTCCCACGTGCCGCAAGTAAAACCGGTGAGACGTCTGACACGAACGAGCGAGCGAGCGTGTACGCGTAGCTACATACATACATTTCCGCCTCGTGCCTGTTTGCGTTTGTTCGTTTGTCTGTTTGTTCGTTTGCTACCGCGCGAACGTACAAAGCGTGTATAGAGACGGATAGATCTACGTGTATCCGAATATTTCGCGCGAGCATTTACATATACGCGGATGTTACGAACCTACCGCGTCGCGCAAGTATTCGAATATCATCTACCAAGGTAGATTTACGCAGATCTCGGTTCTTATACCGTTCTTTGTCTCGCGACGAAATGTACTCCGCTACTTTGAACATTTTTACGTTGATTGAAATTATCCTGTAAATTTTCTGCTTGTTGTTTCGTCGCAAACAAAGAGTTCCTTACCGCTGAATAATTACGAACTGCGACCTAAAGAGATACGAAATTCTTGTAAAACGATTTGGCTCGTTTTTTTTTCTTCTCGTTTCCTCGCTGGTCTCTCAACCTTTCCTTGCTTCCCGCGTTTCAGCTCGAACATCATGATCGGTCGTTGGTTTCGTTTTTTCTCAGTTCAACAAATTTATTTCTCATCGTCATCCGTCAATTTTATGGTGGTTGGCGATGTTTCCAGGCAATTCTCGCGCCACGTCGGATATTTCGAACGTGCATTTGGATTTTTTTCTCCCTCGTTTGTCGATGTTCCCACGATGTGGGGGAAAGCTGAGCTGTTTTTTTCGAAAAATGTCACTGTCGCTGCCATTCGTAATTCTTCGAGTTTTTGAAGCTGTCGTCAGTTATTCACTTTTCGAAAATTTGAAAGCCTTTCTTAAGCTCGCGAAGATATTGCAGGAACTGAGGTTTTTCTTGCAACAGTTGTCGTTGTAGTATACAAATCGTATACTCAACTTGAGAGCATTTCTCGCACTCGTCCGATTCAGGATGTAAAGAATTTTGGAGATCTTGAGGAATTTGATTGGAGCGATTTCATCGGTTTGAAATATGAATCGTAATTAATTAATTGATCGAACAAATGAAAATTAATTATAAATTTTCGGAAAATCTGAGATATTAGGATGTTTCTAAAACAAACGTTTCGGTATGATATCTCCGTTACTCGACACAACGTACCAACGTGTACGTCATGTACAAAAATGATTATTTTCCACTTTTTGGTAAATGTTGTGATTGAAAATTTGTCGTAATTTTTTTCTCCGTAGTTAAATCTTGGTCCGTATCTCAAAATGAGTCTCTTGTTACACTCGAGGATTAGATCTAAGTTCCAAACGATCCGTGCAATGTTTCTCATTCATTTCTGAAGCCCGACCAATACCTGTCGGCCATCGTATAGTGTACGGGGCGCTTAAGATTCTGTAGCTTCAAATTTTCAAAACTACGTCGAGTCCCCTTACTATCATCATTGTCATAGTCGACAACCAAATAAGAATTTCTGCTCGAAATAAAAAGAAAAATCTGAGAGAGCGCGCTGTATTCCAAAAGAATTGGGAATGAAATGAGAATTTGAGAGTAAAATTCGTTGAAATCATCGAAACTTTAATATTTTTTTTCACGCTACCGACGATGACCGGTGTACGGTTGTTTTGATTGTCTGATAAAAACGCGTACGACTCGAGGTAAAATGGGTGAAATATTTGGATCCCCGACGATAATCGAAGGTTCGGAACGGTTGATAATATTATTAGCCGGCGATTGCTAAACAGAATCTTTCATATTGCAAAGGTCAGTAAAGTTAAGGGTTGCTAAACGATCGGAGTGTACGTGACACTTTCCTAATTACATCGAAACGCCCCCGTAAGGAATAAGCGATGCTCCGGCTCTCAGGGGTTATCAACTCGATATAAATCGAGGCTGAAAACAAAATGCCGACGAGGTCGACCGGTGTTTCTCTCACCCAGAACGAAACGCTTCGAGCATATCGGTATCGTTCCGGATCAAACTTTTTTGCCAGGTATCCGCCGAATTGAATTGAATTTATTTCAACAGGTTGACGGAGATACAGTTTCCGCTGCAACGTTTTTTTCTCTTGGTTGCCTATCGTTTTTTCGACGAACCTAAACAAGGGATACTCGTTCTTCCCGCGAGGCGCGAACTTTGGAAGTATACCTTCCCGAAAGTTTGGTCTGACCGTTACGGTATATATATATATATATATATATATATATATATATATATATATATATATGTACATGTATATGGGGTGTTAGAAAAGTCCGGAAACGGTCAAATATCTCGAAAACAAAGCGTTTCTTGGAAAAATATTTCGGACCAATGTTGTAGGGTTTCAACATTTCTAATCAATGATCATATCCGTTTGACCTTCAATAGCGGCGGCGACGAGAAATCCAAGCCAACATAATTTTTTCAACTGGAACACTCCATTTTTTATGGCACAGTATTGAAGATGACAGCGAGACGTTACCAAAACACTACTTGAAAACCTATTATTTTAGAATTGCCCGAGTTATGAGCCTTAGAACTGAGGGTGCCGCGGCATGCCGCCAGCATTAGTGAGGACCATGTAACCTCCACGCGGTGCATCTTGGATAATACTAATGCTGACGGCACAGTCAGTTCTAAAGCTCATAACTCGGACAGTTCTCAACCAAAATGGGTGTTCAAGTAGTGTTTTCGAAACATCATCTTTAATACGGTGCCTTAAGAAATGAGGTATGCTACGTATTTAAAAAATTCATGTTGGTTTAGATCTCTCCTTGACGCCTCTATTCAAGGTCAAACGGATATAATCATTAAATAGAACTTTTGAAATCCTACAACATTGGTCTGAAACATTTTTCCGAGAAATGTTTCGTTTTCGAGATATTTGACCGTTTCCAGGCTTTTCTAACACCCTGTGTGTGTGCGTGTGTGTGCCCGTGTGTATGTGTGTGTGTGTGTGTGTGTGTGTGTGTGTGTGTGTGTGTGTGTGTGTGTGTGTGTGTGTGTGTGTGTGAGAGAGAGAGAGAGAGAGAGAGAGAGAGAGAGAGAGAGAGAGAGAGAGAGAGAGAGAGAGACGAGAGAGAGAGAGAGAGAGAGAGAGAGAGAGAGAGAGAGAGAGAGAGAGAGAGAGAGAGAGAGAGAGAGAGAGAGAGAGAGAGAGAGAGAGAGAGAGAGAGAGAGAGAGAGAGAGAGAGAGAGAGAGAGAGAGAGAGAGAGAGAGAGAGAGAGAGAGAGAGAGAGAGAGAGAGAGAGAGAGAGAGAGAGAGGGAAAGCAAATACAGACTTAACCGCAAAAGTTAATTAAGCGCATAAATCCGCGAAATTGTCGAGCGTCGCTGATTTTCCATGCGGACGGAACTATATTATATTAACTGGCTATTAATCAACAACCGGCGATAAGGAAATCTGGAGATCTCCATCTGACAAAAAATCATGAGAGCGTTTCTTCCCCATTCGATCGACGGAAAGAAAGAACGTATCTTCTCAACTCAGGTACGATAAATTTTACAACTTCTTGCTCTCTTCTGCTTCTCTGTTGAATCGGAGCGGTTAATTTTTAATCGGCTAACGCTGCCGAGTCGCAGTATGGAAATCGTAAACGTTCTGGCCGGGGAAATTTTATCGCAACGTTCTTATCTCGTATCCTGGTCTAACATCCTTCGGTTTTCACCAATCAGAAAATATTCTTGTACGAAAGGAGGAAAAAGAAACAACAGCTTGAGGAAACTCCGGTGCAACCGCTTAGCCGCACCGCGATAATTTCTGTTCATAAATCTCGCTTAACGACGTCGAACCTCGTCGAGTTTAATGTAAAATCGAAACCTCGCGGCAACTATACGGAGAAAAAATGTCGGAAGATAAGCGCGAACCGGGAATTAATCGGGTGGAGATAAAAAACCTTGAAAATTGAAAAAAAACCTGTGACACTTTTTCCTTATATCGTGCACATATTTGTTGAAGGCGTTTTTTTTTCGTTAAATCACGCGAACTCGGTGTCGATCGTTGCAGCGCCACGGAAATCGATAATCGACTTTTAAGTTTTCCCACGCTTCGGGGTTCACGCGATTGCGTTTACCGGTTCTCGCCGCGACTCCACTTTTCAATGCCGACTACCGATTCGACATCTATTTCAAATTTCCCGCCTCACCGGGTGCGCGTTATTTGTTGCATCCATGTGACACGCCAACTTCCGTGCTTCCTTCGACTTTCCTTCGCCGTTCGCGTCGAAAAGAAACGGTCCGACGTGCTCGCCTCCACGTCTTATGTTTATCGCGATGCACTTGATTTCGAAGAAGCAATTCTTGCGCAATGATAAAAATATCGTCATTTCCGGCTCGCAAGGACTGTACATTCCCGGCCTCGTTGCTCTTCCTACGACTTCTGCGCGGCTCTCTAACTGCAAGTGCGAATCGAAACGAATCACTCGGAACAATTCTCGCCAAGCTTTTTAAACTCGCGCGTCATTTCTGGCATCTTGTGATCGTGAACCGATTTTCGCGAAGACGAAATAAAATCGACAAGCGCGAAAAATCAACCATAATACCGAAAAGAAAAATCACCATGATACCAGAAATCATAGGCAAAATGGGGTGCGAAGTTGGTAGGGAAGAAGAATCGACGAATCGGACGGTAGACAGAAGAAAACGCCGCAATGATCATTTCACTTTTTTATTCGTTTACAGCACCAACTAAGCTCCTTGATTATTATTACATCGTTTCGTCAAACTTATGCACGACGTATAATATTTTTAGTCGTTCGCGTCACACATTTTTCTGATAGCGTTTGATTCGCGGCGTAACGATTATTCGTTTCGCATGTTCCAAATTAATCATTTTATACCGCATCGCGGATCGAAAATTGGGATGGTCCGAATTTTACGAATATTAGGATTCAAAAAATTACATTTCTAACATCGATGGGGCTTCAGAATCTTCGTTTGAAACGTAAACAGAGCTCGTTGAAATAAAAAATCAAATGTTCTTGCTAGGCTTATCATCGATTCATTCGCCTCATTGGAAACGCCATTGTAAACGAGGAATTACGTAATAAACAAAATACTCGGAGTAAAAACGGTAAAATTGTTCATCGATTAAAATTGTCATGGAAATTACTTATTATATTTTTCAGTCAATTCAATGATGAATCGGTTTCCATGACAATGTCGATACCGATGTGGTTCCATACTGTTATCATGATATAACGATCAAATTCCGAGATAGAAATGGGATAGGTGAAACAAATTGAGAAATCAATCGATCAACGTTTTCGAATGTCCGAGACTGGATCGCTGGAGAAAAGAAACGTCGATACTTTGGTAGTTATCGACGAGTCTTCGAAATTGACCTTTTTCCCATCTGAGAAATAAACGGATCGTACATTGGGATGTATCTTAAATGAAGATACAAAATCAGGAAAAGTAGGTACGGCGAATCGAGGTTTTATTTCATTTAAAAAATGAAAGAGCAAAACCATCGTTATTATGCGTTGAAAATAACTGAATACGATAGCCGTAGCATAAATAAATAGTTATTGGAGGAAATAAAAAAACCACGAAATAAAATACCAAATAAAACATGCGAATAAATTTAACAGACAAGATTAACCGCTAGGTTATTTTCACTGACAATAACATCGTAAGAAGAGATGTTACGAAAAGTGAATGAACCTAAGAAACGGTTCGAAGCAATCGAAGAATGTTTCAAAGAATCGGAACGAAGAGTACAAAATCGACGAACGAACCGGAAGGTAAATCGAGGATGCGGCATGAAAAAATAGTGAGACTGAGAATGAAAAATGAGAACGTAGAATTAAAAATGGCGGGAATATGTGCGAAATCGTCGGTGATACTGCAATACCGCAAAACTGCGAAAAATACAATTTTACAGGAGCAGGAGAAAAGTCATATTAAAAAAACTGTTGAACTAATCTCTCTCAAATTTAATGTATAAGTACCAAACATGATTATTTATCATACAGCAAGTTCGATGTCTTAATTGAATTAAGTTAACAATATGAAATATTGCAAATAAATGTCGATAATACTTACGTGCTATCTAAATATCTTATAAAATATTATAAATATTATTATTATGAATATATTATTCTATTCAAACAGCTTACAAATGATAAATAACTTAATATACTTAGTCTAGAACATTATATTGGAAACTATTTTTCGCTTTCATCCTCTGTTTGAATTATTCTGGTATCACTGATTCAACTGTCGACCATCATAGACAGCATAAGTTATATCTAGTTACGCCGTATTGCGAGCAAATGTTACGCGCTATTGTGTAAAATAGTTTATCAAATTGAGAAAAAAAAAATGTTTGGTATTCCATTGAGACTAAATATTAAACTAATAGGCATACAAATAATTAACTGCCAGATATAATGCAGGCTGACCCAAGTATATTCGCGATAAAATCAGAATGAAAAATTACAGCTGAATCAATATCAATTATCTAGATTTTGCTGGAGATTTCTGAAGTTTTCTAGAGGTACAACTTTCCACCAACAATTTCCATTCAAGTACGTCGTAATTGACCTGACAAATGCAGATTGGTACAAATATGCGGCGAGATGCGTATAGTTGTAGGAGAGTGGTAGAAAGGAATGTGCTCATCAAGTGAGTAGCTCTTGAAAGGATTTTTCGATATCACCACACGAATCAGCGAGGTTCAATTTTGAGTGAGTGTGAACGAATAAGAGAGGGAGCGAGGAAGAGAAGTAAAGAGCGAACGAGGGAGAAAGTCAGAGAGAGAGAGAGAGAGAGAGTGAGAAAAAGAGAAGTGAGAGAGGGAACGAAAGAGATATTCAAAGAAGAAACGTAAATAGGCTTTTGACGGAAAATTCTTACACGTATTTTCGCCTAGCCCCCATCCGCCAAATCCGTACCGTGCGATACAGAAATTCGTCCCACAAAACTTTTGTTCTCTTTTTTTAAAACAATTTTCTTCGTTAACTTGAAATAAATTGATAGCTATAAAACCAATTACGCTTTGAAAAACATAATTTGCCTTGCATTAGATCACTTTTCGTGCTCTTATATATAATACCGGCTGCGAAAACGCGTTTGAATATGTGGGGTGGAAAACACCCGTTGTGCGTTTGAGTTCGAGCGCGAATTTGTGCCGGTTAAAGGTCAAGACCAAAATTTCATTTTCGCTATGTTCGCGCATACGCGGTATTACAGTATCATCGATGAAATATCGGGTGGCAGAGGATGAAACGAATGAAAATCTCGAGCATGTTCCGTCGATAATGCTATCGTTTTCAAAATAAACCCCGCTCGAAGCCCATTCGCGAAGATTCGACGAAACGTATTTCAGAAATCAAATTCGGAGCTCACTACAGTCCAGTCTGTCGATCGTCCGTCGTTTCGCTCTGTTAGGGAATCTCAGTGGCGTGGTCGAAAATATTTATCGATCGATGCTTGCGTCGTTATCGGTAGCTCGAACGAAGAATGGAACGTGCGCTCCGAATTTGGTTTTTGGATTCTTCCGATGCTCGCGATTGGTCAATTCCGAATGAATTCGTTACGAAATCAAGAGCACCTTCGATATGTCTTCATCGATATTCTCGATTCAGATCGATTCGCCCGAGAATCCGGGATTCTATAGTAATAAACTTTCACGAGCAATGTAATAACCTGGACTCACACCTATACGGACGTAAGGCGCAGGACGATGCTAGGAGATACGCGGGACGCGTACGGGTGTATGAGAGGTACGATAGAAAACATCCACTTGCAGGTAATTCCCTTAAGTTGAGAATAATCCGCCGCGAGATCAATTTTTCAATATAATTTTTTGCCGGTGAATTCCATGCTCGATAAGTCGAACACGCTACGCGCCGTATCTGGCGCACCTGGTCGGTTCGTAATAGCAGTCCGGGGATGAGTGGCTCTCGCGAGCCACAACAGAGTAGCGCAACGGGCAGGGTGTCGGACGCCGGGTGTAACGGGGGAGCGGAGCGAAACGAAGCTGCTGATGCATCGGAGAGAATCTCCGCGCTCTCCTCCTTATCCCCCCCCCCCCCCTCCCCCCGTTTGCCGCACGTCGACGCCGGACGTGCGCGCGTGCATGCGCGCGTGAAAACGGAGAACCGATGCGAATCTTATTCGATTCATCCCCGCGCCTCTCAATTTCGATAGTAGGCGAGCGTGACACGGGACAACGGGCCGAGAGTCGTCAGCGAATCATTGCATCATCGAGATCGACGAATGAGAACCGGAAATCATTTCCCGCCGTCGCGATCGAGTATCAATCCCTTCAATCCCATCCGTATTACGCTTCGCGGATTCGTGAGACTGGCGGCTAGCTGAGCGAGCCTGAGAACGAACAACGAATCTCGAATCGTTCGTCGCTCCGATTAAATACAGTTCGCGTGATTGAAAATTATTTGGAATAACTTGCGATGTTTCCGGGGAAACGTATCTTCGGAATCCCATCCGCGGCGATACGTATCTGCTCGTTGGAAGAAAAAATAACGACTGACCGACGATGCGTGAGCGTTGTACGTTTTCGAGGATTGTTCGTATCGTTGAATTGTTTTGCGCTTTTACGATTGAAACTATGCTATATCGAGCGAAGGGGAAGGTCGACATTTCTTTTGATGTCGTTGAAAAAACCTTCGATCAAAAATTCCGGCAAATCGGTGAGAAAATTATAATAATACAGGGAAGATCTTATATCGTGACGAAGGAAATCTGACGTCGAATCTGTTTTTCTTTTTCGAAAATGTACGGTGAAAATCGTTTGAATTTCGTTGCAGTGAAATATGCGAGCATTTTATGCGAGGCTGGTCGGTAAAGTCGAAACAATTTGAAGGATGTCTAAATTCAATGGTGCGTTCTACCACGAAATGTTTTCGCATATTCGACGGGTCGTTCTCTGAATGATCAGATTCGAAAACACGTACTAAACTATTCGTGCAAATGGAACAAGCATCTACGAATCAATCAAATTGTATTAAAAGTTGAGCGAAAAAAACCATTCAAACTAAGCTGAAGAATTATCAAGTGGTGAAGTTTTTTGTTTTTTTTTTCTCATGCGAAATACTGTCAAGGTTGACTGTACCGATTCCGAAGGAGAATCATTTTCACGAGTCAATAATACAGATCCGCGATGAAAAATTTGTGTTTGAATCCTCTCACATGAAACGTATGGATTTCGACCTGCTCATTCCAAATATAAACTCCATTTACAAAAATTACCTCAGAATTTTGTTGTCATTCGCTTTTACAAGTTCGTACCGTTTATAAAATATTAATATGAAATCATTGCTAAAATGATCATATGATTTTTATAATACTTCATAAATTTAATCGTTACTTTCGCGTTAATTGTACTAGGGTCAATTTATTCAACTGTCGTTCGTATCCCACGACGGGTTGGATATATCCATCTCTCTCTAATCTAAATCAAAAAAGAATGCACACGCTGCTTGATCGCGGATATTATTCCTTGTCAAAGATACGTCGTATTTAGTTATATTGACTCAGAAGTGTTATTTTATTTTCATTTTAATGGAGAAATCTTACGAACATTAGAATGTATGATTTAATTTGCCTGTATCTATTAAATGAGACGCGGTGTTTTACTTCCATGCATAGCTTTAGATTACGGCAACGACCACTATTACAAACATTAAGGAATTACTTCACTTTAGACTCTTGTAAAAAAGCTATTTTTATGATTTTTTCACGTTGCTATGATCGATATCAACATAAAAGATGTTAGGCTCAACGAGTACGCTCTTGAAACGTATTAAGAAATTTGTCTCCATTCATTTTACTCAATATTTTCTCAATATTCTCAATACTCAATATTTCACGAGTATATCTAATTATGTCTAATTTTGAGCTTCGTGAGTATACGAGAGATATCTTGGTGAAATGATTCAGTTTAGTTTTTACATTTTCTTCAATCGTTTCGATTTTTTCGAAACATCAAGCTTTTTCGCCTACGTTTGTATCGAATCGTGAAAAGCGCTCTGTATACTTCGTTCTCTGATTGAAAAATGTTGCGAGACGATTCTCCAAAATGTATGCACGGAAAAAGATTCTACGAAAAATAACGTCATATTATTTATGAAGATCGAAGTGTAGGTAGGTACATACCTAAGACTCGGGACGATCGCCTCAACAACTTGAAACCACGTCATCTTTTTACGACGAACACCTATAAATATATAAAATTCATCGAGCCAAAGTTGGATGAACCAACACCATGGAAAAATACGTTCAAGTTTTCTACTATTCTCCAAAACGTCCAGCTGCAATTTTTATTCGTAATTCTCTTTATTTCTCACGTATCGTGATGCTTTTAAACATACCTCTGTGTAACCATGTCACGTTGTGCCCGGTTCCTCGTGCGAGATCATCTCACTGCCAGATACATATATGTTTATTTATCGGTGGTATCAGGATTCTCGACGGGCGAACGGAGGACGACGAAAACGAACGGGGAAAAGCTGAGATATGATGAGAGATCGAAAAAACGGCAAGGATCCGAGGAACGAGGGGCGAAGCGAGGCTCCAACGGAATCTGATTGTGAGTCCCAGTGGTCGGTCACGCGTCAGCGAATACGTGTTTGGGAGAAAGAAATGAGCAAAAATGAATAAATCGAAGTTAAGGCCGAACCGCTTCACTCGTTTCTATCATTCGATGTTCCACATCACGAGTCGTGAGAGAGATTCGTACAGCGAGACGTTGAGATGGTAAATTGATCGAGTGACGATCATAGGAAATCGGTAGAATTTCTAGCGATTGGAATTGAAGTGTGGAGAAAACTCGGAAGAGAATTGAACGAACATCAATTGGGGATATTAGAATATACATGTGTGCTGTCCGCATTTCGCTCGTAGATGCACCATCGATTATCCGGTGTTTTTTTAAGAGATTCCGAGCAAAGCTGTACATTCGTGAACGCAACAACAACAATGACAACGACAACGACAACGACAACTACAACAACAACAACGACAACGCCAACAACAACGACAACAATAATAATAATAATGAAACCTGAGTATTTTCATCTGTCTGTGAAATGAAATCCGAATTCTTACAATGTCGAAGGGAACGATCGATATTGTCACGCTCGCAATTACATCGCAGGAAATTTCGTACTTCTCGTGCTATGGAACTCGATAAACAAATCGTATGGATAGTGTAGCGATCGCAATGTATAAATACATAGCCTAGAATATTGACCGAGACGCGCATCTGAATATTTAGTGTTTCAAACGATAGGTGTGCTATATTTGTTTCAATATGATAACATGGTGGTCGAAAAGATGACTATAAGTCGACTGTACAGGGCGACGTTAATCGGACATGTATGGTATCACTTACGGGGGAATACGGTGAATTACCGGAAATCACCCGTAAGACTCGTACCCAAGGGCCTGCACAGGATTTTATGCAGGGGGCGGGGGGGGGGGGGGGGGGGGCGCTGAATATTACTCACTAGAACTTTCAATCTTATTAATTGTTTGTTTTCATTCGAAATCATTAATGTATAACTTTTGAATTTATTTTGCCCGGTTTCTGTTTCAATTTTTTCTTAACGCCTCTTTGTAAACCCTCTCTTTCTGTCCCTTGGTGCGTCCGAACTTGGGACATAGTATTACTAAAGGATGGTTATTTTGTAGTAGCGTCAACTTCTGTACCGTCGGTGTAGCAAAATTTTGGTTTGAATCGATGTATATAATTTATATACAAAACCTCTGTTGCGCTATAAAATATTTTAAGGGGGGACGGTGGTCTAGAGATTATAAGTTTGAGGCATTTTTCGGGATTTTTTTCAAGGAGTTAATAACGAACAAGAATATTGAAATTTTGTAGATACATTGTACTACTCGAATAGCATGCAAAATCATCTTTACAATCGTAAAAAAAAATGTTTTAATTATTTCAAAAATAGCGCTGAAGACGGGTCTCAAAAAATTGGCGCGGGTGATTTTGAGCTCTTCTACTCATCTGAAAAATAAAAACCAAAAAAATGATCAATCTGTACGAGTGTAGCTATACTTGGTTCCAGAACAAACAAGGAGAAATGTTTTTCAAAGGACTGGCGGGTTTTTTAAGTTTGATAACCGAGAACACGCTTATTTTCAACCAGTTTTTTGAGGTAAAAAATAAGAAGTTATCAAGATGAAAAAAATGTCATGGCACCGACTATAGCTACACTCGTACAGATTAATAATTTTCATTGGTTTTTATTTTTCAGATGCGTAGAAGAGCCAAAACACCTGCGCCAATTTTTTTAGAGAGTCTTCTTCGGCGCTATTTTTAAAATAATTTTTAAAAAATGTTTATGATTGTAAAAATGAGTGCATACGCTATTTGAGTAGCGCAATATATCTACAAGGTTTTAATATTGTTGTTCATTATTATTACGTTGAAAAAATCCGCAAAAGTGCCTTAAACTCACAAGCTCTAAACCACCTCCAGTGGGGATAAGATTAGTTCTCGATTTGTTTCGAAACATTTCTGAAACTAATCGAGAACTACTTTTTCCCCATTGGGCCGTCCCCCCTTAAGTACATTTTTGTTTCGTCTGTAATTGTGGAAAAAAACCTGCAATTCCAGGCAGTCAGGGGAGGGGGCGGGCAAGAGCCGGTTTCGTCCCCCCCCCCCTGCGGTACCCTTGCTCGTACCTACGGTCCTTAATTCCTACGTGAAACAGTTTGCTTGTAGACCATACTGCGCAGGGCTCTTTTACTCGGACTGCGTTTACGGTTCTCCGAGCAAGCAGCCCCGAGAGCAACATAGTCCAGCGAATATCCTCGAAAGTAAGACAATGTTGTGTTACAGCGTGGGGAAACTTCACACCCGATGTTTATATTTAGGTTTTTCAACCTTCCGAATCGTTCTACGCAGGAATTTTTATCCGAATCCGCGTACTAAGGGCGGAAACGTAATGCATCAACGGCATAACAATGTTATTTTTCATCGACACTGTCAATCGGAATTGTAAAAATGTTTTCTCTAGGATTTTCTTCAATTTTCCATGTGCTTGAAAACTCGAAATTTAGAGGAAAATCGTACAAACTTTCCCTAATAATGAACTCTCTCACGTCAAGCTGCATCAAGTTCATGCCTTGAATCATTTACCCTACCGAACCTTCATACCTGTAAACATTGCGTTATAATTCCTCAACCACGCTACATTGAGGAATGAAATGTACCGGGCTAATAGTTCAAGTCCAAATGAGCTTCGTGGAAGAATTTGTACGAAATCTATCGAGTAATTCCAGAGTTACAGACTGTCGAAGTTAGTGAAAAATTCAAATCTTCTTCTTCTTCTTCTCCGAACAGTTTTTCGCAGACGCTTTCTTCTATACACGATATCTCTAGAACCAATGCACTGATCGAGCTCAGATATGGAAGAGATATCGTCTCCATCGAAATCTCGACCTCTATTGATTTTGGTGAAGATCAGATGACGTATAAAAAACATAGAACCCAATCAATGATGCTGCATGGCGCGCGCGCGTGTGTGTGTGTGTGTCTATAATAGAATTCCTGGTGTCCAGGTTGGCCGCTTCGTAGTTTTTCGTGCCTGGATCTCTCGCAGCGAGTTTCTGGTGTCCAGGTCATCCGATCCGTAGTTATTCGTGACCCAGTCACGAATAACTACGAATAGCAACGTATAGATCCGGAAGCCCGGCCTAAGAACCGTATAAAAACCGTACGGATTATGCGGTTTGTTTGTCTGGATTTCTATTCGCATCTATACGACTCTATCATAAATTTTTGGAAGGGCTGGTTCAAGTACACACTTGTCTTACTTATATGTAATACATGCTCGCAGCTTCTGCTTGACAATCACATATCTCTTTATAAATTTTAAAGATGTTTGGAACAACTGGTTCTATTTCGGTGTTTGGTATTTCACTGGGACTAAATAATAAACTAATAGGCATACAAATAATTAACTGCCAGATATAATGCACGCTGACCCAAGTATATTCGCGATAAAATCAGAATGAAAAATGACAGCCGAATCAATATCAATTATCTAGATTTTGCTGGAGATTTCTGAAGTTTTCTAGAGGTACAACTTCCCACCAACAATTTCCATTCAAGTACGTCGTAATTGACCTGACAAATGCAGATTGGTACAAATATGCGCCGAAATGCGTATAGTTGTAGGAGAGTGGTAGAAAAGAATGTGCTCACCAAGTGAGTAGCTCTTGAAAGGATTTTTCGATATCACCACACGAATCAGCGAGGTCCAATTTTGCGATGCCGTGATGCTTGGCGCTGTTTCCTGATTTCACGACGGAGACTGGCCATAGGTTTTTGTATTGTCGATATTGTGGGACTTGGCGGTTTTTCACATTTATAATGTTTTTGTGTGGTATAGCCTTTACTTCGACTATTTTTTATTAGTCAATATCACAGTATTGTTGGAGGTTTTCGTTGTCAAAATATATTCATTGAATTTAATTTTTTCGATGTTTCTATCTCTATCTTCTCGGAGAACAACTAACTTGTTGGGTATCTGGCTACGATTCTAATTTCAAGAGTTCTGCTCGTGGAGTCTTCGACAATACTGGGCCAGAGTTTGATTCGGTGAACGTATCAAGCTTTTAATTTTACCTCGATGGTTCTCAAATTTGTACGCATTGATTTGATTCAAGTTGCACCCTGTATTGATTACATCCTCGGCTATATGCGTTAAGTTGTGCACATTCATTACTAAAAATTCAGTACCGTATAACTCCTTCGCAGATTCAATAACCATATTTTTAGATACCGTTCTGGACGGTTCACATAATTTAAAGCAGATTTGCCTGACAATAACGCGAATGCCACGTGTAATACCACAAAATTCTTGTATCGGTCTTCATTCAAAATCTTCCTAAATATGATCGGTCCACAATAATACAAAATAAATTTGAACTCTGTTGCTTCGAATCTTCGATGAGCGTTCATGGGCCTTAATTTCCGTGGGAATTCCTCTGGAATATCCTTTTTTATGAATGTTATTCTTCGTGTTCGTTAGTCCTTCGTTTCTGGGCTTAACTCAGTGTTCAAATCTGTACCCATCAAAGCGTCAATCAATCGATCCATACCTCTCAAGTCCCTGAGATACACAGAGTCCAGTACGAAGGCATGAATCATTTTCACGGGCGGATGAATCACAATTGAGTGGTGACACTTCTACATGGTGTTTGGGATTGGTAAAATTCCCGAAGGTCTCGTCTTCGAACAAGATCGAGCCCGGGTGTCACATATGAAACATTTTATTTTGACTCTGAAATGTCTATATATAAACCAAAGACTATATTTTCCTAATTTTTCTTTCATTTCACTTTTCAGTTTCATAAATTTTTGTGTTGCATTTGATAACTATTGAACCGTTTGATTAGATTTGAGCAATAATTACTTTAGCTTCACAGTTAAACGTATTTTCATTCACTTTTGAGGTTAGGTCAATGTGTTGATGTTCGGGATTATTAGCCAACATTTCAATTAGATTTACCGTGTTTTTCAATGTATTATAGTCACTGCCATGATAAATGTTTCGACGTATTATGTACACATCTAAATTCACTCTCGTTCGTTGGATGGCATTTGTAATGTTTTCCTGTCTGCGCGACCTGGGCTACTTTTAAAGTCGACCGCTATTTTTTAGACAACACTTACTCATATATATTTATCAGCCGATCAGAGTAACACACAGAAAATGATCAAATTGGCATTTTTCACGCGTTACAAATAACACTTCAGGGTGTAGAATTCAACGAACTGGTTACAGAGAATTTTAATATCGGTTTGTGTTATTTTGAACACAAAGCTGTGTTACTATTAATACAGACTTGTGTTAATTTCAACACAGAGCTGTGTTACCATATCACTACACACGGCATGTGTCGAAATGACGCTAATTTAGTGTCAAAAAGGTCGTTAGCACAAATTTTTGTGTTGAATAACGGAAAATTGTTCGCGGTGTATTTTTACCTAATCCATGCTTCCTCGTTAACCCGGGTAAACCTAGATTTACCTATCCATGTTTTTGAGTAAGACGAGTTTTATCCGTTATTATATCTTTGCCCGTAACATACAGGGCGTCCCAAAAGTATGGACACCCCAGAATAATTCGTCAGAAAAGCATTTCAGAGAAAAATGTTTTATACAGACGTTCTGTGATTCCTTTTCGAACTATCCAATGGGGATCTTAGATGTGACCTTGACTTTGACCTTGAAGTTCATTTCAAAGTCAACTTTGGTTGATCAAACGAGAACCCCTGATTTCACTCCCACGCTCAAAACTACACATGTATTACGTAACATTTTAGATATCGAATAATATTTTTCACGAAAATTGTGAGGTTCGGAAGTGGTCAAATAACGGTGATATCGCCGTTGATCTCTAGTTCCAATTTCAAGGTAAAATCGAGGTCAACTTCGATTTTCCAAGTGGATACCTCTTACCTTCGCTATCCAAATAAAAATACACAATTTTTGTCCCACACATTTCTTTCTGTGTAAATCAGATATGATTACGGCGTCATCCAGCAGTACCCGAAAAAAATGCAAAAAAATGCGTGTATTCATCTAGATAATAATGAATAGAGGTTCCATTTGGAAAACCGAAGTTAACCTTGATGTGACCTTGAAATTCGATCTCAAGGTCGACGGTAAGGTCACCATTATTTGATCACTTCAAATCCTCACAATTTTCGTATGAAAGATTTTTCGATATCCTGCGCATGCATACATATATATATATATATAAAAGCAAAGAAAAAGTCACGACGGAGTTTGGAACCACGGATCAACGGCCCGCAAGTTAGACGCTTTGACGGTTCGACCATCGAGCTCGCTGTAAATGACACGCAAAATTACCGGTATTTTAGTTGGAGCTTGGAAACACAAAAACGTTAATAACCCGGAAATTATTAACCCCGGACCCGGCAATACATTGAGAAAAAATGTTTGTTTCAACGCGATATTTGGATTCATATCTTTCAAAATACGATTTGCGGTCGTCAACTTCGACCTCGATTTTTTCTAAAAACTATGAAGCGTCTAGCAAAAAGCCGGCGGACGAGTCAATTTATTTTCGACCTAAAACAGGCCTACCAAAGTTCAACAAAAACGGTGACCCACATCTCGGAGCCTCTCCTTGTTACTGAAAAAATTTGTACGAAATCGATCGAGTAGTTCCAGAGTTATAGACGTCTGAATTTAGTGAAAAATTGAGTTCTTCTTCTTCGTCTCCTTCTTCTCCTTCTCCGACAGTTTTTCGCAGACACTTTCTTGTGATCACGATATCTCTAAAACCAATGCACCGATCGACGTCAAATTGGAAGGCATATTTTCTCCATTGCTATCTCAATCCCTATTGATTTTGGTGAAAATCGGATGACGTGCGCGCGCGTGTGCGTGTGTGAAATACTAATTTACCATTCTCATATAATCTCAACGAAACTTACAAAAAGTAGTGAAATACCCCGCAAAAAAAATATAAATGAAAAAAATGCAAAATGCATCGCCAGTCTCTGTTGTGAAATCAGGAATTATTGCCGAGCATCGCATCGGACCTCGCTGATTCGTGTAGTGATATCGAAAAATCAATTCAAGAGCTATATACTACTTGGCGAGCACATTCCTCTCTCCCACTCTGCAGCCTTTTGTTGATGCCATAGTATAAATCGTCAAATATGTTTGCAGATGGATGCAATACCATCAATAATTACGAATTATTGTATATTACAGAATTCAATTGCATGAATGAGTTTCAAAGTTAGCAATTCAGTAGACTTTCCACGTTTCGGATTCTACCAACGATTGATGTCGCCAGCTCTATGCATAGTATAGTATACATAGATCGTATACAGCTGATTCATTGGTCGTACGTCTGTTGCTGTATTAAATTATGAAAAATTGCGTATACTCAATCGAATGGTTCCAAATAATCTGGCTTATATCGTCGCTGAAGAATTTCCATGTACAATAACGGACAAATGCTAATTGAAGTTTACTCTTTCTGAAAATAAAACTTCTATTTCCCAATATCATGTTTTGATGCGTTTAAATGAAAATAGTTACCTTTCTGGATGTCGAAAGTGCTTCCAATCTTTACGCACACAACTCGCATATACTCATGACCTTGCATAAAATATCGGTCTAAAAGCCGTATAAAAACCGTATAGATTGTGCGGTTTTTGTGTACGGATTCATACGACTCTATCAGTAATTTGCCGAAGGACTGGTTCAAGTAAGATTTTCTACTACGAACATTTATCAAAGGATAGTAATTTATTCAGGAGTAGTAAAGGTATTGCGTATCGATTAGAATAGCAGGTCGTGAAGAAAAATTGTTCCGTTGCCTTCGTCAAAATCTTCGCTTACAAATCAATATTATTTGGATTCAAATGTGTTTGTTTTTACAATTCGATTCGAATACGATAAATAAATACATAATGGAATTCTTGAATCTGTGATTCGCGCAACCCGTTGGAAAATAAGCAAATATACTTAGGAAAAATGAGAGTTCGTCGGCGTTTAAGCCGTGATACGGGTATCTGATGTAGTCACTTTGTAGAAAATGTCTGAAGATATCTCGATTCATTGGTGGTTGATGTAAAATAACCTCTCGATTGATTTACATTTTGTTCGTCCGTTCGATGGAATATTTTTCATGCAATGCTCCGATCGTTGAACATCGTCTGAAGGACGTGGATACAGGGAGAATAGATGAAATTCGAATATATATTTGTAGAAAACTTGAAAAAATTCTGGAATACGATGCCAGCCCCGCTACGTTTCACATTCAGTCAATGCAAAATGAACAGTAGAAGCGAAGAACAACGTGAACGTTTAATTCAATCATCGTGGTATGGATTCCTTGTAAATATCGGTGAAGTGTAAAATTCTATCCCGTCGGATACCTACGTGGATGTTTCGAGGGGGAAATAGTACCTTATGATACAAGGCACAAGCACGAGGTGAAAATCCGTTCCTCCCGTGTAGAGTATACACCACTTTTTACTCGACTACGATCAAATAACCATATTTTTATGCCTGCAACGCCACAACGGTACAATATATAGGCGTAGATTATGAAATTTAATAAATAATATATTGTAAGATATTCAAATAACAATATATCTCAAATAATAGACCTAGAAACTGTTCCAGGGCAGACCTCTGGTGGGATGCACGGGCGAGACCCCACCAGGGGATCCGGGGACCGATATCCCCGACTGTAAAAAACGAATTTTAAATGTATTTGGAGCATTTTTAAAACACGAATATACTGTATCAATATACGAGGCCAAGTTTTCTCAAATTTATCAACTAAACTACTGATTGCAAGAAAAAACAGGGAACGTTATAATTTTGATATCCTTCTTCGCGTAAGAATAATACGATTATGTACAGTCTTATGCGGAGCCCAAACCTAATCGTCTCTAGTTGAAGATTAGGTCGCAATATGTATAATACACGGGAGTGTGCCAATAAAATTGATGAGAATTAGAGTAAAAAAGTAACAGGTTCCGATTCCAAAGTTTGAAATCAACTTTTTTGACTGCAAATTGACTTTTTTGCTCGCAAAATGTCTTTTTTACCCCTCTGGTCGAAAATTCGTTGGTTTCTGGCTGCGTCGAAGGAATGGAATATGATCATTTTATGGTAGTCGAGTAAAAATTCAATTATAGACGCACGTCATTTCATGTATCTAGGAAATGTATCTACTTAATGCATGAATTGACATAGTCTGCAATTTCCGTACGAACCACCTTCTACAAAATGTATCATATATGAGGGGAATGGCCTACAAAAACATTGAAATTTACGTTTTATAAAATTTATCTCCGTTCTTCGTGTTCGATTCTGTTGTATCTCTGCGATTAATCGAATACCGGCCATCGCATCGATTTCTTTTCTCCGATGTGTTTTCGATATGCACCTCCCACCGAACTGAAAAGACTTCCGGACACCTGTGATGAAAACATTTTCTATCTTCGGATTTTAGTAGGGATTGGAATCACGCATCGTGGTGACTAATCCTCAGATTCATCTCCCGAAGGAAATTCGAAAACACGATTCGTTCGACGCTAAGGATCGATTAGCAATATTATTGCTAGTACGACGGATGGTTTTGCCGGCCACAATCCTATCAGCTCTGTTTGTTGCCATAACAATTCGTCGCGTTATTTCACGGAATCAGATTAGCCAACGCCACAATAACGTACCTCTTGCGTTAAATCAATCTGTTCAATCGCCCAGGAAGTGGGAAACCCAACAACTGTTTTCGTAATTTGTCTAAGAATCACAACCGAAACGTAGATCTTTAGGAGATCTTTGGTTACTCGGGAAGAATTTTTGCTAGCTCGAGAAGTTCAACCGAACGTTCCGGTAAATAAACCTTAGCTGAAAACATTTACCTGAAATCTAGATTCCGACAAGTTGAAACTTTGATAGTGGAACAATGAAGAATAACAAAATCTGAACGGTACTTAGTTAGACAAGATCGGCGAATGCGTCAGAATTGATGAACAAGTTTTGAAAATTCGCCTTCAATATAGCAATTCTATGAAGGGGTTACGTCTAGTTAGACAAATATTGTCTAAAACTGTCAAGTCGGTTCGTCGAAAATTGGGGGAATTATCAGTGCCTTAATTTTTACGTTTCATCTATGCGTACAAGGTGTTCCAAAAGTATGAACACCCCTGAATAACTCGCCGGGAAAGCATTTTTGAAGAAAATATTTCCCACGAACGTTTTAGGATTCTTCTCCGGCTATTCAATGACTGGATGTTACCTTGACTTCGACTTTAAACTTTGATTTTTGTAATGAAAAGCCCTAATTTTTCTTACACATTTGGATTCTACGCTCAAAAATAGGTATCTTTGGCGAGAATTTTTTTCTTGATACTGCTTCGTTCTTTCGCTAGACGCCGCGAAGGGTTGAGTTCCCTGGTCGTAATATCTTCAAAGTTATGCAAGATATCGAATCATCTTTCATACGACAATCTTATTTCGGAGTTTGCTCATTTACCGCGCGGACAGCGATGCAACAATTTTATTTACGTTTACAAATCGGTAACTGAACCGTGGGATCACATTTCAACGATCCGATCACGCTGCGCACGGCTACGGTTTTTGATTCGTCGATTGTTCGAAGGAATTTCGATTCGGATGTTTCGTCGAGAATCCGAGCGCGAAACTGTAGCGTCGATATTCTCCGATTTAAAAAGCATCGCGTGTTGTAGATTCACATCTCCCTAGAGACATCACCCCTATCCGGATTTTCCTGCACCCGATGACTACGAATAAATGACTGTTATTCACGATACGACTCAGCACGCGCGTTCACATCTTAGCACGATTCTTGTTTTCAAATTATACAAGTAACAGTAATGCCAACCTCGCCCATCAATTATACGAGTCTGCGAAATAATCTTTTTTATAAAGATGTTGATGTTTGTAATAGTGCTCCTAAACGTAATTCCAAACTATGTACGGTACTAATACACCACGGATCATTTAATAGATACGGGTGACCGTATGTCTCATTGAAAAGTCCGCGATTACCGAAATCAAATCAGAGATTTTGATTTTTTTAAAATTATTCTATTAAAATTCAAATGAAATAACATATTCGTGTCAATATAGGGGAAAGTGGGGTGGAACGGCTAGGGGAGGCCTAAAAGGCTCGCTAAAAAAAAATTGGCTTGCTCGCACTTTCGCTCCATGGGGGACTGTACGAAACGGTATGCAATGCGTTGACAGTCATCAAAAATGTTTAGGGTGGGTCTAAACAGCCAACTCAAAGAAAAGTGACGCAATGGCATTCTCACGTCGAGGTGAGTGAGATAACCCTACTTTATGTCGCGTGGTTTCAGAGAAGAATTCAGAATGCAGAAAATAAATAAATCAGTTTCCATTGCGTCTTACACCCTCGAGAGAGAACTGGTTCAACATTTCACTGGCACACTACATTTTTCAGTTGAATAAATTCACCTACATTTTTTCAGCCAAGAATTTTTCATTCAATTTCCATTTCTATAGTTTTATTCAATTTCGTGATAATCTCATCCATTCAATTCAAATCCTTTTCTTCAATCGAACTCAATTCTCTTTCTCTGTCATTCACCCTATAATTTATGTTAATATTCGGAGGTTTCGATTGATTGTTCATATGTAAGAAAAAAATTATCGTTTTTTTTGCGTACCTAGTTGATTTTCATTAATTCACGTGAATTCCAGTAAATGAAAAAGAATTTACAAAATTCGTGACTCATCAATCAAACGGAAATGCCAGTAAGCATTTTTTCTAGGGTGGACGACGTTGCCCTACCCTTTCGGTTTTGCATCGTTCACAGTGGAATCACGTTGCATGAAGTGTTATTTCACTCGCTTCGACGTGAAAATGCCGTTGCGTCACTTTTTTTTTAAAAGTTAGCCTTATAATAGCCGCCCTGAAAATGTTTGACGACTGTCAGCGAGTGCGAGTAAGTCAAATTTTTGTGGTGGGTCGTATAGCCCCCCCCCCCCCCCCCCCCCCCCCGGGCGTTCCGCGCCACCTTCCCCTGAATACATGAATACATGAATAAATACAGCGTATCTTTGTAAAAACAAACATCTGCGCTCAAGCAGCGGGCGAATTCTTTTTTGACTTACAATTAGATTACAGAGAGATGAATAAATCCGACTTGTTGCGGGGCTATCGAAGATAGTTGAATAAATTAATCCCTGCAGTCACATGAAAGTAATACTCAAATTCATAAAATATTAACAAATAATATGATCGTTTTAGTATTATTATTATGTTAAATATTTTAGAAATGGTACGTACTTGTAAAAATGGAAAGTAAAAAAATGTTGATGTGATATGTTAGAAATGGAGTTTATATTTGGAATGAGCAAGTCAAAATCCGTAGGTTCTATGCGAGAGTATTCTAAAAAATTGTTCATCGTAGACGATGTTATCGTAATCCTCGCGAAACTTTTTGATTTTAGCTCTATTTTTCAATGAAAACTCCAGGAATCGCTCCAACTAAAACCCTATCGATATTTTTATTCGCCTTCTTTTGTTTTTCCATACTTGCCTCCCATTTCATTTTCCATTTTCATGAAAAATCTTATTCGAATATTGCGAATGTATAATAATATATTTCTATACTCACGATAAACGATTCACGTATTCATACGTACGTGCATAATATGCTAGGATAGAAATGAGCAAAAATCGTCGCTCCATTTCTTCCGCTGTTTTTATCCCTCGCATCGTCTATCGAGCAGCATCTTATTCCTCATTCGGTGTTTCGTGTTCTCCACGTTCCATTTTCATTCCTTATTGCTCGTTTTGTTATCTATACGAAACATAAAACACGAAAGGATCTCTTTCCCAATATGAAGAACTACCGCGGCGACGGGGAAATTTTCCAGTATCATTTACTTCAATTTTATCTCGCTTCGATCACCGTACTCCGTTCATTTTCATCATTCCCTAAAAATAAATCGTTTCTACGGATATTTTCATTCATCGACTTCCGCGACTCTACGAAAATAAAGCGACGACAGTCTTGTTGGTTACGACGCTGCAGTTAAAATTTACTCGTCTCTCGCCGATGGTCGCAATGTGGTAGGATTAACGTAGAGAGGCGATGTTCTTTTGCCTTCGGAAACTGAAGCTAATTGAATATAAACCGATGAACAATCGACCGTCCTACTTCCGGATCTATCGATCCCGAAAATTCCGCGAGCGACGATAGATTCCAGGAAAATCGCGCCACTCGCGGGCCAGTGTTGCGTTACGCTCAAGTCTCGCGGCTTCTCCTACATCCGGTACGATATGCGTTGAATAAAAAAAAAAAGTCAACGGCTTGCGTGCTGAACCTCGCGTCACCGCAGAAATGCGGAATACATTCTTAATTAAGCGGTGACCAGCGTCCTTAATTAATATCAACTCGCACGTGACGTAAGCATCTGAAAAAACATGTGCGATAATATTTATTATTCGATCCTATCATTTCGTTCGATTCGTCAAGAACACGTGCGACGTACACAAAATCCTAGAAAAAAACTAGAATCGAATCGTGATTCGTCAACAGCCAATGATCGTTCGATTCCTAATAGGAAGTTCATTTTAATTAAAACATTGAAAAGGAGTTTTTTTCTTCTTGATTTCCTCTACCACGTTTCGAAACCTCTACCCTGTCGATGTAGCAAATAATTTCGTGGAGTTGTCGTTGATCTGTCGGTAATAAATATACAGTGGACTCTTGATAAGTGGCCTCTCGCCAAGTGGTCCTTCTCCTGCGTACGGATTCACTCGACCTTCGCTTGCGGTCCCCGCTGCATGTCCGCTGCGCGCGCGCTGGTGCTCGTTGGCGTGTCATTGGCCAGTAGTGGAAGCTCCGAATTTCCGAAAATTCTCTTCCCCTAGGGCCCCGTTTGAGGGCCACTCATCAAGAGTCCACCGTATGATCAACCGCGGCGAGACTGCAAAACAACTATCAACGAGTCTGAAGTCGAAATAAATTTGTAAAATATATTTATATCCTCCCTTTCGAGCCAAATTTTCTTTCGATACTCTCCTCAAAGTATATTTACGTAATTTTTCGTGAATTTCATCGCGAAATTGTTTATTCTGCCTTCGCGCTGAATTAATTGAAAAAATTAATCAAGTTTCCGAGCAAGTCTGAAATAAAAAGACACTGAATCAGTATTCTTTTTTTCACATCAGATGTGAAAAAAAATGCAGATAATTTGTGGTGATACGGCGCGTATCTACTTTCAAGTTATGGACGTGGTGTACTTTCTTTTATCTATCGGATGCTATTTGGAAAAATAGAATTATAGTCCAGTCAATATGTCCAAATATTTGCTCTGGAATCGCAACAATTTGGTCGGCTCTTTTTTTTATTCGTTGAGGGGGGGGGGGGGGGGGGCAGGGTCACTGGTAGTGTGAATTTAAAATGGCTACCAAATCGTGCAGTTGCGTATATTCACTATTTTGAATTCTATGGAAAAAAATGTTTTTTCTTGAATACCTCAGCCATTTCAAATTTTAACGAAAAGTTGTAAAAAACAAATTTGTAGAAAATTTAATTTTCTACAACTTTGTTTGCTATAATTTTTCTTTTAAGATCCACATTTTGTTAACCAAAATAATCGGAATTTCCTGTACACAGGCGTTCAGTTATCGAATGTTCCACGATGAAGTATTTTGACAGTTCTCTTCTTGTTCGCCGTTGACGTAATATCGATCTGAGAGGAAAAATTATAGGAAACAAAGTGGTAAAAAATTAAATTTTCTTCCTACAACTTTTCGTTGAAATTCCAAACGACCGCGGTATTCTAGAAAAACCATTTTTTTTCATAAAATTCAAAATAGCGAGTATACGCAACTGCAAAATGTAGTCGCCATTTTGAATTTACACTACCAGTGCCCTCCCCCTCCCCCCCTCCCCCAACAAATAAAAAAATTGACCGGACTATTAGTTTTTCCTCCAAATGGTTTCGCTCAATTTTCCTGAAATACAGCTATTCGAATGATAAGATAAGATAGGGAGAGGGAGAGGGAGAGGGTGAAAATGAAAGGGGAAAGAGGGAGAGAAGGAGAGAGGAAGGGAGGGAGAGAGGGGAAGAGACGGATTGGTGGTAGGGACAGGGGGTGAGGGGGACAGGGAGATTGGGGGGCGGGAGAGGGGGGGGGGGGGACAGGGAGCGGCAGAGCGTGGGAAGAGGGTGGGAGGGGGAAGAGGGGGAAGAAGAGCGGACCAAAAAATTTTATACGCTTGGTTAATGTGAACTCAATTCTGATGACCCACCGACACAACTACACGATTTTCTTCGTTGTGCCGAGAGTCCCTGCGATATAGTGTTGTCATGTTTTACAGCAGTGCTCCATCAACATCAGTTAATTTCAGAAAGTAGGTCCTGTTCGTGATTCTAATAGTTGTATATTTTGGGTAGTATTTCAGTCTATTAAAATACGTGAAATATCGATTCAGCAGGTCAGTGAAACCAATTAGAGTCATTGAAATTATTTTGGACATATATCTGTATTCTCGGTATATTGAATCTCATATTTTATTACGGAAAGTTAGGAGAAAAAACATAGTGGATATTTGGAAACCTCGGCTGCGAATAAAGCTATGTTTTCGATCTAATATACAAACTCATACTGTTTACGATTCAGCATGGCCGAATATTTTCTTCAATAAATTCATAATTCGGGATGAATGATACATTTCAATATGCAATTACCGATACGTACGTTCGAAGATATAAGTGCTACGACCTATTCATCGAGAAAATTTCAGCATTCGTTGTCTAGATGACTCGCGCACATCTTGCGCTTGTAACGAAAATGTAATCGATTTATACGTAGACTTCAACTGTCAGGTACGTGAAAAGCGGTGATAGGAGCAGAATATATTATTCCTGTCAAATAAATTCTGAAAATTAATGTTTGCTTTCGAGATTATTTTTATACATTTCGAGAAACCTTTTAACGAGCTAGCCTACTAGAACGGATGAATTCGAAATTTTTCAAAGGTAAGACCTGGCACGTTTCGGTTATCACGAGGAATAAGTGATGATGAAAAATTGTTGCGATGCAGATTTACATGTATTATGATTGAAGTTATTAGGATCCGAACCTTGGACAAATAAAAACATCGATCGTGACATTGAAATTTGTAGCGAATGTTTCGTAAATATTATGAAATAAATGCAGAAAACAGACGTAAAAAAGCCGGGGAAACAAATATGTAATGATAACAGCCGAGACCAAAAATATAAATAGCAAAAATAATAACAAATACAATTTCACGAAGGTATATCTTATTCATTTGAATTAATTCGTGTACTATTCTTCGAATAATAATAAACTACACTGTTGAAACTACAACAGTCGAAAACATAAACTTCAACTGCAATAGTGAATCTCAATTTTCCCCGACCTTTCGTTTCAAAGAAGACTCGGGATTACTCTATACCCCATCTTTTTTCTGATCCTGCGGTTTACGAGACTACCTGAAGTTCAATTCGTTGTTTTTTGCTGCAGGTCATTCCACAGCTGATGTAAATTATTGGAATAAGAAGATGCTCACGTCGATATTGCAACTTTGTTGTTGCAAATAGATATTTTTTCTAAATAGAACATATCGTCAAGTCTCACGAGGACCTTTGGCATGACTAGGTTATGCCACAGTAGATTTTGGGAAGGAAGTAGCTATGAGTGGCGGCGTAATTTTCGAAATTCCGTGTCCCAACCATTAATTGACGGTCTCAACGAATAAAGGCTGATTCACACTATACGGCACGGACCGTCGCGTAACGGCAACGACACGTACCGGAACCGCTACAACAATTCTACGCGTATATTGACATTGCACCGGCAGGTATCCGTCAGTTAGCATTTAGTAGCCGCAATAGATCTATCGTGGAGCGACAATGAACTTGGCTGTTATATCCTTACTTCTAGACGAAGACGAAACTAGAAAATTCAAAAAACGTAAACGAAGATGGGTACACTCAATATTAATGAAAAGAAAGGCCGAGGGAGAGTTCTGGACTTTATTTAAAGACTTATTAAAGTTTGACGACAAGTTTTGCCATTATTTTCGAATGGCGAAGTCGACATTTTATGATCTATTAAAATTAGTGAGACCGGTGATACTTCCAAAAAAATCCACCGATCGAAAAACTTGCTGTTTGTTTAAGGTCTTTTGCGATTGCTTTCCAAGCATTTTCTTTGAACACATCGTTACTGTATTTCGAGCGGCTCACAATCAGTGAATACAACGCTTCCCACGATCTTACGCTCACAATCAATTTTTCCTGGTTCATTTTGGCTGAGCTCGGTCCGTCGTTTATCGTTATCTAATTCCCACTGGCAGACAGGCACCGATACGGACCGAAAACGGACCGTCAAAACATTGCTTGCGAGAAATTCGGACGGCGCCGGTCCGTGCCGTTGTCGGACAGCATGTACGCTCCCACTCAAATCCACGCTACAAAGTTTTGTCGTGCCGGTGCAGGTACGCGTAGTTGCTGGTACGTGACGGTCCGTGTCGTATACTGTGAATCAACATTAATAGCACTAGACCAAAATTACCACGAATATTAGAACAATCAAAGAAAATGCCCCGAATAAAAGCACCATACACATTTTTTATTGATATACATACAAGATTTGTGTCCATATTTTGAGTATGTATTGTAAAAGGTATTAGTCCATTCAGGGCATATGCAATTTATGTTACGTTGGAAAAAAACCTTACCTTATTTTATTGAAAGTGAGTATATATTTTAGTACAAAATTGTCCATTTGTAGATTCTAATGAAAATTGTCTTCGAGTCCTCAAATATTTATTAGGTAAAACAAAATACAAAATTTGTTGATGTTCGTATTCGTGATGGAATTGAATTTGTTGCTTTCATTCGAGGAAAAAATGTTTTGTTGCTTTTATTTGTGAATAGCTCGTTTTCGGTTACATCTTTGGTGCCGAGTTTATTTTGGTGCCTTTAGCCGTCAGGACCACTTTAATGTTTTCGAGTGTACGCGGTAGGTAGACCGAGAGCTATTCTAACCTCACGATTAGTTACGCGAGTTAGGTACCTGAAACCCCGAGAGTACCGAGACTTACGCGAGAGTCAGAGAATGACATGACTTACATCGGATACGGAGACGTGAGGACATGAATTCCCGAGGAGCGATACGTCGCGTCCCATCGGCTCAATGACTAATTTAGCCTGTCAGCAGTTATTGTTTTGTTTTTTTGTTGTTTTTTTCTCAAGCTACACAACTGGAGACGTATCCATTTTTTGCTACGTACCTTGCGCATTCTTGTTTCCAAGGCTAGAAACGTTGCCGCCGGATTGCCGCTCAAATTGTCAATAATTATTACCGAATTGACAATTTTACGCGTGTCGTTGAAATCTAATTGACACGCAACAGCGCATCACGCTCGTTCGATTACGAAAGTATATTTGCGAACGTTCGTCGTCTGACGTATTCGATCGATTATTATTTTTCCCACTAGTATAAAATTCACGTAAACAACTAGTGACGAATATAACCGCAATTGCAACGATCAAATAAATACAAAAAGTTGAAAAAAGCTGGAAAAAAGTTAACGATACGTCTAAACAAGTAGCAATAATTTCGTTCGGGTGTCGTTTCGCTCGAGGCTGCTGTTTTGCATCGAAAAAACACGACCAACACTCATATCAGATCCAGAAATAAGCTCACTGTCACTCGTCACTATCATCTAATAGTCTTCTACAAATTTCTGTACGTTCTGATTCATTCGTTTGTTCGTGCCAAATGTTTGACACCCGCTCGTGACGTGGCTAGGATTTTATTTATAACTTTAAAATTAAAATTGCATCACATGTATTTTTATTCATTTCAAGAAATATAATCGAAGGGAGAAGAAAATGCCTTGTATTAACAGCAATAAACGTGATATTTCTATACGACAATCGTAAGGTTACATAATTTTGAAGGAATTTAACACAAAAATGGATTTGACGGCTGCCGCGCTCCTTTTGACCGAAATCGTCGACGCCTTCGTTGCTGGAAAAACCACATTCTTCTCCGCATGCCAACAACGACGGATATCTGCCTAAACATTATCTCGCGCATTCAGTTTTTTCCATTTGGAAAATGGCACCCCGCGTCGAAGATCGATAAATGAAAATAATTCGCGCGTAAAATACGATGAGCTGGCGCATTCATTTTATTTACCATCAAATCCAACCGTCTGTTTTTCTCGTTGTTATTTCGTCAATGAAGGACCACAGCCAACAACTGGGGTTTCGACGCTAGAGTTTCAAGTCACTGCTGAACCATAATCATCGGTTAAACGTTTTCTTCGAGAGAGAGCCTAGGCAATTTGTATACGAGCATTGTAACGCGAGTAAGAAAGCAAATGATCATAATTGGTCCCAGTCGGATCCGTCAATGAAATTCTGGAAAGAGGTGGGCGAAACGGCGAGAAACGGTTTCGAAACGGAACCGTGACGATTCGCTCGTTAACGGTCACGAGACCCGGCGCACGTTAGTCACACAGCTACTGACTCATATTATTTCGCATTCGATTCGCGTAACGTGACTTATCCGACAGGCGCACGCGGCGGCGATCGAAAGTAAAAGAAAAACGAACGGCGATTTGTCGATCAAGCGTAACGCGACTACAAGCAATGGACGTATCGTTAAACGTACCCATTATACAGGTCGATCAAATCGTTTTTTACGAAGATGTTTTACTAAGCATTAATGTTTGAAATATTGCCTCTAAACGTAGTGTAAAAGTATATATACTCGCGAATGTAGTACACCACCTCGCATTTAGTCGACATAGGGCGGGACCACTGTGCCTCGTAGAATTAATATGGAAGTAATGCTTGAATCTACGAAGTAATAACAAATAGAACGAACATTTTAGTATTATTTTCATCTACCCTAATATTATAAAGAGGTACATCTGTAAGTTTTGTACGTTTGGATGTAGAAGGTAATCTCCGAAATTACTCGTCAGATTTCACAAATTCTTTCGCCAATATTTAGAATGGACTTTCAGGGTGGATATAAGCTATTGGATTATCTTGTTAAAATAAAAAGGTTCTTCTTGGCGATCAATTTTGTAACAAAGGTCGACGTACAAACGGTCCTGCGTATGCGTTATTTACGAACGTTGGTTTAACGGAAGAGTTATTTGAATGCTTTCTTCAGACAAGTTGTAGAAGTTGAAAACATCTGTGAAGAAGGCCGCGGCGACTTTATATCAAGGTTAAGGTAGCGTGCTCGAAGAGTGCGGACTTAAGCTTCAACTAGTTATACAAAGAAACACCCAAAAAACAGTTTCTTGACTCAAGTCAGTTGAAGATTGGTTCAAGCATTAAACTACTTGTTTCAACCAGTATAGTCATTTCTCCTATCATTCCGAAATTCAGACTCGTTATAAGTAGAAAATAGTGTCAATTCATGAAATAAGGCCTCGAGTCACAAACTACGTGAATCAAACTGGAAAAAAGACTTGATTCATCCAGAAAACCGGCATGTTTCATGTAGTATGACTAATTCTCTCCCAGTCCAAAATTCGGATCCTCCTTAAGTACATAATCGACGTGATTTACGAAACACCACGTCAATCCACGAGATACTTGTTTTGAACCGAAAAGAAGTTTGATTCGTACCGAAAATCGGTTTGATTCCAGCCTCAAAAAAAGTTTGATTCGTACCGTAAATCGGCTCGATTGAACTCTTTTCTTCGCCAATTATTAAATGTTGAATTATCTCGACAATGAGTGAGTGATTCTTAGCGACAATGCACGAGACTCTACGTAGGATATTTCAGTAGTGAAGTGGTAAAACATAAGTCATTTTTTTATCATGTCGAGTTTTTAGGAAATATCTCGGGATCCAAGGGAGATGACGAAATTTTTATGGAAACCTTTTTCATAGAACAAAATGAGAGCTACATAAAAGGTTTCCACAAGAATTTCACTATCCTCCTCAGATTTCAAGATATTCATTAAAAAACTCACCCTGAGGATAAGTTGACTTATCCTGTTTCACCACTTTGCCACCGATTTACTCAGCTACGAAAGAAAAGATTTTATAATATGAATGCACAATCAACCAAATTTTCCTACTCGATTCTGTCCACGGTGCAATGTTTGCTGTTGAAATATAAAAGGGAGGAAAATTCTACCATAAACATCTCTAAAGTTATACATCTTCTTGATGAAAAAATCTTCCGAATAGATGTCAATTCCCTTCACGTTAGAGAATATACAACAGAAACTCATATTTTCCTGGTATGTACAATATTTTTTCACCGTCGGTTACTAAAATTTCTCATTTTTCTATTTACCTTCAATCGTCCTTGAGAGCAGGCCGACCTGGTTGAAAAACGCTAGAGGTGGGACTCAAGTCGCGAAAAATCACGAATCAAGCCGAAGAATAATATTTGAATCAAGTCGAAAAATGATACTTTAATCAGGTTGAGGTTGCGATTTCAATTTAGTGGAACCAAATATTCCGATCAAACGAGAAGATCATCTTCGGTTCAAGCCGAGAGAAATGGTTTGAATCAAGCCGAACCCTACTCGAATCAAGTCAAACGCCACTTGGATTGAGCCGAGATTTCGATTTGATATTTTCAAAACCAGCCGGATTCAAGTTTTCTATAGCGCTTTGAATTGTGTCGACTCCCGACTTTATTCAACCCGACTGATATCACGTCAGTGTTCCCGGTATAAATCATGAAACTTTTTTTTGGGTGATAGTAACAACATCGAACACTCACGCATATTTTTGGCCCTTTATTAACATTATTGCACTAGAATTTTGTATTGATACGTAAACTGTTAGTAAAAAAAATGATAAGTACAGGAAGTCGTTTGCGCACTTTTACAAATAGTAGCGTATAAGAGTGCGCGCCGAATTTCACGTGCATGTATTACGGTTTAACGGGAATGCGAGCGCTATTATATTATTTTCTCTGCAAAAATCAACGGCTGCAGTAGGGCAGTGAGATACGTGATTATCCATTATGAGTAAGACCGGTATTTCTTTGGAAGGCTTATCGTATTCCTTGGAATGGGACATAAACTCTATGAAGAGATCACAGTTAATAAAGCTGCTGTCGGATGTCATTCCTATCAGAGATGGTGGGGCTCCATCTGAAAGTTCAGCCTTCATTCTTTCTCTAGGATAGATAACAGTAGAAGGGACGAACTGGCCATCCTCACTCATGGCGCAGACTGCAGTGACATTCGTACCTCTCTCGGCACTAGATATTTTGTTGACGCACTGTTGTATTATTACGATCTTACATTCACAAACTTAATTTCACGCGGAGAACGCCGCGGTCACAGCTAGTCACTACATATTATAAAACCACCCGAGACGAAATTAAAGATGTGATTTGAGCCTCATAAGCCTCGTTTTTGTTGTTGTCGGGCTTGCAACGAAATGTGATGTATTTTCAACCTCATCGGCCTAAAAGTGGGCCTTTGCGGTCGAATTCATTACTTTGAATTTGTATATTGAGCCTAAAAGGCCTATTACATCTATGAAACTGCTTGAAATCATATTCTGAGCCTAAACAACCTGCTAGGAGGCTCTGTAGGTAACTTTTACATTTTCAGGTTGTGGAACAGGATTCTTCACAGCAGAAGAAATTATCAGTCTTGGAGGAAATTTGATATTTCGAATTATTTTTTTGCTCATATCACGGAGAATATCCGCTAATTATTACAAAAAGCATTTTCCATTTAAAAAAATTTCCCGCTAACGACAACTATTTCTTTTAAACCCAGATAGAATTTCGTGATCATCATGGTCATCATGGAGTATGACACAATTGTTTGTCAGCACGTTGACTACATATTGTCAACGTGGGATGATTAACAAAATATAGTTGTAAATATGCCTACATATTTTAATCACGATATGACTCCTTTTATTTCTAATACATTGAGTACATATCATGGTAGAAAATTTCCATCATTCCATGATCGATTCTTTGTTGCATTCCATGTTGACATAATCGAAACATAAGTACAACATGCTGTGATCACCATTTTATGCACTCATAACGCGATCACGGCATGATGAAAACATGACAGCATTGGATGAACGCGTTCTCCTCGCGTCAACTTTGGGTGTGATAAAAGCAATCATAGAGTGTTAGCTTTTGCGTGGTGTAGTGGTAGGGTGCGTGCTTCATAATCGTTAAGTCCGTGTTTAGATCCTGGGTTCGGAAACCAGATAGATGCGACAATTGTAGGCAGGTTCATATCTATAGTTGGAGCAGGAGGGAGTGAATTTTCTGGGATGGTGAAATCGCAATCCATTAGGTTGAACAAACGCTAATGCTCAATTACTAAAAGTTATAATTTTGTTTTGATATTTTGTACAAATATGGTTGCTATATGCGTTCAGCAATGCGTCGGATAATGTACGGATAGTTAACTGAATATTGTCATCATTCGATCTAGTCACGCCACGACGGCAATATGAGCGCAATATGGTCGATAATAAGATACACATGGTTGTTACATTCGATGATTTTGTATGATGGAAATCTGACAGCAACTGTTCTCTTTGGGTATCCATTCCCCTTTCCCTTCTTTCCTATCTGTCTGTCTGCTTGAACACGATAAACTCTAAAACTACCGAACGAGCGGATTTTCAACAATGAACGGAGTGATCCAAGAGGAAGGCTTATATGTATAATTTATTAATGTTTTGTGTAAATTGGTTGAAAAATGACGATGATTGTTGAATATGTCGGGAAAAATCGAGCCGACTGTGAGCTTTCATCGAAAACGCTGTCTAATCCCTCTGAGACATAATAACAAATATCTCAAAATAATAACAAAATAAGCTGATGCGACACTACGACAGAAAAAAATGTACGCACATATGCTCGGCTATCCGTGCGAAGCGGAAGCGGGTTGCTAGTGTTAACATCTTACAATTAGAAACAGTACGGATTTGTAAAAGTGGGGGAAAAAAGTTGTTATGTTAAAAGTTTATATTTCTAACGAGCAAGTCAGAATCTGTATGTTTCAAGTGAAAGTATTCAATAGTATATTGTGTACCATGGCGGCGAAGTAAGCCTTATACAACCGAGCGGGATTTTGCGATACGAGTCGTAGACAAGTATCGTAAAATCTTGCGAGGGTAAAAGACTTACTGACGCCATGGTACACACGATATTTTATGCAACAAGGGCATGTTAAAGCGTTTTTTATCCGGTACGCCCAATGGAAAGAAGTGAGGTTAGGACAAAATCCTGCTCTGGTTGGAAGCTAACGCGCATGCGCGCAGTACGTAAAACTACACTTTCAACTCCTAGGAGTTAAAACACGTACTCCGCGCTTGCGCATCGTTTTCGTTCCCGCGCCGTCATCAAAAGGACTACTTTAGTACCAAACACAAGCATAAAAAAACGTGCAAAACGTACCTGCGTTGTATAAGAAAAGTTTTCGTCGCAAACTTGTGTCATATTCGACGCGCGAGTAATTGTTTACCAAACTTATTGGCCACAAAGTATCTAGTGTGTCGCGAACTCGAAGACGAAGAACACAACGCTTCGATGACGCGACGTGTTCAACGTTGTTCGTCGATAAAATCACAACAATAACAACGCTGCTTTACAAACTTTGATCGCACGTCCCATGCCATTCGCTATTTACGCACAATTTGTGTCTCCAGATTTTCAACGGATTCACTTTATTGGCGGTTACAAAGCTCGTTGTACCGGCAATGCTTGACATTCTGATGCCGTCACGCCTCTCGGTAGCCCTTCCGGATATTTTCCCCGTAAAGAACCTGTTGCAAACGTAGCGAATTACGTTTTTTGTCCACACGCATCCGCGTACTTTAAAACGATCGATGCGCGATCATACGATAGCTCCAGATTTTATCTGCTGTTTTGCACATCGAGTGCCAGATTTTGATAGTCCGTGTCGATTATGGTGGATTCAATCCGTCACCGGCAGATCGGTCTTTGTCGCGCCCAAATCTGTTCTTCGAGATTCCAATATTCGCCCGGTAAAATTGACCAGTCGATGATGGCACGACATCGCGTCGACGAACACGCGAACTGAAGCGGAAAATTGAGAGAAAGGCTCGATGTCATGATTGGGAAATTTTATCTTGTTATTTTATTTTTCGCGACTGGAAGATACACGGCGTATTTCATTTTAATTGAAAAATTGGATAATCGTGATCATCATGCATGCACGATCATGATCATTCTCCCGAAATGAGTATATTGATACTTGCTCAACATCTGCGGTTAATGGAAAAAGAACCACAACGATGACACGTTATCAGGGCCGAATTAAAACACACAAGGCCCGGGGCTAAAAAATTACGAAGCCCACTTAATGAATTCGAAAACCCGGAAAAACAAGGGTAATAAAATGTCATAGGCATTTCCAATGAATAATTTAAATTATATATTTGTTTACTAATAATTATTACACATATCATTCTTTCACAACATAATTTATTATCGTTTCGAATTAATATAACACGTGCTGAGTATTACACGAATCATAATTTCAACGAAAGACAAAAAAGGCAACTCCGTGAGGAATGTTTCTCTCATGGTCGATTATATGTAGGATTTTCGAAAATTGAAAATACTGCTAATCAAATAATTTTTATAAAAACGGGTAAGAATACTCGAAACTTCATTTATTCAAAGTTTTTTGAGTAATTTTTATTTAAACTTGGTATTAATCAGCGCGGGCGATCCGCGATGGGGGTTGCTAGTCGTATAGAAAAGACATAATATTTTCGCATTTCATCACTTGTTTTACTTCCCTGCGTTAAAAGTTATAATAAATAGGATTGTTACGATCCGAGCGACTGGACCCTCAATTTCCGAAAATAGTAAGAAGCGGCACGTCGAGTCTGCGAGCCATTTAAAGAAGTGATGGGTTCGATTGAATCTAGACGAATGATTGATGGAATCTACGAAAGATTTATTAAAAGGTTGTTCCTATTCCCACGATCTACAATAGGTAATTAAACCGACTCGACTCTGAGGGAGACTCGAGGAAGTAAGAATTGGGATATCGGTTAATTGGCCAGGCAGAGAGGGTCAACCGAATGATTATCGAAGGTGACGGTCAGGCGATGGCTGTCTTCGCGTAATGATGTTTCCCCCCTTTTTGCGTTGGACCCCTTTTGGCGTTGGCCGCGGAACGGCCGCTGGTAGCTCCGCAGTCGATGGATTCCACTGTTTCAGCGGAACGACAGACGGAGACCGTTCGTTACACTCCCGGGGCAGGGGAAAAGGCGATAATCCGCCGTCGCTAATTTCGCTCACGGAGGGCGAAGAAGTCAAATAGCGAAATAAAAGCTGAGAAGAAAAAAAAATGATCGTGGGCACTAGGGAATTCTACCATCCTTACCTCAAAGGGAATTTCACCAAGGAGGAAGAAGGTGCCCTGCTCGTTGAGGACCCACTGAACGGACCCTTATAGCCTAAGAACGTAAATATATGTGTGTGTGTATGTGTACAAGTATATATATATATAGGGGTGGTCCGTAGCGCTCCTGCGTTGGCCGGTGGTCGTCCTCCCTTAGTGGTAGTATGTCCTGTTAGTTGCGGTACTAGCCAAGTTCTCCCGGCACCGGGACACGTCGTCTGCATCGTCCCCCGTCGAGCTTGGTGAGTCGGGTGGCCAAAGCAGGGCCAGGCGTCCTCTGGCCGCGCGCGGCGTCGCGGGCGCGGGGTGGTGGCATCCTCGCTCTCCACCGCGTGTCCCCTGTGCCTACTGTCCTTCGACCGGTATCGGCCTAATGTCCGGCACGGCGAGCTGGATGGTCGGCCTACCGTCTTCTCCGCCCCCGCTGGTTGCCTGTCTACCTGTGAACTTTCTACAGAATATTAATTTGAGGAGGGTCCCCCCCGAGGGGGAACCTCTTCGCGAGAAATACGGCGGTGATCAGGGTACCCACCGACGCGAGACTGAAGATCGCGGACTTCTCCATTATTTGAAACCGGCATTCGACATGTCGCTTTTCTGCGATCGTTTTCGCACGCGTGATGATCTCGTTGCAGCGCACACCGTTCGCGGTCGCACCTGATTTGGCGATCGATTGTTTCAACCGGCTATCTAGCGATGATTCCTGGAATGTTCCTGAACAGCGAGTAATCCACCAGATCGACTATCGGGACCGTCAGGACGTTAACGATCGTCGGGCGTAGATCGCTACCTCGCTAACAGCGACCAATTCCCCGATCGTCGTTCCTTCCTCCGATTCGATCGGGAATCTTTCGGTCCGCAGTTCGCCTTTCGTTTTAGATAGCACTTCTAAAACCATTTCCAATGGCACCAGTCGCGGGTGTACCTGTCCATGTCGACCGAAGAGAATCGCATCGACCAGGACCTCGGTGTCAATTTTGAACTGCGTGATTTCTTCTTGGACGAGTAACAACGTCGTCCGGAATTTTGCCCGCACGAGTTCGCTTTTTCTCATTTGAACTCTGTCATTCAGGTGATTGTATGGTTCCGCCAGTGTCGCGAACTCATCCATGAGGTTCGCCATATTCCCGTAAATTTTGGAGAATTCGGCGGTTACCAGAGAGGTCTGGTCGGCGAGAAGGATGGTGACGTCCTTCGTGTTGTTTCCGATTGCTTCGACGTGATCGTCCATTCGTGCCTCGTCTCCTTCGTCCATCGTACCCCAGACAAATTTGCTGTTTTTCCCTCCAATGCTGATCAAGGCTCGTCGTTTTCGGTATCCGGAATACTTACGCGGAGTCAGTTACTGAAGACTGCTCGTATCCTTCAATGTTTTCTCCAGTCGTCTTCTTTGTTCGCGTAGAGTGCGTTCCATCCTTACGTTCATCGCGCTGTCGGGTACCCCGTTCAATTCGCGAACGAGCTCATCCAATAGCGGCCCCTTTCGGAGGTACGGCTCCACATCGAAGACGTGTACGAATTTCAAACTTGACGAGTAGAACCAAATACCTCCGTCCGCCTCTGGGATCATCCCCGGGTTTGCGGTCATCCTCGCGACCGAAACGCGGAGGGCTGCATTTTCCGTTGCATGGGCCCTGGAATTGAAATGACAGTGACCGCCCCTGTCCAAATCGTCTCGTTCGTCCCTTGCCGGCCGTTGGCTTATCGCCCGATGCGCGCACCCTCGGACTCATAATGTCGCGACCCGTGTCGAACTCGCTCGTGAATTCGTGTCGGACCCCCGAGTGACGGGTCTCCGGTACCCCGCTTCACCTCCTTATTCTGGTGGGGGTGGGTAAGCGCGCTTAATTTTATCTATATGGACTTACCTTCGTTCGCCATTCCGGAATTTTAAGTTTAACGTTACGCGGTTCGATCATCGCGATTATTTCAACCGGTCCTACGTACTCGCGGTCGAGTTTCCCGTACTTTGGTTCATTAAGGAGGTAGACCATTTTTCCTGTATCGAAATTCCGAACGTTCAACCTCCTGTCGTAATATTTCTTAGCGCGTTCCTTCGCACGTATATGACTAAGGAGGGGGGGGGGGGGGGGGGGAGGGGGCGAGTCTCACTCGTTTGCCAAAAACCAGCTCGTGCGGCGTGTGCATCGTTTCTTCGTGTACCCTCGTACGCCAGCATCGCGTACGGCAGCCATCTATCCCAATCGCGGTCGAAAGCTCCGCATTGCTTTAAATATTTCGCTAGCACGTGGTGGCTCCGCTCTACGCTGCCGTTCCACTGCGGTTGGCAGCCGGTGGTTCGCATCTGCCTTATTGGGAAGATCTTCGCGAGTTCCTTCATCGTCTGACTCAAGATCGTCCTTGGTCGGTTAGTACAACGCGAGGAGCACCGAACCGGCTGATAAATCCGGTACCGAACGTTTCGGCTACGTCGACCGCTGATCCGCTCCGGAGCGGCACAGCTACGGAGTATTTCGTTAACAGACACTGAATTGTCAAGACGTATTTGTGTCCCGCGTTCGTTGTCGGTCCCGGGCCCCAGATATGCATTCCTATCTGTGTAAAATCCTTCCGGTGGCGTATCAGTGATTGCCATCGAAAGTCGCGTCTTCACCCGTGCTAGCTTATTCTTCTGGTACCTGACGCACCCCTTGATTACGTCCCCTACGTCCCCGCGCATATTCCTCCAGTATCATTTCTCGGATAATTTCTTATACGTTTTCGTGACGCCCTTGTGACCCGCATGGGTCGACTTCCGATATTCCCGGATTAATTCCTCCCGCATCCCCGGATCGGGCACTATTACTTCGTCGATGCAGAACGTGATTCGTACCAGAGAATGTAAAAATGCGCTGCGGAAAAGTATTTGAACGTCCTCCCACGCGTGTTTCGGAATAATCCCGTAGTCTACCGCTATCGCTATCTCGTCGCCTCCCCTTGCGATAACGAGCGAGCGAAGCGTCCGAACCGTTTCGATTACGTTCACCATTCGCACGGTTTCGTTGTCCGCTCGGTGTTGGACGACGAGTCCGTACGTCTTCGTTCCTCGTGCCCTCCTATAAATGATTTCTCCGACCTTCGGCTCCTGGGCGTATAAGAATTCCGCGTCCTTTTTCCGTTAGTCTCCGTGTTTGTCAGCTGAGATTGCCCGAGTCTTCGCTGCCGAAGCATACAACATCGTTTCCTCGCTCGATCGCTGGCACGTGTTCCGTGCGGATGCACGATCGGCTTTTCACGTCTTCGTCGATCCGTAAGACTCCCGTTGCTTTTTCCCGTGTTTCGTTGTCGTCGCAACGTTCGTCCAAGCTTATCACCCTTACCCCCTCGTTGTCGACTTCCATTACGCTTACGTCAGAAGCGTCGTACGCGGTACGGTCGTATCTCGGCGGTGTTACGCGATTTCCGCCTTCGTCGCCTCCGGTCCGACCCACGGTCTGGTGCCCTTATATCTGATGTCCGGTATCTCGATCGGCAGGAGCGGAACATAGCGTACCCACCCTTCCAACTGGACATGGTAAAAGGGCGCCGCATCGTCGCTCACGAATTTCTCGTATTCTATTCTCCCCGTGTCGTAAACCACGTGCACGCACAGGTTAACATAGCCCGCGAATATTATTGAGATATCTTTGTTCCCGAAATCATTCCTGCTTCTCGGTATCCGTCGAGCTTCTCTTGCGTCAGAACAGCGCCCCACCGAATCGGATCGGTGCAGCGCTTCCCGTAGACCCTGCAACGACGGTCCATCCCGTGCAGTTTGATCAGGGAATCAAACAGGCAGTTCCCGTCGCTCGCTACATCCCGGAACGGGGCTAGTTGTAAGTGGGTCTCCGCCTATCTTGTACCGGCGCTGCGTCCGACCGCGCTACGGTTAAGCACGGCCCCTGGTTCCTCGTCGTTGTCGCTCCTCCCACCACCCGTACAACGTAATGAACCGGGGGGCGTCGTGTTGGGTAGACCGGCGGTGCCGACGCGACGGTCCCCGACACCACTCGTTGTTTTGCCCGCACGTCATACGGCGACGTCATTACCCCGCGGCTTCGAGTCCCTGTCCCGCGGCTGCTAACGTTGGTCGCGCCCACTGGGTGACCCGCGCTGGGCTCGCGGCGTCCCTTTAATCACGCGTCGCTTTCCATCGCGGCTGGCTTATCGTCTCTCGGCTCTTATGCCCATTCCAGCTCGGCGGTGTCCAATTCGTGTTCCCCGCCGGTTTCGATGGTATGTCCGCGTGGATTTCCCACTTCATCCGATTCGGCAGCCTCCGTGGTACTTCCGCGCGGTCCTTTCCGCTCATCTTCGGCTTCGGTGGTTCCGCGCAAGTTTCTCATCTCGTCCGGCTCGGCGGTCTCCGTGGTACTTCCGCGCGGTCATTTTGTTCTCCGGGTGGCGTTGCGTGGACCGGGCGCTCGTATCTCGGCACTGTCCGTCTCCCTTTCGTCGTGGTTCAGTTCTACGTCATCCCTCGATGTGTGAATTTCCCGCGTCCTGGTTCTCCATCCCGTCTTTGCGCCGGTAACGCGTTTTTTAACCCTCCCATCGCGAGTCTGACTCAATGGACCGCGTTCCGTCTCAGTCCTTCGCGGTTTGTTTTTTTTAGCACTGCCTTGCCATAACTAGTTTCCATTTCGTCTTCTGTTCCGGCAACGTACCCGTCAGATTCCTCCTCGCCTGACGGCGTCGATGCGTCCCTCGTTTCGTCTTCTGCCCGGGTGCGCGCACCTCGCTTTCCCATTCGGGTGACGGTCACTCGTCGCTCGCTTCGCGTTGGTCCGACCCGACCCGACTCGGCTATCTCCACTCATCTTTCCTTTCGTGCCACTTCTTCAATCTTTTCGATGATTGTGACCGGTTCGGTCTCCTTTCCCGGAGGATCATCACCTGTTGTTCCCGCTCGCCACCGGGCCCTTCGCCGAATCCGGTGTCGTCGTAATATTCTACGCGCCGGCGTTTGACCTCGTGATATCCTTCGCGATTTACGGGGCTCCTCGAAAGCGCGTCGGCGTCTACGCGTCGCGGCCCGGGTCGGTATTCCACGTCGTAATCGAAATCCTCTGGTTTTATTCGGAACCGATGTCGTCGCAGCGTGAGGTTTCTCATGTTCTTCCGCCACTTCAACGGCGGATGGTCGGTCACGATCGTGAAGCGATTTCCGTACAGGTACGGCCTAAATTGTTCGGTGGCGTAGACGACCGCCAGCATTTTCTTTTCCGACGCACTGAATCGCACTTCGGCTCCCTTTAAAACGCGTGACGCGTAAGAAACGGGTAAATCTTCGTCCAGCTTATCTTGGCTGAGGATCGCGCCGACTGCGTGATCGGAAGCATCCGTAGTGACAATGAATGGCTCGGAAAAGTCGGGTCCACGGAGTGTCGCCCCGTTGCATAACCTATCACTCAACGTTTCGAAGGCACGTTGCCGTGCTCCTCCCCAAAAGAATTTCTCGTCGCGTTTCAGTAATCGTAGCAACGGTGTCGCAATTTTCGCGAACCCTTCGATGAATCCCCGTAATACCCCACCAGCCCTAAGAATTGTTTCATCTTCTTCGCGGAGGTCGGTGCCGCGTATTTCTCGATAGATTCGATTTTCTTCAGTCGGGCTTCACAGTACCCTCCCCTACGACGTATCCTAAGTATTCAGCCTCTTTCCTCAGGACGAAGCATTTCTCTGGCGCGAATAGAAACGAGGTTCGCGTCCTCGATGCGTCTCATCTGCCGGCGGAATTTTTACCCGTATACCTTCAGGTCCTTCGCGTATACGACGATGTCGTCGAGATACACCGCGAGCTCGATTTCTTGGAGGCCCGCGAGCATCAGATCCATCAATCTCTGGGAGATGGCGGGCCCGTTCCTGACTCCCATTGGCATCCTCGCGTATTCGTAATATCCGTTCGGCGTTGAAAACGCGGTCTTATACGGCTGTCCTCCTCGGCCTGGGTATTTGGTGAAATCCGGATTTCAAATCGAGCGTCGAAAAATACTTGGCTTGTCCCGACTGGGCCAAGGCATCGGTGATTATCGGTAGGGGATACGAGTCGGGTGTGGTCTTGTTGTTTAGGGCGCGAAAGTCGACTACCATTCTTCAACGCTTATTCTCGTCTGCGTCTGCCTTTTTCAACACGACCCACGCGGGCACATTGAACGGCGACGAGGATGCTCTAATCACACCCGTTTCTAGTCCGTCCGCCACGTGGCGGAGCATCTCCGCCTTGAGGCGCGGCCGCTGGCGCTTGGTTCGTACCGGGAGATCGTCGGTGGTGGGAATTCGGTGCGATAAGACCGTTGACTCTGATAGGGAATCGCCAGGTCGGAAAAACAGATGACAGTACTCGTGGATTAGTCTCGTCGCGTGGTCATTTTCGTCGACGTTCAGTCCCTGACGCGGGGGCATCGCAATGACGTCGTCGGTCCTATCCCACCTCGCGACGCTTATCTTCGCGACTCCCAGTTGGCCGGTGAGCGCATCTTGTTGCGACGATTCGCGAATTTCCACCCATAGGGCCTTGCGCGTTTACAGGTCGCGTATCACGCTGGCGATCCTCCCCCCGCTTCATCCGCTCCCTTGGTGGTCGGTACCACGGTCTGAGTTTTCTCCCGAGTTATAACTCGGCCGCGGATCGCGACGGTGGTGCTCCCACGTACCTTCGCACGCTCTCGGTCCCTGATTCGGTGGACAAAGCCTTTCTTCCTGGTAATAACTCGGCCTCGGATCCTATCGCCGGTCACCCCATGTTCCTGCTCACGCTCCCAACCCGTGATTCGACGCTCCCCGGTCGTCTCGGCGGTCGTCTCGGTACGTCACAGGATTTTCCCGGATCTCCGCGGTATCGCCTATAATCTCTGAGCTCGCTCCGCGCTTGGTTCGCGGTGTCTCTCGCGGATCTCGCGGACGTCCCTACTCGTCGCTCGACACTCCGACCGGCTATGTCCAACTTGGCCGCAATACGCGCACAACGGTTCATCGAAGTCCAGCAACGACGCGTATCATCCCCTCGACCTCCCGCCGGCGTCGACTTCGGCGTCGCCCAACCACTGCGCAAGACCTTCTCGATTCTTACTACGAGCCGCCTGGCTTCTTGGTGGTTCGCGGGCTTCGCGGCTACCTACCGCGCATCCACGTCTTTGCATAACCCCCGTCGGGACGCCTTCAACGCTATCTTTCCCCGGGTTTCAAGCGTCCCTGCTCGAGCACCCTCAGGGATGTCCGCGGAGACGGACAGATTTTTGTAGAGTCCCGCTATCCGGGTTTTGTATTTCTATTTCGCAGAGGTTGCCCTTGATCGCGGCTGGACGTGCGATAGCTCCTCTATCCAATAAAGCGCTCCCTCCTGGCCGTCGAACGTTTCGCAGAAGCTCGCGATCAGCGTATCTATCGTGCTTAATCCCTGCGTTCCCCGTGAACTTCGCGCCCATGGACCGCACCAATATTTTCTCCATTCCCGATTCTATCAACTCAGCCGCGTTCTGGCAGGAATTCATAAACGACGTCAGAAAATGCGGGAAGGAGTCGTGGGGCCTGATCAAGTCAAGGGCTTCGTGGATGCCAACGCGGGGGCGGGGGTTAGGTGGGACCGTCTCCATGTGCTTTGCATGTAATACGTGTAGGGGTGCGGGATTTTCCGCGACTTGCACCTCGCCTCGTTTACACGCGTGAATATCGGATTCGTCAGGCGGGTACGGTACGACCACGTTCCGCGGTGCCCGCTTCACCGGTGGGATATTGCGGAATCGACGCACGGTTTTTGTTCTGATAACCCAATGGATGGCCTGTCGTTCTCTGAACACACAAGTCGTATTTAAATTCAAATAGTGTGAGGTAGGTACTTACGCGAAGTAGGCCCAGATTTGCAGGAGGTACAAAACGACGATCATAGTACCCAATCAGTATCCTTGGTATCCTCGGTATCCTTGGTATGTTCTCCTGGATCACGTCCCCAAGAATTTCTCGTAACGGGTTTGAGCTCCACTCACAGTTTCGCAAGAGATTATTTTCTTTTCCGACCACCCCACACTCAGTACCAATTTTCTTACGATCCGAGCGGGTGAACCCTCAATTTTCGAAAATAGTAAGAAGCGGCACGTCAAGTCTGCGAGCCGTTTAAAGATGTGATGGGTTCGATTGAATCTAGACGAATGATTGAAGGAATCTACGGAACATTTATTAAAAGGTTGTTCCTATTCCCACGATCTACAATAGGTAATTAAACCGACTCGACTCTGAGGGAGACTCGAGGGAGTAATAATTGGGATATCGGTTAATTGGCCAGGCAGAGAGGGTCAACCGAATGACTGTCGAAGGTGACGGTCAGGCGATGGCTGTCTTCGCGTAGTGATGTTTCCTATCAGCAAAAGGAGCCCTTTTGCACTGGCCGCAGAGCGCCCGCTGGTAGCTCCGCGGTCGACGGAATCTACTGTCTCAGCGGAATCCTATCCTTGGTTCTAACGGTCGTTTCTAACGGTCCTTCTCACGACGCGGATTACAGATACGGGGGAACTACTGATAACAACCGAACCATCGGAACGACCCCCGGAGTCCGTTCGTTACAAGGACAATAAGTTTTGAGAAAATTGATAGAAACAACGATATTATTCAAAAACATATCAGCACGTCAAATTTTTTCCAAATCAACGCTTGAAAAAATTTACTCAATGTTTTCGAAATGATGAGAACCCCTCGGACTCGAAGTCCCAGGCTATAGCCCCCTAAAACCCTAGCCTAATTCGGCCCTGCATGTTATTGACGATTAATCCGCTCGTATCTGGGACGTGAACAATGTTAGTGCACTGTCGTCGAACATGTGTATGTTACAGTCGAAACCCGTTTTATGTTGGAATACGATTTCTATAGTTGAAAAAACTTGTTTAGACTGAAGGCTGTTATGAACAACTAGATTTTACTGCTATTCAAAAAAGAATATCAGCTATAACTGGTTCTAACAAAACCACTACGACATTATGATAAAACGAACTTACGATAAATTAACCGACCAAATTGGAGAAACACGATTAGCTGAAAAAAAAGACTCGCAAACAGTACAGAAGATTATATTGATTCAAGGTTAATAATATATAAATGTTTTTCAATACTAATCAACACTTGATTATGAGATTATTCGGTTCACCCGTTCAAGACACGAGGTATCAGTTTCGTGCTCGAAACTTTTTCAATAATAGACCCGATGGGATGTTTTTTATTCAAAAGTGAAGTTTTTTTGTGTACTTTCAAAAAAAAGTACGATTTTTTTTCAAAACATGTTTACATGTGATTTGTGAATCTTTAACTTTGAATATTTTTTAAAGTGAGTGCGTGCTTTGTTTTTAGAAAAAATTTTTTGGCAAGCAAACTAGTATCTTTTTACCAACTTTCAAGGTCGTGGGTTTTCCATAATCACAATTTTTTTTGATTTTTGAAAATTTGAACAATATTGTTTTCAATTTTCCAATCTTCCAATCATGCAAGTTGATAATTAGAAAACACAAAAATCGCTTCAAAATAACTCAAAAGAGCCACACAGAGACAGAATTTGATATTCATAATGATTAATGGAGAAAACAATTTTTTTCAAATTCTTAAGAATCGAAAAAAAAGTCATTATGGGAGACCCACGACCGGATCAGTCTCAAAAGTTGTTAAAAAGATACTAATTGGCGCCAAAAAATCAAAATATGCACTCAATTTCGAAAAAGAGATTCAAAGTTCAAAATCCAAAGCTCACATATAAAAATATTATGATTTTTTTTTTGTATTTTGTTTTGAAAAGAGCATAAAAAAACCACACCTTTGAACAAAATATCTAATTTGGTCTATAATTGAGAAAATCACGGGCAAAAACCGAAATATGATATCTTTTGAATGGGTGATCAAAAACATCTCAAAATTCAATCAGAAGGTTTTTTTGAGAGGTACAAGAAAATATCAAAAAATGGAGGGAATCAAAAATAATCTTTTTTCAAACCGTCCAATTTGGCATGGCATGCTCCCTATAGCCAAGCCATGATCACGGCACGGCAAACATTTCGCCTGTACCTACTCGTTTTTTTCCATCGATATGATAAACAAACGTTACTTTATTTTTTTCTACAACTCCCAACTGCCGCGTTATTTTCGTTTGATGTTTGAAAAAAGAATGGCATCGATTTTGAAAAAGTGTGCAATATTTCAATAAGATCTGTACATTAATTTGTAAGAAGTCGTGTCCACCGACTTCAATAATAGTGTTCCGAGAAAAACGCGATATTACTTCCATATTACCAGCTAATCCTTGGTCATTGGGGCGCTGCATTCGTTTTCTTTTCTCAATGCTCCTCTATTGTCAGTTCAAATTCTGCCAAATCTAATTGATTTTGCCAAGCTCGTGTCATCGACGATGCGAGCTTTCCACAAATATATCCAAAAGTTTCCACAATAATATCCAATCAACGTGGCTACACTGTACATATAACCGCTGAATAATCGGGGGAATTTCCAAAGTATCTGTCCTAGAGGTGCAATCCAATTGACTTGAAAAATGTGGAGAATATTCCATACACGTTGTACTATTAGACGAAGAAAATGTTTTCAAATTTAACTTTTTAAAAATTCCCAAATCCATGTAACACTCTTACGAAGATAGGAACAAAACGATTCGTATGGTACAGATAATTTTTGAATGTTTATCTATGACACAGCGTACAACAGGTAATTGGTACAAAGTAAAAAATGTGTCGAGTGTAAAAATTTGTGCGTAGAATATTTAACATTCTAGTGTGTTAATTCAACACAATCGTTCGTGCTGTTCGATCAGTCAGTTTTTCAACACGCAACAGTGTTATTTGATGCTAACACTTTTGACATGTCTCCCTAAAACTGGGTCGTGTTACCTTTAACACGGAGCCGTGTGACTTTATTACCACACACTGAATGTGTTAAAATGGCACTTATTTTGTGTAAAAAAAAATAGTCGGAAAACTTTTTACTACGTAGCATTCTCCGATCGTTCCATGCAATATCAGAGAAATGATCTTTGATGACAGTTGGAGGTGGATATTTTTTTTCACGAACGTGTAATCAGAGTGGCTGCTATCGAAATGGCGTACGATCTTTTTTTCCGACGACTCGAATGTATCGTAATTCACGCGACCTGGTGTGGGCGGACCAAGCGAATGAGAGAAAAGCGAGGACGAGAATGGTTGAGGAACGAAGCGTTGCCGGCAAGTCATGAATGGAGCGTTTCCGAGAAACTCGGACCAATGGGACTTCCTTGATCAACGAGTCGTAGGGAAGCTGACCGAGATAATTGAGAGATCGTAAGATCAACGGGCTTCAACCGTGCCTGCGCTATCAACCATAAATCACGTACCTTTTCATTGCTCCGACTGACGCTGTCCCGTCGCATCCCTCGCCTGATTTGATGTCTGGTAAAAGGAAACCGAGTTCGACAAACCGTTACGATTGCAAGATTCTCGACAACAATGCCGCGGCTACAACGCAAATCTTAGTCTTCTTATCGACGAATGTCTGACCTCGTACGCGTAAACATCATTGATTAACATTTTGAGCTACTATATTTCAATCTCATCGTCGCTGATAAAAGTGAATCTTGCCGTCCGCAAATAGAGGACAGAATTCTTAGAGACTAGAAAATCTGGGGGACCGAGAAGATATCGCAAGGTAAAGTAATCGTACATATTTGAGACAAGATCGATAATCGAGATCTCCATGGGTTTCGAATTGTTGCGTTACTTTTGATCTGATGCCGGAAAATGCGTCACGTTTTCGTATCACGCTCCTCAGTTATCGCGGAAAGCGACTTTTAAACGAAGCGAAGTAGTTTTTCGTCGCGATGGTGGTGGCTGAGGTATCTTTATTCCTAGTCAAGACCCGAGACCCCGAGGGCTCCAATTGATTCATGGATCAATGGATCGCCGATACAGGTCGATGATTCAACGCCGTCTGCCGGCTACTGTTTTAGCCTCTTCTTTTTATCAATCATTCCCTTTTTCCGACGGCACGAACGTTGCCAGTTTGCACAAAAACGTTGTAAATTCAGTGAACGGTTGAAAAACCGATTGTGATGTTCAGGTGCTTCCAATATATATCTCCGTACGTGCGTGCGATTGAAATCGTTTCGTGAAAAAATCCTGGGGTGGTCAACAAGAACAGGACATCAATAAAGAATAACGGACTTATTTAGTTCGTCACACCGCTATTTTTCACCGATCGAAATCCGTTTTCTTATTATATATAATCGTGAATGTGAAAAAAAAAGAAACCAGGCCTCACCCTCGACGGAGTTGTTCGTGATCATGATCGACTCGTCGCTCCCCGAGACACGATTAAAAGTGTACTTTGAGCCTAAACAACCTTATTCGAGAGCATTTAGATTGACATTACGATTTCAGACTTTTTGTACCACGATGAGACGTATACCAGAATCGTAATTTGGGCATACGAGTGCTATTTTTGTACGCTTTTACCAAGTTTAGGCCCAAATTACGATTCTAGAATACTAAAATCAGCCTACCGAGCCTACATCACGGCCGTGGAAAAGAACTTTATTGGTTATTGCCACCATATTGCCGTCATGGGATGACTAGATCGAATGATGACAATATTCAGTCACCTATCCGTACATTATCCGACGCATTTAGTGAACGCATACAACGAACATATTTGTGCGGAATATTAAAAAAAAATGATAATAGTTTATAATTGAACATCAGCTTTTGTTCAACCTGATAGATTGCGATTTTCCCATCCCAGAAAATTCACTCCCACCTGTTCCGACTATAGATATGAACCTGCCTACAATTGTCGCATCTATCTGGTTTCGAACCCAGAACTTAACGGACTTGAATAACGCTCATGAAGCACGCACCCTACGACTACACCAGCACTCGCACCGGGTCGTGAATCTCGCGTGAAATTCTGTTCATCCGAACTTCGTCGTCTTTTATTTCTGCTTGCAAGCTACCGCCGCATTTTTCCTGCTTCGGTTGCTCCGGTATCTGTTTACCTTGACCATCCGACGCTACTTTTTACGGCGTTGGTCCGACGACGTTGAACGATTTTCATCGTCATCATCCATCACAACCAATCGAAACGGCGCGGTCAATTAGAAAATACCACGGTTTTCCAACCGCAATGAAAAAATTTCGTGGTACATCAGGGAAAATTAATTCTGATTTCAAACACAAGGTCAAATCGCCCTTGACGAAAAGCCGTAAAACCCGTTGTAGAGCTGCTCACGATTTTCCACTTCGATTCATTCAGGTCGCGGTGAAAGGCGGCAGTCGTTACATCTTTATACGAAATTCAAGAGAAATATTTCACCATATCACGTATCGGTTCCTCAAATTCTACCTATTTTCAATATTTTCAATTCGAGTCGCATGGATTTTGAACTATAAAAATTGGGACCAAACGTCAACGGGATGTTTATTTTCAAGTCTGTTTGCTCGAGATACGTGCATCGATGCAGATTTGAATGCGATCACATCCAACTACATTCTGACACGTGTGCGCCCATTTTCGTATAAAAAAAAAACATCATCTTGGGCAGAAAATACCGACAATCCGATGAAGGATCGAAGGGTTTTTTAGAAAACGAAATATCGCGGATGATCCGGAAGTAGATAGATTTAATAGATGTTCGTGGATGCTTCTCTGTAAAGTGAACAACTCGGTTTAAAAAAATCGGACTACATCACTTTGTGCTTCTATATGCAGAGAATCGTATTAAGCGAATAGATATCTACCGGGTTAATAAAAACTAGCAGATCAATGAAAACTTTACTTTAGAAAATATTTCGCAATTTCTTAAACGAAGAACACCGCTTCAATAACAAAATTTAGTCTTTTTTTTTTGTTTCCACAAGTTTTGGAGTTTCGACATTAGATGGGCTCTAAAATCCTAGATTCGAGTCCTACGTTATAGAACCGGTGATTATAATTGAATAAAACTAGTTATCGCATAAATAAGGCACAAATAATTGAAGAAAAAATAGAATCAAAAAAGTATACTTCAATGTTTAAAGCTTATCAATTTTTAAAAACATTTATAAATGAATCAAATTTGTAAAATACTCTGTTTGTTTTTACAAGTATATCTGGATTAAAAAGTTCTTTCATCACGTGGTCCATTGTAATATCTGCCTCATCGTCTTGATCGAATCTTAAATGTCTGTACCTTCAGTGTAGTAAAGTTTCAAGAATGTAACACGGATTTCGTCATCTTCTTCATCGATCACGTCAATTACGCTCACATATCTATGTTCCTTATTTTTAGCGCGTAATTTGACTGGAATGTAATCAACATTGGTAAATGTTGATCCGCCACCTCGCAAATTTGAAAATATTCATTGGAGAATTAAGAGGAATAAAGATATTTGTGCCGTGTTTATCGAGCAGAATGGAACGTGAAATAAATTGCGGATCGATTAGAATTTAAACAACGTTATTTGAAGTAATTTTCGCGAAGGACAAATGATTATTGTTCTTTAATTTGCCATTTGCCGTCGCATTGTGCGACTTTTTTCGAAAACTGCCATCGATCTATTCGATCGATCTTGAATATCACGAATCCTCTCTATCTTAAACATTTTTACATTGGTATGATGTAAAAATTGTTGGGCTCAATAAATACACTCGCAAAATATGCTGAAAAAAGATTTTTTGTTCATTTTACTCAATATTTAATTGCAAAAGCGGTAGACTAAGGCAACTATTAAAAAATTACGCAGGTGACTTACGTTGTCGATTTCTCTGCAACAAATCATCCGAAGCTTAAAATGCAAATATTATTATAGTACAGATAAAGCATAACTGTTGCCTCGGTCCGGACTACGATTATTAAGTCTTACGCATAATTAACAAAATGGGAGACCTTTTTCGAAATAAATCAAAAGAAGTGATTTTTGAAATGAAAAATATGGTGAAAATTACAATTTTTCTATGATCTTAGTTTGGTCGAATTATGTTTGATTTTTATATTTCGGATGATTTGTTGCAGAAAAATCGACAACGAAAGTCACTTGGGTAGTTTTTGAAGAGTTGCTTTTTTTTAAATGAATATTGAGTGAAAAGAATGAGAAAAAAAAATTCTTAATATGTTTTAAGAGTTTATTCGTTGAGCCCAACAACTTTTATATTAATATCCATTATAGTAACGTCTAAAAAAATTCGTAAGCATAGCCTTTCCTTCGGAGCGTCGGAAGTAGACTTAGCCCTTAAGAGGAGTATGATACGTACAGATGACAATTCGATTGATAAAAGTTGGAAAACATTACAATAACAATGCGAATGAAAGTTGCGAGAAACGGCGCCAACTTCAGGGGAAAAACTGCGTAGCGTTTTCTATGGTTGTCGAGTTAATAGGCCTCGGAAAAAATGGTACCGAACAACCGACGACCGAGAGTTCGGGACTGGCAGGGTACGATGTAGAGGGGCCACCTAGGGGATAGCGGATCTGGCTAATAAGAGGGCACACTCGCGGGATAAGGATTTTTCAGTCAAATTGCGATTCGGCTCCTTCTAGGAGTCCTGTCCTGCTCTGTCCCCCGCACACGGGCGAAACTCGAGTCCCGACTTTAGTACGAGACCCGGAAAGAAAGGAGGAGGACGCCACCTCCATCGGTAATTGATTAGCGGCATCTTCAACTTTTACAAGCGTCTAACCGAACATCCGTTACACCGCATCGTATCGTTCGTTACGAGTGACCATGAGAAAAAAAACATCCATCTATGACTTTCTGTCAGATCGTAGAGCAGTTCTACCGATCGGACGATCGCATATCCTTTTTCGTTCTCGTATATGTCCGTCAAAACTCTCTTTCTTCTTCTTTGACGTGCGATAAAGAATAAAGTTATCGAACTTTGATATCGGAAACATTTCTTCAAATATTTGCTGAAGTATCGATTTCCAAGCGAACGGTTATCGGTAGCAGGTTTGGTTTTCAATTTCTATTCGCATAAAATACGAACGGCGGTACGTATTCATCCAAGCAGAAAATAACTCGGTTGAAAATGTCAATTGAGACTGTATAAATATCGATAGCAACGGCATCCTTCTTCATTGGATCATCTTTCTTGCTATTGATTTGATTGTCAAAAGAAACGTTGCGAAGGGTTACGAAGAATTTTATTTTGCTCGGCAACTTTTGTTTTTGTATAAAACCATACCGGCTTCTCGATGTTTCTTCTCGAAAAAAATTCCGTGTCATCGGTAGCATTGGCTTTTCGGAATTTTGTCCGGAAATAATGTAGATAATGGTTGATTATTCGCGTGTTCTGGGACTCGCGAGACTGAGGCCAAAATTTGGCCCGAGGTATTCTTCCTAAGCCGCCGACGTCCGCTTTCCTGTGCTTGGCGAGCAGCCTTGGCTTCCGGACTGGCCACACGCCCCTCTTTCATTCATCCTGCTAACTTCATTCATCCTCCGAATTGAAGTGCCGTGAACAGAAAGGAGCGGCAAAGCGAACAAGAAGGTAAGAAACGCAAGAACGGGAAGGCTCACGCAGGTAAGAGGAGTTGACCGATACGGAGGGGGGGTAAGATGAAGGGAAGAAGCCCGAAAATCGATCATCTGTTAGAAAAAAAACGTAGCAAAAGAAAGAAAGAAAGAAAGAAGAGGGCAAAAAACAGATCGTCGAGGAGCAGAGATCCAAGTTTCTTTTACTTTTAGCTTCTCGAAACGATCGTCTACTCTGTCACGGGAGCGATTTTTAGAGTCGCATGCGTGCAACTCCGATACTTCGACACCCTTTGTCCGGTGGTAAATAAATTCCCTTCTGCTTTTATTTTTTTTTTTACCTTTGTTTTTTGTTTCTTCACGCACACCGCAACATCGGAAATCGACGTTATTATTGCCGGACCTCTTCGCATCGGCGAAATTCGTCGTAATACCACGTCGTACGATACCGATGGGTGACACGGGAGTAAAAAAATACCTACATCTAAGGCACGAACAGGATGCTCGAAATTACCGACAAGGCCCAGAATCCCCCCTCCCCCCTCCCGCGTTCCTCCGCCGCATTATTATTGCATCGACAGCTACGGTTCCGTTCTCAATTTTTCCCAAATTTTCACGCGGACTGAAAGCTCGAATGAATATCATTTCAACTCTCATCAGCATGAAAGTGTTTTTCACCCGCACGGATTTATACCGAGTAAATCGAATGGGAATTGGATATTTTTACTGAAATGAATTATCAAAATTGGCGCAAAAACAACCATTTCAAAAATCTCACGGAAGAAATTTATTCGGTCCAAAATAATCAACAAGTGAATTTCGTTTCTCAATAAATCAATTCTTCTTATTTTTAATATGAAGATATTTGTTTAACGAAGAAATAAATATCTTAGCTCTCGTAAATTATTGTTTGATGATCTCAATTAGATGCTCTCTTATATGAAAAGTACCACTAAAACCTATAATAAATTCTGTGCCAAAGAAAAAACTACTCAAACTAGAAATTACAAAAATGTGTGTACTGTCTCTAATAATTTGGCAACCCACTGTACATGAGTACAATACGAAATTCTGATAAGTCCGCAAATTTTCCGATTCAACGGTAATATAAGGTGGGGGAGAAGCACGCGCGTGTCCATACGCACTCTGCACAGAATATATTCGAGATGATTTAAGATGGCACGTCTAAAAAATAGAATGATATCCGACAATTCAATCTGCGATGCGATAATAAATATTTATTCCATGCACGATGACGATGTATTCGAATTCATTACCGATTTGGAGTACAAATTTGATAAATCAATTTGGTTGGATATATACCGCGCTGTTTTAGGTAACGATCCAGATGAACGTACAGTTAAAAAGCATCATCAAACGTGCTATGACAGGTTCAGGAGGCACCATAATACTATTCGGAATCTAATCACAACGTTACAAAAAGTGCAAAATGATACTCCACATCAGCAACATAATATGGAAACTGAGTACATAGAAGATTCAGTTCAATATCCAGTTTAGTATGTTACGGATAATGAAGATTTCACAGATCCTTATCTTATTAAAAACCCGACTAGAAATTTTCATCAGGCCGTCTGATGACCTATCAGGGCCGGGTCAGGGTTGCCGAAAGTAGGCCTAACTAGGGTATGCTAGTTCAGGCCCTGATCAGGGCGAGATCAGGCTTTGCTTATCAAGACTGACCTGATGCACGCCTTATCAAGTTGGCACTAGCAGGGCCATATAACATACTCCCTGATAACAGCCTGATCAGTTTGGGCTAAGACATGTTTTACTGGGATGCTTACTGATGCAGACCTTATCGGGCTTGCCGTTATCGGAACCTTATCGCGGCTGCTCTGCGAGAAATCTCGTCGGGCCTGATGATCAGAACCTTATTCAGGCTATTCTGATACAGACTTTAGCAGGCTTGTCGCTAGTAGGGCCTTATCCAGGCTACCCTGATGGAGACCACGTCAGGCTTGCTGATCAGGACCTTACTACGGCTACTTTGATACGGACCTTCTCAGGATTGTCGCTGCTAGGGCCTTATCTAGGCTAGCCTGATGCATACTTTGCCACTGCAAAGACCTTATCGAACTCGACAGTATAAGACGATGGCTCAATATGACGTAAATTCTCATAGACTATCTGCATTTTTTACTCCATTAAGTTTGTTATAAAGATTTTTTTCAATTTAAAAAGACTCCGAACGGAAAAATTGAAACAGTTATTCGAAAAATAATCCGAACAAATATCTTTTAACAGTTTTTTGGAACGACTGGTGAAATTCTTGAATTTGTAGCTATTTCTGGGCGCAAAATAACTCAGAAAGAAATAATTAATAATACTCTTAGCACAATGATAATAACTATTAATATCAATGAATGAAATTACAAATCGGAATTCTACCTCGAGTTGAGTTATCAGTGGAGTAGCCGCCCGATTTTAGTGACAATAGCAATTTGTTATTTCATTTAAATGATAATATTAATTATTTAAAAGAGACTGAAATCAGTCTGTATACGTAATAATATAACTATTATACCCAAGTAGTACGCTAACGTTGCCCGACGTTATATTTCGGTTCGTTTGGTGCACGGTCCAGTTCTGAGCGTCAGCGAACCATTGAAATTACAATTAGACAGATTTACGACAGTTATGAAGCAAACGTTTACCGAACGTTATAACGTTAATTGAAATATATAACGCGTAAAGTGATGACAGGTGGGCAGATTATATCTCTTTATATCTTTCAGCGGGCAGGGACCGGGGGGAGAGGGGGGGGGGCAGAATAGAAGAAGGGGAGGGTAGTTGTAGGTTAAAACTTCCAACCCGCATTTTCAACAACTTTTTAGTAGTTTCATAGGTATTTTCAGAAAATCCCAAGATTAATTTAAACTTTTATTAATGAATCGACGTATCGATTTGAAAGTTCGGTTATTAATTGAATTATTATCAAATTTGAGTTTCAGGGCATGCCTACCATCATTTCTAACATCTGCGAAAATCCTCAACTCGATCGGTTTCTTAAGATAGTACCATCGGTTTCAGAATTACCGATTGGATTTCGATGAAATTTGGCATAAAGATGTATTTTGGTGCAAAATTTACCTAGCTATATTTTTGTAAACCTAGGATACCCCTGAGAAAAGTTACGAGCATTTTATTTCTTGAGCGTTCAACACGGGTCCTTACGAAGCAACACGATATTTGTAAGAATATACAGAAATTACCGTTCAGATTTTGACAATAACGTATTTGAGTGTTTGCGAATAACGGTCCAGTAGCTATTACCGGAGTAATACGTTATTTTATATCGAGATTTGACGTTTTTCATGAAGCGTCAGCCATGTTTCGAACGATACGGCAATACGGCATAGGTTAGATTATCGCTCGGTTTGAATTACAATGCACTCAATACTGAATATGAATAGTTTATGTTCACGAAATGAGGTTTCAACATCAGAATCGGGCAGAACCTGGAAATCGCATGAAATTTTGAAATAAATGAATATATGTATGTATATATATATATATATATATATATATATATATATATATATATATATATATATATATATATATATATATATATCGTAGAATCAAAAACGTTCCGTTCCTTGTCTTGAACTTTGTCTTCAATCTCAGCTCGCAGTTTAGATATTGAAGGATAAGTTTTACAAAATTTTCCATTTTCCCCTTTCAAATTTCTTGCACTTTCCACTTGTTCTTTCCTCTTGCTAAGTACTTGTCCGCTAACTCTTTTGCCTTTTCAAAAAAATCTGTGTGTTTGAACTCGTTCTGAGCTTCCTAATCTCTCATAGAAGTGTCTGAATCAACAATAACCATGGTCCATGACAACAACAACTGAAACCGAGCGATACCCCTGCGCCATATCCAAATACCGTGCTAGTCAAAAGCGAGACTTTGTACGATTAATTCGATATTGACTAGCTACGTACCGTTGGTACGACCTTACGCCAAGAGCTGCACTGTCTACCATGCGTTCCGTACACACATTGTTGACTGAAAAGTTCCTGTTTACCGATCAATATTTTTTTAAATCTTTTGCATTGAAATTATCTCATAAACTCAACTGAAAACAATGGTATATACTGGAAATTATTTTATATTGATACATGGTTTGAAATATGTTCCCCAACCAGGACGTTATTAAGGCCCCTCAGCGCTGGTTGTCGCTTAAGGAAAGGTCCGAGATTATTTCAAAACATATATAAACATATGTGTCCGTCGTACATCATAAACAATGTAGTTATTATTATTATTTTACTAAAATCACTGTGAATTATTTCGGTCTCTTTTTGAGGCTCTCGGCAGAGGCCTGTTCAAGCGGCCTGGTCGGAACCTGATTGAAAACTCTTGGCAGCGGCCTGTTCAGGAAGCCTGACCAGGCCCTTATGGAACCTTGCGTTACAAACCTGGTGGGGGCCTGATCAAATTTCCTGATACGAACCCGACCAGGTGGTGGAGAGAACCTGCCCTGGGACTGATCACTGCCTTACCGAAATTTCGAGTCGGGAATGTGACCGAAGACAATGAAGGCATTTCACTATCAGAAATGTCATTGTCAGTCACAAGCACATCTCATGATGAGCTCGATAGCGAGCCTGTTTCAATTGCAGACTTTTTTCAGCTTAAAGAAACCGATCATGTTCTCTCTGAAAATGACTACGACTTCCGTTCTGCAGGTTCACCTCGATTAGACGGTAGCATTGTCCAAAAGAACAGCACTACATGGATAGGTGAAAATTCAATAATTCTTCCCAGAAATTTCTGGAAAGAATATTGGCTTGGTGGTAATAAAGATCTCAAACGACAAGGTTGGGTTGAATCGTTCAATGTGGAATTTCAGAGGAAATATCCCATTTGTGTTCTGTTCGTGTTATGGCACGAATGTTGGGCTGAACCCGAAAGAAGTGGCGTTTATTTTCTTGCTGCGGAAAATTGCAAGCCTTCCTCGTGCGCCAAGTTTAAATTTACTGTAACTGAGAAAATTGAAACACCTCATACAGATAAGGTTGTCAACGTCTTTGTAAGTCGTGCAATTTGTCATGACCCACAAGAGAGACATCTTCATCGCATACGTTACAAATATAGAGCTGCGATAGCGAGTGAATTGGAAAAAAAATCTCCAATATATACGAAACTGGACATGCTCAATAAAACCCCAGAAGAAATCCTAATACCTTGGAACTTGAATTCAGCACTCAGTTTAGATCTCCTTTGCAAGATATCGTATGAAAATCGTTGTAAATTTGATTTCGATAAAGATTTCATCAAATTTATGTTGAAATTAATGGAATCCCAAAAAGCAACAATCCAAGGCAAAGCAATAAATGGTTATATCCATGAGTTTTCCGTTCAACCGTTTTCGATAATTCTATTCAGTGAAGTGCAAATTCGGTATTTAGTTTTGGACCGCTAAAAATTCCTGAACTTTGATGCAACTGGCTTTATAATAGCGCAGCCTGAACGTTGGAGCTCTGCACCACGCGCTAATTTTACCTGGGTCAGAGGACGTCGGACGACTCCCTATTGCTGAATTCATATCTGTGAAACTTGACGTTACCGCGATAAGGCATTTCCTAGACGTTTTCTACAATAATCTAAGAAAAACTTCTGCTGTGAGAATTAATAAAATAGAGACTGATTGCAGTCTGGCGCTACTCCAATCAGCCTGAAAAGCGTTTAACAGCATGGGATTATCAGAATATATAAAATTCGCGTGTGACAAATATGAATTGAAAACAGAATTCCAACAAAAAGTGACCGTTCTTGATATTTGTTCTCCACGTTTTATCAAGAGCGTGATACACAAGATTAACAAATGTTATCCGAACGGCAAGAGTCAAAGTCGGGAGCGTTTTGCAAACCTTGTACACTGTAACAGTGTAGTAGCAGCAGCAATGGAATCGTATCGGATATTTGTTAAAATTTTCGACTTGAAGAATAGAATCCTTTGCTTCGAAAAACTTTTAAAATCATTTAAGATTCATAATCAAAGTGACACCGACAACGACTGTAACCCTTGCGTTGCAACTGATTTTGAGGTTCAGAATGCATCTTGCGATGCACAAAAATCACCTTACTATCTCGCGTTCAAGAGAATTGAAATAAGTGCTTCGGAGAACAACGACCTTACTCTGATAGAAAACACGTTTTACTCGAGAGATTTGTTCGAGTATGTGACGAAGTTTTTGATGGCTTACTTTCCTTTGCGGTCAGCTGTATGTATTTCCAAATTTGGATTAACTCGCGATAGCAACGCCCCAATCGAAAATTATTTAAAAATATTGAAGCATTAATTCTTGGACAGTGCAACTCACATCCGGGCCCCTCGCTTCGATGGCGAAATATGACAATATCAAGGATACCGTTGACTCCGTGGTAAAATGTGAGCAATTATAATCTTCGATGGAATTTATTGACGGGCCAGATACTGTAAAAGATTGTACTTCCGTGCAAAATTGTAAAACGGACGATAGCGATCACCAAGAGTTGCCAAAACTTGAAAAAAGACTACCGGAAAATAAACCAGAATATTTAGATTCACTTTCCGAGCACAAAGGTAAAAAATGTATAGCCAAAAACTGGACTGGTACTTTGTCACACGCATTAACCCAGCAACAGCGGACGAAGTACTATTTGATGAAAAACTAGAGTATCCGTCTGATTTTCCTAACGTACGGAAAGAGGTGAACGGATTTATCATTGAACCACTAAGTTTTCGCACGCTGGCGCCATTCGAGTCACCGACTGAATACCTCGATGACAATATTATAAACGCGTTCATAAGTTTTTTGCCAGGTATTGCTGGACAGAAAAAAATTTCACTTACCTGTTTGGACACACATTTTTCTGAAAGTATTTTAAGTAACGGCTGGATGAGCAATGGTTTCGAGAGGTGGGCCAACATCAATGCAGTTAGTGAGCATCGCATATGGTTAATATCGGTAAACCTTGGCGACCATTGGTCGTTATTAATGGTACTCCGTGAAAAAAAGATAGTTGTGCGCTATGATTCGTTGCACGGCCGTCGAAATCGTACAATCTTGAACGGTATCTGTCATTTCATGCAGCACCGCCCTGAAGAAACCCTCAGGGATCAGTGGACTCTTCACGTGCCAGCAGACCTACCATCACAGAAAATTAACGGGAAAATGGGCGGAAATTGTAGTGTTCATCTGTGTACGTGGGCATACATAATTGCTTCTGGCTCGTTCACAACATTTAGCGAATGTCACGTGAATACTGCTAGAAAAGGAATAGCCAAGATCTTGGTCGAGCAATTTTTAGCGAAGCGACAAGACAATAAAAATATCAAATCCCGCAATGCCTTATTATGCAGTAAAATGCAAAGTAATACTAGCAACAAAATGTTGGATATGAGCCGAAATCTGATGACATCAAAAGCGACTCTTCTGGCATCCAAGAATACATTTGATTTTTCTGCTTCTTTGCATTTCATTGCACGGAATGAGACCTCTTATCCTACTCGCGCCCGAAGAAAGTACATTCGGTCAATCAGATAAACAATTAACTATCCGGGTGGGGATAGGGTAGCAATGCTTATTCACGGATTCAACGGTGTATCACAATACATCCATCGCAAGTAAATCCCACCCATTTTATACTTCTGAAGAGAATCACTCTGTATTATATATATATATATATATATATATATATATATATATATATATATATATATATATATTCTGCTCAGTAAAACCTGCCCTCTTTTTCTTATGTGCAAAGTACATGAGACTATAAGTACCTACACGCATGTATTCAACATTAATGATAATTACCTTATTAACCTAATAAAATTAGATATTAATGAGAGATAATAAGTAACCATAACTTTGAACTGAAGTTGCCTAGGGTAAAACGATTGGAAAGTGAGAAAGAAACGAGTTTATTTGTGAATTTATGTACCTAAAAACCCAAAATTGAAAAAGAGAAAAAAAATGAAAAAGCTGATATTTTTTTTTAAAGTGAAATATATGGAAAAAATTGAAATTAAATTGGGAGAAAATCTAACAAGAAACTTGAAGAAAAAAATTAACAAGAATTGAAAAAACGAACAAAAAATACGGAACCAATCTCCATCGCGTCCGCGTTCGCGGTTTCAGATTCGACAGCGAACGGAGTATGAACAAATCTCGACTGCAGGTGGCTTGAATGATAGTTGCATTGATGCAACGACAAAATCCTCACAAAATCGTCTTGTGGGTTCGGAATACGACATTTGTGAATTGTTCCAAATTTTCCCTAGCATGCGTGTCCTCGTCGCTGTCATTAGATCAAGTACAAAGTTGATAACAAATGAACCGGAGCGTGCAACGCCAAAGTTCTTACAAAATCTTTTCATGGGTTCAAAATTCAAAGTCTGTGATTTTTCAAAAAAATTGGCGACCATGCATTCACCAATCATCGCCAATCTGTACATTCTCTGTTAATATAATTTATTCGAAGTCATTCAACATCTTATATTATTTAGGTGCCTAGCAATCTTATTCTATGGTATCGTCGTCTAATCCTGCGGTACTAACGCTCATCAAACGAATCGAACGATTTTTGAGACTGCGGGCCCGACGGTACCTCTATTCGTCCCTGGCGTTGGAGCTCTAACTGCTCACTCTGGCTTCTAACTTCAGCTTCATCTCGCACGTCCATCATAGAAATGTCTTGTTCTAGTTCTAATGCACTGCAATTGTTTCGACGTGTATAAATCATACGAATCAACGCACACAGAAGCTTTTTCACTCGCGACAAATTGTCATCGTAGAGATAAAAACACAAACGAGATTCTCAAATATATCACGGATTTCACTGCCGAATCAACGTTCAGAATTCACCTGGAGAGGTTATCATAATGATACAGTTGAAAAATGACCGCTTAATGACAAAATTTAGGGTAACCAAATTATAGTATAACATTATTTTCATTTGTACAGTCTAAAAGGACGTGTAAAAAATCTCAATAGATAAGAAAAAAGACAATTCAGATAAAGAAATTGAAAGATGTTGAGCACAATAGGAGGTATCCGTGGTTAATGTCAGACACTTTCTTCTGTAGTTTCGCGGTGCCGCGCAGTGAGGCTATATTGCTCAAATGGTTCAAAACCACCCGAATCAAAAACCAACCGAACCAAAGTCTGAATCCTCAGACTTTGCACAACGATAATTCGGGCAATATGCCGATTGTACACTAATTATGTGTAAAGTGAGAAGAGAGCAATGCCCCCTTTGTTGTTGAAACAAATTTTGAGCTACGAACAGTATATAAATATGTAGAATAAATATAATTATGTAGAACAAAAGAGCTTCGAACACTTTGAGTAGCGAAACATGAAAATCAAATTCAAGCTGAAGCTAATGAAGCCAACGTCTAAGAGGCTAAGGGTCTAGGCGATGCGCGGGTATACGAGGAATATTTGAAGTGCCCTTAAAATAAACATCGGGGCGATGCAGGACCCGAGGCTGGCGTCAGGGGGGCATACTGGACTGACGCCTGCGGCAGTTGACACCGAGTCTCTTTTTACGAATATTGTAGGCATCGGATAATTTCGAGTTTGTCCTAAAATCATTCCATCTTGTCAAATAAAGTTTTTTTACCACGCTTACAACGAGAATTTACCAATGCCCAGCCTTGGACCGAAGCTTGAGACAATGTTTAGCTGCCAAAGTTTGGTCAATAACAAGTGGCCCAGAACTGGGCCAAGTGTGAATATTGGCAATTCCTACCCGGGTCACGCGGACCGTGAGTAGGCGGAATCCGTTCCGCTCAGCTTTTAACGAATGTGGAAAGCATCTACCGCGGCATCCCTCATATCTCAGTGCACGGGACGCGCACAGTGTCCTCGCGTGCGATCGAGCCTCGCGTAGAAGAAGGAAAGGAGAAGAGGAAAAAAATATTGTCACGAGTTTTCAGATCGGTTGGCTCGATACGGCTTCGGTTCCCACCGCGAGGACGCTCAACGGCTTGTATAACGTAAGTTGATATTACCGTCGCGTTGTCGTACCGTTGACGGGTACGCACGTAGCGAAGTCTTACGCAGACGCATCGACGCAGGAAACTCTCGAGGTCACGATGCCCACCTCCTCCTCCTCCTCCTCCTCGTCCTCCTCCTCTTCCTCCTGATTCTCGATCGAGGCAACAACTTCTCCGAGTTCTCTTCTCTCTTCTTTCGACTTCTTGCACTCGGTTTCGTTCCTCGCTCGTATCGCTTACACATTTTTTACCCGCCTTCTGTCTTTTTCGTTTTTGCTTCTCCTACCCGGGCAAAGTATCCTACCAAGGATAATGTGTCTATCAAGAACGAGATACGTTCGACCGATCCGCGCCGAAATCGCGCGGCGTCAGCGACGCGTATGACGGACGAACGGGCGCGGAAGCGGAGAACGAGAGGGGAACAATGATGTGACAAATAATAAGACCATAACGCGATAAGAATTTCACGCGATTTACTTATCTTTACTGCTACGAAGCCAGAATCGTAAACAAGCGTATGGATATCAACGTACGAACGTGAGCATATAACGGATGTTTGCCTAAAATTCCAAACCGCAACTCACTCGCGAGTGTGATCGAAAGTCCGTGGACTTTGTCAAAACCACAAAAGATTCCGATACGCGCTCGCTCGAACGGCGTTGGCCAAAAAATCGAATGTTTTCTCGCGTAGAACAAAGTCCGATATCCTCCAAATCTTACCAATTACAACTTTACGCACGCTGCCGGTAGAGCCGGCCTTCTTCTCAGCGAGCAACAACGTTACGCGGCCGATTTCACGGTTAGCCGTTCTCGCGGCTAAGTAGATGAATGCTCTCGACTCCGTTGAACCTAAGCACCATAACCTCACTGTGGTCTCACACCCGCAACGGTAGTAAACACTTAAGAACCGCGCATAGCGCGAGCGGGGCGAAAGGATGATTATATCTCGTCGAACGACCGGCTGCAACTCGCCTTCCCGAACCGTCCTCGAAAACTGATTAAACGAACAAAGGGAAAAAGAGAGAGAGAGAAAAAGAGAGAGAGAGAGAGAGAGAGAGAGAGAGAGAGAGAGAGAGAGAGAGAGAGAGAGAGAGAGAGAGAGAGAGAGAGAGAGAGAGAGAGAGAGAGAGAGAGAGAGAGAGAGAGAGAGAGAGAGAGAGAGAGAGAGAGAGAGAGAGAGAGAGAGAGAGAGAGAGAGAGAGAGAGAGAGAGAGAGAGAGAGAGAGAGAGAGAGAGAGAGAGAGAGAGAGAGAGAGAGAGAGAGAGAGAGAGAGAGAGAGAGAGAGAGAGAGAGAGAGAGAGAGAGAGAGATACAGAAACAGAGACACAGGCAGACAAAGAGAAAGAGAGAGAGAGAGAGAAAGAAAGAAAGAGAGGGGGCGAGGGGGAGAACGAAAATGTATTGCGACTAGGATCCAAGATTCTGTAAGTGCAAAAACAAATATTGACCTAGATTGCCGAGGAACCAGTGTAATCGCGATAAGTGACATATTCAGCTGTCAAATGAAAATACAGTATAAACAAAGTGTAGGACAGAAAATAGAACGGAAGAACAAGTAGAGTCATAACCGAAGTTGAGGTTTGAGGAGCAGGTAAATACGCGGTTGCCAGAGGGAGAGAGGGAGAGAGCGAGAGAGAGGGAAAGAAGGAGGGCGGGAAGGAGAGGGTGAGGGATCTTTGTACAGCATGATCGAGTTAGAAATTGGGTAACCTTCAACGATCTCCAGCTAACCGTTGTTTCTACCAAACGTTACATTTGCGCGGAATTCTTGTCGTTTAATTGTAATAAGCATTCGCAGCAATGCCGATCTTCACCATCGCCGTGAAAGATCCTGGTAACGCTCGATGCTAGATCGATTGTTATCATCATCGCGAAAACGTGACTGGAATAATCCTGCGATTCGCAAGTGAAATCATCATTCTATTTTCATAAACATAAATCACCTTCGTTTCGGAAGCGTGGAAAACTGAATCTGAATCCGCGTATGATCGAGTTTAAAAAGTCCGGAAATAGCATGCGGTCGATGGAAATATGTAAAACGATCGACTGAATCATCACGGTTTCTCAGAGGCGTGACTGTTAATTTAAAATTCCCCGCTCAAATATCTTATATTTAATGATTGCCATAAAATTTCGAGAAGCCGATCTTTTCGTGCAGATTCTAGTGCGTACCAGCAGGATATATATGTCGTACCGTCGTTCTTTGTATGTCAAACAAGAGCTACGGATGCTGCGGTAAGAAACTGGCTCGAATCGAGGCTTCACGAACAATAATTGTGAGTATTAATTATCAATACCGATGATGAATTCACGGTCAAGAAAAAATCTTCGGCAAGTGAGGAATCGTCATGTTTGAAATCGCGAAACTTTAGTCTCATCTAACGATATCTCGTTCGGAAACGATCGATAGACACATCGAATTCTATCCAATCGCGCCTCGAAACCGAAAGCGCTACATTTATACGGTAAATTTTCTCAACTTCAAATTTAGATGAATACTTTTTCGGAGAGACGTCTCATCGGGCTGAAAGTTGAAGCAAGACTTTCACGTGTCGTGATTCGAGATCGACGAGGGCGTACACCATGTCGTCGAGTTGCGTCGATCGAGGTCAGAAAAAGTTTTGGTAACAAGATTCGTATGATATTTTGTACGATGCAGTTTTGGTCGAGCGCGTATAGACTCGTACAGGTTGAGAACGAAGGCTTCTCTACCCACCATGGTAACCTTTACCTTTGGTCCGTGATTAGGGTCGTTTAGGGCGGTTGTCCGAGCTGTAGGGATCGCGGATAGGGTTCCATGTTCCGGCTCCTTGGCTCCTTGGAAGTAGACTATTATCTAACGGATGATCTCGTCTCTCTCGGGGCCTATTTTGTTATCGTTACTGTTATTCTTATATTCCGAGTATTTGTGGCAATATAGACCTATTTGGATTCGAATGATTCGGACTCCTCTTCCATGGCGGTGCGTTTGAGAGTTATTCCACGGTATTCTCTTCAGTATCCATTCCCATCGTATTCGAAGAGCGCGATCGCGCAACCCCGAGGCCGATAACATTCGATGAGCTTCGAGGTTAACAAAAACATTTCGTCCACATCCCGCGAACTTAAGTTATCCCCGACCAAATTATTCAACGAAACGATTGACCCAGCCGCGTAAGATTTTCGTTTACAGCTTTCTGTAAATCCGCGACTGACGGATCTTTGACAACGTTAGACGCAGAAGAGTAGCCTTGAATCATAACGAAGGAATAATTATTAATAAGTAAGGATTATAATACGTGCAACAATTATCAACCTATAATAATAATTGTAATAATTGCAATAGGTATTTCCTATTGATGGTTGAAGGCGTGTATTTCATAAACAAAGTTCGAAGACGAACTGCCTCTTCGTTGCCCGGCTTGTCTCCAAATTCGACAACCGTTGGCACTCGCATATCGGTCACCAGAACGAAGTCAAATAAAATCAGGCTCGTCTTACATACAATAGATTACAATAGATTACATTAGATTATAAATTACAATAGATAGCGTAATAATTATAATTATTATGTAATAGTTCCATCGGTACGAGCAGAACGAAAACTAACAATAAGATTCGAACGAACGAATGAAATGAAAAATAAGGACTCGAACAAGGAAAAGAGTGTAATTACAATCAGATGGAGTTTGAAAAATTGAAATGTGACGTGTCTCACTTTGGTATGCATCATTAATTGAGACTGGTGTCTGAAAAGTGATTCACGACGACAGATACGCTTAATTCGATACGACTGAAAATCATCTCAAGGGATTCTCGAGGACACGTTTAAGAATTTCTCGCGTGCGAAGTCGACACCGCAAATTATGATCGAAGGTTTTTCTGTTTTCGTATAGCTCTAATATTCGAATTGAAAATATACCATCAATTGATAATTATTGTATAAATTCTCGTAAACGAAATATGTTTGACCCTGGAAAATTTAATGCGCTAGAGATGTTTTTACAAACAATTAGATGATAACAAAAATTAGAATTGTTACGGAACATATCGTTTCTTATGGTTATTTTAACAATTCGCAATGTAGCAGTATCACAAAGAAACTTTTCTTTGTATTACCTGCAAAAACGATTAAATTCTCATAAATCAACCGTTATTAACTATTACCTATTGTTTATCGCAATATATTTCTAACGGAAAAGCGAGGCAGCAAAACTTGCACAGCAAATAAAATCAGAAATAAAATAAAGAATATTATTCCAAGATCAATTTAATTTATTAGACTAATCGAACAATTTATCGCAAACAAATTGAAAGATAATTCGTCTCTCTCGTTCGTACCAGTTCAAAGAGTGGCTTGCTTACGATCAAATTTAAAACCAGAGAAATGTGGCGAACCATAGTAGGTGGTTGCCACAGTTGATACAAGTCCGTTTCTTTTCAAGTGATTTTGCGGTATTGACGCTTATCTGAAATTCATCGAGAAAATTATTTCATTTTATCAATGAATGCGTTGTACTTTGACGATCGGACAGTTTAAAGATCGTGACGGATGAAATATTTTCGGTTGCTCGAAACAAATGCTTACATTTATACCACAAAATCGATACGAATACATTTTTGTATCCGAACGTCGCGCGGTCAAGAAAAAATGGGATCGCAGAGATCTTGCCAATCCCTTAAAAAATATCCCCTGTGAAGTTAAAGTCGATCCGATGAATGGTTTCTTCGGAAGGGTGTGGTGCAATATGGGCGTCGCCAAGAGGAAGCAGGAAGGGGCGGCTGGCCCTCCCTGGAGCTTCACAAAACGCGAACTCAACTATATTTAGATAAAGATATAACGCTTAGATCAAAAATAGAAATGAAAAGTGTGAATAAATTCCTCATTTGATCATTTAAAAGCAACGATGCCGTGAATAGTAATTTATCCGAATGCCGAGTAATGAATATTTGGCCATGCTCTCAGCCGAAGCGGCCGAATGTTCGACAAAATATGCCTACATTTCGTGGGTGGCAGCTTTCTTTAGGTTGGCTTATTTTTATTCATTGAAAATCAGGGAACTCGAGGGGGTAGGAAGTGGTCACCCACTGTTACAACTCGTAGGAATGCCGCGGGCGTATTTGTTTCATTCGCGAACATATTGGGTTACAGCACGCGTTATTTGTTCGTTGTTACGTCAAATTGTGTTACTCGTAGTACTTATTACTCAAAAACAATCCGTTTGTTCGCCAAAAGCTTCAAAAATAGCACCATTTAATAAAAAATCACATGTTTGGGAATATTACGTGTTTGCTGTGTAACAACGATATCTCGCGTGGTGAAGCAGAAAAGGAAGCAAGTGAAATATTCTCACGTATTAATTAAATGAAACAATTATAGTCATATTTAGTATTTAGCGCTTGTAATTTTTTGATTGTTATTGTTTTTTTTTTTGCTTGGTAATTTGCTTCGCACGTAGTATTTCATTGACAACCTTGATATGAACGAGTCCTATCTCAGTCATCACAACTTACCACTGATAGATTTTAAGCAATAAGTGTAATAATTAGCGATTGAAATAAATACATTTTAGAGTATTATGTACGTTTTTATCGCCATGATTAGGTATTCGGTATTCGGCCGAACATTACCGAACATTATAAAAGTAGCCGAGTATTTGTGGCATCTCTACTCAAATTACGACGTCGCAATGTTGCGTTCCGATACACATCCCAACATTTGTTTTAACACGACTCGTTCCGTTCGTGACGCCCCCAGCATTCTTTCGTATCCCATGAGCGCAGCAAAAATTTAGTAAATCGGTGTCGAGGTGATTTTTCGTTTTCTCATCTCCTTAAGCAAAGTTTTTTTAGCGAGCATTGTCAAATATTAAAAAAAAAAACAATCTGTCTTATCAACTTGATATGGCCATATCAGGTTGATATGACGTGATATGATTTGATAAGTGCATATATAATTTTTTCACGTGTCCTGATATGACCCGATATAATCTTATATGAGTATACATCGGGCATTCCATGCCAAATCGACCACTTTTGACTCCGACCCCCTTCGATTTGGCTGAAACGTTTTCATCTTTTTTTATCCTATCAAAAACATATTTCGAAATTTTTTCAAATTCTTTTACGACTTTATAACTTTATGCTTTATAACTATCCTCTATGTAGTTTACTCAGAGGCGAGTATTCAAACCCTGATAACTTTTTACCCATTAGAATTACGATAAAACTATTTCAGTGTGTTTTTGCAGAGAATTGAATTTCCTATGAGAATGTGTGCATCCAAATAAGAAAGATCTTTCTCTGTTTCAACCCGAGAAAACTTCGAAACATGGAAGGATCTATGACGACGCCTAGCGCCGTTAGCTGATCCTGGCGACCCCAAGTTACTAATCCAAAATACTTCAACTACCACCCTCTACAACCCATTTGAGTTTGTAAGGGGAATTTTCAATCACCCTGTATATAAAAATAGTATGAAAAATGTATAGTTATCTATCAATTGAGAACGACCGGGCCGATTTCGCTCAATTTTTCTTTTCAGTTGTTCGTCATTGCTAGGGGAAGGTTTTTAGGAACAAAATTTTTTGGCAAAAGCCTCCGGAAAAGTCGGAAAATTCGAAAAGTCGAAAATTGATTTTTTTGTATGGAATTGTGCGTGCGATTGTTCCGCAATGGCTATTCGAATGGAACAAATAGAAAATTCTTAGTGCAAAACTCGGAAAATTCAGGGAAAAGCGGACATCTGGACGTCTTTGGTACGTTTCATGCATGTCGTTGAGACGTTTATGGACATACTCTGAATGTTTCTGATATCCGATTCGGATGTTCGCAGGAAATTCGAAGGATGATTTTGTGTTATGTGGATATATGCCCATATCAGGGAATATGTGGTCTGATATACTCATATCAAGGGATATATAGTCTGATATGGCCAATTTTCATATCAGACCAGATCAGGTCTAATATGGACGGCTCATATCAGGCCTGATATGATCTGATCAGAATATTTTTTCACCGGTGAGAACACGATTTAATGGAATACCACGACTTGATACAGGGTAATTCAGAACTTATATGTAAAAATTCACATGCAAATTATGAATTTCGTTTCGCGGCAAATAGAAAAAAAAACCCTGTTTTTTTTTTAATATCGAAGTTATATCGAATTATTTAAAAAAATATCGAAGCAGTGATAGCGATGAGCAAGATAAAAGTGTATCAAACGGAAGCAGACTTGAGACCACATCGCGTTTATTGTTCGGCCACCGCAAAGACAAGAGATGCGAAACCACATTTACTAGTTCAAGACCCTGGTGCTAGTATACGTCCTTGTGAGAATATTGCGAGTGATTCTTGGAAACGAAGCTCATCGAAGCTCAGAATTTACGATAGCGCCAACACATGACTGCAATGAAAATGACATCGGTCGATTTGTTGGTAGAGGGTCAATGTTATCTGCCGAACAAAAAAAGGAACTGCTTCAAAACTGTTGGATTCTTTCTACGACGTATGATTTTGCAACAGACGCTAAGTATTTAGAAAGAAAGTTTAATTATTCGCGGTTGGAAAAATACTCTCCTTGATTGGCATATCCCCGGCGCATCCAAGGACCCTTGAAAGAGGCCATTTTGTAAGTTCAAAAACATTCATGAACAATGCAAAAAGCACAAGGAAAACCATTTCCATAAAGCGACACTGGAAACTGCTGGATCATTTCTTGATAGTGTGCTTGTGGACGTAGAGTCCAATAAAAACTTCCAGGAAATTATTGAAGAGAACAGAAAAAAAATAACTTTTATAACTGCGTGCATTGCATTTTGCGGATCCTACGACTTGCAATTAGCTTTGAGGGGTAAGCATTACGGTGAAGGAATTCTCGAAGGATTATTGAAGCTTTTATTGGTATTTTTTATATAAAAGAGCATCTGATTGAGCTAAACTAAATTATTTCTTCTTTAAAACGAAATGTTTTTATAATGTAAGTATGCAAAACTCATTTTGTCTGCAGAACATTCCATTTGATGGCTTATTTACAATGGCTTCCTCGTGCGAAAGTTGTTTTTGGTTTTTCAAAAACGGTGGTCGCGTCAATTCTATTTTATTCACAGCGCATACAACCTCGATCAAAAACCCTTTGTCGACCATTATAGCATCGACACCGGGGACCATTCTTTCGATTAGTCGAAATTCTGAGATTATAAATTTATCCGAGGCCCTATCACCGTACGCTTCACTCGCATAGAAAATAGTACTAGCAGGCGTAACTCCAGCTAGGAACTTTATTGCGAAATCGAAGTTGCATGAGGAGTAACATCCTACGCGACATTTTAGACATTTACTCCAAATGAATTTCGGTGCAGTCGAGAACTATTCGTGTTTTTGAATAATTTTAGAAGCATCGGCGTATGGTTTCATTTATCTCATCTCTGGATGGCCATGTTGTCACCGAGGACAGTATTTTTAAAAGGATCAAACCGGTTGATTTGAATATTCGAAAGCAAGTTTCATCACATATGACATTGAATAACGCAGCTACGAGAGCATAACTCAGATCATGTTTCATTTTTAACATTGTGAGGACAATTCTTTCTTTTACAGACAACCGATGAGCGCCTGGTCTTTCATCCGGACTATACTTATCTACTGTCGCGGTTAAGACGTTAAATAATTGAAAATCAGGGATGCCAGTCGTTGTGTTTAGAGTTTTGTCTGTAGTAATCAAGGAACCAAATGGGACTCCTTGCGCGAGATCACCACTGCAGATTTGAGTGGACTTCTCGCAAGTTGCACCGTAAAACAACAGCAGCAAGCCTTTCGACGCTTCTGAATTCTCGAATGTAACGTCTGTTAAGCAGGGTTTGTCATTTGGATTCGGTCGGTCAGTTTGGTTAGTGTTATTCGCCGTAATAGAGGAGTGAACGCGATCTGTAACTTCGTGCATTGAACAATCATTAGGACGATCATCTTCAATACTTAATTCATTTGCAGCAGATTGTATAACTGCATCGTCTTTCTTTGCACTAGAAGTTGAAAATAAGTGATACGTGATGATGTTTAAAAAAAAAGGAAAAAGCATGGGGATTTCGAACATGCATCATACAAAAATAATAATTCTCAAGACATGCCTCGAGCACTGCATATTTATATAGTTGTTTTTGAAAAAATCTAACTACTTTCAAACCTGTCAGCATTTTCTTTCGATTCGAAGCTTAGTTTCGATCTATTTTCTCTTGCTAGATTTGTCTCCACCGAAAAGGATTTCCCGCTCATCCCACGTTCCGGCGTTTTAAGCACCCGAAGCGTCGGCATAGCGGTCGATTTCGGTCGATTTCAGAGTAATTCATAAGATTGTATCCATACCATCCATCGCTTCAAACGCTTGCAACAAATATGCGAGAGAATCTCGGGAAAAAATGTGTTCCATCTTGGACATGATTATGAAGTTTTTAAGCTGAAAAAATGTGACCCTGCAATTTTTATCAAAATCTTGACGTTTTGAAACAAGGAAACGATTGGCTAGATCGAAATGCAACTTTACAGGATTTTCTGAGGTCTATCGAGTTGTAAAAGTCATGCTTAACATTGGTCATTTCACGAATATTTGCAGTTTGGCGGATGATTTTCTGGAAACTCGTAAATTTCCTTTTTTTCCCCATGTCCTTTGATCAATTTTAACGACACACAGTTTTTCACCCTGAAATTCTGGAAAGGATTTTTTAGAAAATCAATTCCAGTTTCCGGAAATACAGTCTGTCAAAAATTATGGAAAAATTACGGAATTTTTGTTGACCCCTTAATTTTCTCTTTAAGTGTATCTGATTTAATTTAAATTTTTTTATTTTCTTACTTCCCCATACGAAATTCCAATTTCTAATTTTTGATAGGCACTTTCGTCGAATTTTGCGGCGGAAATCTGTGAAAAGTTAGATTTCGGTCTGCGAATGCACGAAACTTGCATCCGTACACGCCGCAGTACGTTCGGCATCTTGTTTCCTTTTTAGGACTGAACGTCGCACTCTCGTCGCTAATTTCACTTTTGTCTTTTTTATCGCATTCGACATTATTATTATGATTCTGATTTTCTTTATTATCAGCCATCTTGGCCGATGATTGATTGTTCAGAAACAAATTGAATTTGCATTGCTTGACCGATTTTCGCGTGACAGGTCGTCTGCTCCGCACTCCAATAGCATTCCAAGACAAACAAACGCAACCTTTCAAGCTCGTTTTTACCAATTAGCTGCCCACGTGCACATTCATTCCACAGGCGAAATGTCCGCGCGCGTGTTACGTGAGTCGATAGGAGAATCAAATACGTTTTCATCGTGTCTCGCTTCGGCTCGTTAGATCGCGCGACCTCAAAACGTTCAGAGTTCAGAGTCATAGAAACCGATTCACTTGACGAAGTGAATCCTTGATGATCCGCCGTAGAGTTACGCATGCCTCACGGTCGAAATGACGTGGCCGGAGTTTCGTCCGACTATACCCATCGCGACGTTTGGGAAGTCCATTCGCTTTCGACGATTCAGGAAGTCCGAATGATTCACGGATCGAGCGGCGACCGGTTCGGTTACCCGCGCCTTTTAATGTTTAGTTACAGTGGAAGGGCTGGTAGTTTCGTTGGAAGCGATGTCCTCTCCTTTACGTGAATTCTGCAAATTTTCGATAGTCACGAGAGCGACCTTGAGCTTGTTAACACCGAGACTGAATCACGTTTGCCCAATCCGGTTTAGCGAGAGAACGGTCAAAATGTCTCTCTCGTCGCGATAGACTTACTAATCGTCGTGCATCTACGAACTACACGTACGAAACGCGTCGTCTAGATTTTCCGCGGCAACTACTCGTGATTTTAATACGAATCGAGGCGACTGAAATATTGATATTATCGATTACCATTTTCCGTGTCCCGAATGCAAATATCAAATCGATTCATTTATCACCTCCCCGATTGTTTTTACGATTTCATTGCACGTGGTCTCGTCCACGTAAGTACCTCTCTACCCATCCGATTCGACGCACGTCGTCTCTTCGTTGTAGACGTCAGCCGCTTCGCGTGCTCCCAAGCGAGCATTAATTGGATGTAAAACTACGTGAAATCGGGCGCGGACAGGATACGATATTTTGCCTTATTCTCAACTCCTCGTTCGATTACAGGAATCGATAAACGAATAGCATCCTCTGCTCCGTAGATTTTACGCAATGACAAATTTCGATTTTGTTCTCTCGTTTGCGAAGACATCTCGTTAAATATTTATTCAATCCTGGCATTATCTTGACAGGTAACAACATGTGCGTGACGAATACGACGGCCCTAGCGAATAATAACACCAAAATACTTGGCACAAAAACTGTAACCGGAAACGAGCTATTCACGAATGAAATCAACAGAACATCTTTCACTCGAACCGAACTCAATTTTATCACCAATTCTAACACCAACAAATTTTCTTTTACCTAATAAATATGAAATAGTGTGAGTTCTTTCTGTTGGAACCGTAACATAAATTGCATAAACCTTGAATTAACTAATATATATATATGGATATATATATATATATATATATATATATATATATATAGAAAAGCTATTGTACGGTATTGAAACAGTTTAATTTAGATTTCACATTTTTCTCTAGATTTTTTCACTGACAAAGGCCCAAGACTCTATCAAGCCTCTTGATCAATGAAAAATGAGTATGTTGCTTTTATTCGAAGCATTTTCTTTTGTTGTGCTAATATTTGTGTACAGTCGGAAATCGGTGTTATCATACATTACGGTCTGCAAATAATGACCGACTAATCGTCTCATTTTCCTCATTTGTTCCTGCGTTTCGAATTCTTCATTTAATACCTGTGTTTCTGAAATTTATAAGCTCATGGCGTTCGAATTTTTTGAGGCCTAAGCAATCATCGCAGCGTTGTACAAACGGAGCAAAATACTTGCATCCGATCGCGGTGACGCCGTTAATTTTAAATACACGAGTGCATGTCTATTTTCGCGTCCGCATATATTTTACGCTGAGGACGGAACCAATGCTATTTTGACGTGTGCAATTCGTTCCTGATGTAACGTGGGATACAACCTCGCTTCGGTATTATCGGTAGAAAAAAATTCAATCGAGAAGTGATTGTTTTTCTATTATCGTAGGATTATCGCATCGATCCGGTCCCAATACGTTGTAAAAACGAGTATACACTCGAGAATCGGTCCTCATTTTGTCGAAACTCATATGGGCCAACTAATTCCACTGAAAACTATTGCAGAAACTCGGCGGGAACTTCACGCGTGAACTTCTAGCTACGTGAGTCAGCCAGTTTTTGCGTAGAAACAGATTTTGAAATCGACGCATTCGTTGGAATATAATCTGTATCTATATGATATTCGAATGCTATATATTCGGGAGAATTGAATTTCTGGCATGACTATGAGAAACTCGACGGCACACTCGTTTTATTTCATTTATAGATGCTTGAATCGTACGTTCAAAGATGAGAACGAATCTTGAACAAACAACGTATAGATTCTAACGAGGGAATCCCCATACGTGCTTTCCGCTATTTGACAAGATTCTCGTACGTTTTCAACGAAAAACTTCCATGATGCTACGAATAAAGGCCGGTGATTTGGAAATGAGAAGTGAATGAACAAAGAATTGTCTTTAGCCGAGCTTCCTATAATCTTAATGAGTCATTTGGAATATCCAGTGGTAATTATTTTAGGAATGACATCGCTGTATGGCATCAATGTATGGGCTATCAACACGTGGTATTTAACCCTGCGTTGGCCATCATGGAGGATGTCGTCGTTCGCAAATTGACCTCTCCTCTGCATCTCGGAAAGGAGAAATGAACGCGGTCCACTTCTCCCCTCTGAAAAAACTTGAAAGTGAATTAAAAGGACACGCGGACGCATTTTTAACGCGGTTCTTTCCGTTGAGCCGCACGTAATTGCTGATCTCGTAAGATCTGTACGAAATCATTCATGCCGGTAAACATTCCTCCAACCTGTAAACAATTCCCTGAACGTTGTACTACGGTGTTTTTACCTCTACAACAATCCTCGTACAGGTACGATACTCCTGAGAGCTGCACGTGACTCTTATTGATAGATTTATTTGATTTAAGAAGTTCCGCACAAAATCGTCCACGCTGCTACGAAACTTGAAAATTCGCGTACAAATTATACCATAGGTGTACAAATTTATACTTGCTTGTACTCAACTTTTAACAGCCGGGTCACGGACTTAACGGTAACGTCACAAAAAACAGACCATGGCCTCCGAAATTCAAATTTGCCTCGATTTGCTTCCATATCGGATTCATTCGGTTATTTTATTGTTCGTCCAAAACTGTACGATACTCGAAAACCGATCAACGTTTTTCTCGATTCTATGACAGGAGGAAGGAGGAGTAGCTGAAATCCCACAGAATACATTCTATTGTCACTTCCTGTAAGCAAGATGTCACTTGTACGGTACTGTAGAAAATTCTTGAATCACCATGCTAGCGTTCCCGATCACGATTACAATCTATGGGGATGCTGTGGTCCCATTAGTTCCTACATCTGAATTCAATTTTTCTTAATTTACTACAGTGGGTTGCCAAATTAAAAGTGGCAGTACGTAGATTTTTGTATTTTTGAATTGAATTAATCATTGGTGCTAACAAATTGATTTTCATCAAATTTATTCATGTAGTATTGATGCTGGTATCGTTATTAATTGTTTTAATAACTCAATCAGTGTTATTTACGTATTATTTATTCCAAACTACTGTTGAAATTCCAAATTACCGAGGGGTTAAGCGAATATTTTTAAATCGTTTTTTTAAAGTTATTCAATCCAAAATAATCAACAAGTACATTTCGTTTCTCACTAAATTGGTTTTGCGGATTTATGTTATGGAAATATTTTTTGAAAATAAGAAACATATAGTTTGGCTCTCGTAAATTATTCTTTTATAATCTCAATTGGATGCTCTTTTCTATGAAAGGTACGAATAAAACCTATTGTTAATTATTTGCCCCGAGTAAAAAACTAGTTAACCTAAAAAATAAAAAATGTGTGTACTGTCCCTGATAATTTGGCGACCTACTGTATGATCAATACGCTCCGTGTATACCTTATTTCATGTGTACAAAACTTCCCAGAACGAAAATTTGGGACCTCTCGTACGAATGTGTAAAAAACCGGTACGAAATTTCAGGATATTTGTAACTTTTCATAACATTTTGCCGAGGAGGGTAATCTATCTTCCGGTAAATCACAGATCACTTTGTTAAAGTTTTATTCGTATCGTGCGTGTAGCGAACAATTGGGAATCGACTGGATGGTGATAGTCGAAATGATTGATTGATATAATGAACACACTTTTGATCGAATACCACGTTTTGTCAGGTGCGAGAATGAATAATACTCTGGTCGGTTAGATCAGGCGATCCGAAAATTTGATCCGCGAGAATTGCACTCCGTCCAGCACAAGAGTTCGGAGCTATCTGCCTAGGATTCCAAACTTATTTTTGTGCGAAGCATTTCAGTGTATTGGTTATGTTATATTGTATACAACGTAATCATGCATACAGCTCATTGTCAATGTCATCTTATAGAACCTCGAATATGTACGTGCGAACTATAAATTGCTATTATTTATTATAACACACTTGTATTCGTGACTTCTCTCTTTTTAGGTAATGCCAAAAAATAACATAGATGTGTAGCGAAAAATTATTACTATTTGGGTGCTGAATTTTAGGAATTTTCTGTTTTATTACAGATGCCAACACCACCGAGTGGACATATCCGTCTTCGCTGACTTCTTATCCTCCAGGAAGCAGCGGCTCGTATTCCCCAATCCCAGGAGGGGCATTTTCATATCCTGGCGAATCGCTATCGCATCACCCGACTACGGAACCAGTCTCGTTGCCAAGTGGTAATTATATTTAATAAGAAATGATAAGTTATTTGAATTTTTATTATATCGCATCACGTCAACCCAACGCGATCAAATCACATGATGCTGAAGAGATTGTCTATACCTACCGTCATTTCACTGAGAAGTATAATCTCACCGCGAGTCATTATTTTTATAATTATCGAAGCGCTCAATAACATAATCGAGCGAATCAAGATTCGTCAAGGACTAAATTTCGATTTTCGAACATCCGACGAGCGAATAATTTCAAACGGTGTTTTCTTTTACACGCATCAAAAATCGTTCGTTTTCCATGCGATTCTTTTTCTTTGGAATTTAAAGTACATAATTTCTTTACACGAGCATTTAATCCGTTACGTTTAAATCTGAATGTTTAAAAAAAAAGTGCGAATCAAATAGAATTACTGTCGTTTGAAACAAAATTATTATACAAGAAATATGTAAATATTTTTTCAAGTTTGCTCACGTTTGGAGAATATTAAAAACTCTGACGTTTGATGCGCAAAAGTATGGCACCCATGATAAATCGTCAATAACAGTAAAACACACCAACAACCTCGGGGCCTTCGAAGTAACATGTTTAACAAATAGTACAGTGACCGGAAAATTTGAAATAGGTTTCGTAATATTTACGCTTTTATTCTGAAACGATAGGCATACACGTACTCGAGTAAAATGAGGGATTATATGCTGTTTTGATCGGCATCGGATAGTGCAGCGATCGTGGGCAGGAATTTCTATGGTAAGATCCGATCAAATCTTAAGGGATTACCCTACTCCAGAAAAGGCTATTTTAAAAAAATTTTCTTGACGTTGCTATGTTAGATATTAGGTAATATAAAAATAGTTGGGCTCAATAAATACACTCTTAAAATATATTTAAAAACATTTTGTTATTTTTTTTACTCAATATTTGTTCACACAAAAGGCAACTCTTCAAAAAGTATGCAGGGGACGTACATTGTCCATTTCTCTGCAACAAATCATCCGAGACTTAAAAATTGGATTGGGTCGGGTTGCTTTCGGCCCATAACGAGTCGAGCCAATCACTTTCCGATCATGTTTTCTTCCCTTCATTAAATACATGTTTCGTACTTTATTTTTTGTTTTCTATTTTCAACAACATCTTTAACCAACCCCTTTGCGCCATGGATTAATAATGAAGATATGGCATTTTTATTCCCGTTATTTTCACCTTTGATTCTTGAGTTTTCTTCCCGCAGAATTTTTCGTATGCGACGCTTAGATCGCAGCAGCAAAAACATTGACGATCATTATCAATTATGTATCATTATATTCTGATACTCGGAGAGCAAAATAGTATTTTTACTCGTCTAAGAAAGAATGACCACATTCCATCCCTACAACGGGGGCAAACAGTAATCAATTTTTGACCAGAGGGATGAAAAAGTGAGTTTGCAGAAACAAGTATATTTTCGGGCAGAAAAGTACATTTTTGCGAGCAAAAATAGTATATTGTGTACCATGACGGTAAAGTAAGCCTTTCACAACCGAACCGGATTTTGTGATACGAGTCTGTGATAAAGTGCAGTATTAAAAAAAATATGATGTATATTATTTATTGTATTGTTAACACGTTACTTACAGTTGATCATGGTCTCCTATCATAACTCTTAGGTATGCTTCACAAGTGTTAAAAACCGTAGATGTTACAAAATATCGATAATATCAAAAATTGAGCTATCGATTTTACTATCGATGTTTTATCAATATCGTCCATCCCTAAGCTGTTCTATATACGAACGTGACGCGTTACTATATACGAGTAATCTTCATCGGTGATGATAGTAGTAGTGTGGTACAGTGGGTTCCTTCCTAGTTACTACTAGAGCTGGGTCGTCCGAACTGACCGAACGTAAGAATCTGGTTCCGCCTCGTTCTCGGTTCGACCCTTAGACGGTCCGTTCGCGCAGCTGTACCAGTAGCGAGGTTCTCTAACTCGTTAGGATACTATTTTATGGGAAGTAAGCAGAACATAGTATTTTCGAGCCAAGAAATGGATTTACTGAACTAAAATGTGATATTAGTAATTATTAATAGTTCAATATACGGGATGAGATAAAATGAAGTTCATTTAACCGTAAATTAATAATGATTCACTCGATTGAAATTTAACGTTACTAAATTTCGACGTATGATTGACCGAAACTTCTTTATTTTTACTTCGGGAGTTAATTGATTCGTAATTCAAAACTCGGACTCCGGATCTTGGACCGGGATCCGGATCCGCTACAAACCCGGTTCGACCCTGCTCTACTTCCTACGGACCAGTTGTAAGATCGAGAAGTATCACAGATTGGCGGTAATGGCCGAATGATCAGATTATCACGCCCTTAATTATATTGGTAGTTGGCTCATCTCGAGGCTTTATATATCTCGCTTTGCGTCTTCTGTATCGCGGGAGCGCACGGATCCCTGCTGCCATCTGGCGATCGGCCGTCGGGACTACCGCACGATAGCTGAACGTAAATGAATATATAATATTATAAAATAAGATGCAATGATATGTCACGGTTGTAGTGGGACGGTGGTGCGGCGATCAGAAAAAAATTTGACTAATCACGGCCGTGGTGCGGCGGTGTGCGATACTCATGAAAATAATGCGGATCGTCACGGTCGACCTATGTGAACCTGGCACCCGACATGTTCGAAAACGATTTTTCGAAACGCAACGTAGTGAAGATTCGTTTATAGTGAAAAAGATTTCATTTGTAGTTGGAAGACACATAAGTTACAACTTTTACTTTTCACTTATTTTTTCTCCTGCGTAATCATCGCAGAATGATTATCGATTCAATGTTCGATTAACGTGAAACTGAATACGGAGAATGGCACGAAAAGGAATCTCACAATCCGCAGGAAATTATAAAATATAATGATTCTGCTAAGAATTCTCGCTACGCTGTCGTACCCATCATTTGAACGCGATAAACATTGATTCGTACGATGCCAAAATACCGAAACCTGAGAGACTTATTGAAGATTTAAGAAAAGTACAATTTAACCCTATAAGAAATTTAAGCATGTAAAATGTTCGACATGCCATATTATAACCATATTGGTATACAGTGAAGTATACAGTAATATGGCAGTATATGGTCACTGCACTGCGCCAGATGTCCGAGAAGTTAGCATGGCCATTTTGGATTTTGAAAAAAAATACGGATTGTGCTAACATGTGCTAGGTTTGTGCTGCGTTGTGCCACGTCGCGAGTCGCAATCTCAAAAAACAAACCGTTTTTTTGATCGCGGTCTAATATACGCACGCTTCCATGAAGAGGGAAAGTACGATAGTCACAGGCTGTTGATTAGTGACACGCAGAAAGGGCCAAGTAAGGGCAGGGACTTTTGGATAGCAAAGATGGATATATCATCAGGACCCGCGGCATAAGATGACGATGTCACTGAATTGATAGATGTAGTCAAATTTTCAAGAGTGATGTAAATAAATTTGAAAAGTGAATAAGACACTGGGCATATAAATATATTTTTATGCTTAATGCGTAGTTTGGGATTATAAGTGAACCAAGGCGCACGGGGTCTGCTTACGTGGAAAGACTGCAGAAGAGCATGTTCATCTAGTGACGAAATTGAAGAACAACTCAAACGCTGCAAAATTTATTGAACTGGTCTGCAGTCAAGCTATCGACACATGTCGGCATATCGAGTGACGAGACAGTTCGATCTGAGAAACGCAGTTGAATCAAAATTATTGTAGTTTCGGCGTTTAAGCAATCGGTTAGGAGCAGTGATTGACTTCAGATCGTACCGCATTTCGATCAGGTCCTGCATCTGCAATTAACGGTGCCACAGATTTTGAAACAAAAGCATTTTTAGAGGCGAATCAATAATGAAAACGTCCAACCCAGAGTCAGAAGATGCCGCATGGAGCGTTGTATCAGATTCAACGATATGTAAAGCACGAGAGAGAATAATCTCACGTAAAAATGTAGCTTCAAAATTTGTACCCGCCAAACTGCAATTCAGATACCCGCAATTATAATATTCTTGTACATACTTGAGAACCTGTCAAGTACACCGAAAAACTCACTGAAAAGAAGGCCTTTGGGTCTTCTGTACATAGATGTGAAAAGTAGCAAATCGGCCTTGGGGCAATAGATCCTGAAAATAATGTATTCCGGGATATCAGAAAATTGAGACGGAGAAGCCGCAAGAAGTCTGACGTTAAGAGAGATTCGTGGATGTAACATGCTACGCCGCCGCCGTGTTTGCCTTTTCTATCGTTGCGAATTAGGAAATAATTTTCCAGCCTTACTAAATCATTAGGGACGCTGGAGTGAAGCCAAGTTTCAGAGATAGAAATGATGTGATAGAAATTTGAAGCAAGATGCACTCTGAGACGATCAATGTTGCCCATCAAGGAATTGGCGTTGATTTATACAATAGATAAACAGTCGGACGATGTGGTGAGAAGGTCAAGATCATTGTTATGCTCACGCTTGCCGGTCGTTAGTGGTATTGCTAGTCAGATGAGCTTGTTTAGATCGGTTTCAGTGACGATGTTGATGATCGACGCACCATAATTTTTACGAGCATTAATGACACCAGATTTGACCCAGCCGTATTTATAACCGCAGCTGGCCGCCTTGGCTTTGGCTAATCGAAGCAGGTTATAAAGTGCTTGCGGGAAATATTCATTTATGCATATATTTCCAGGCAAGTTCGCCCACAACACCTCTCTAACCGTCAGGTTCTTTTTCGCACGCTTTTTCCTAATGATATAATCGCGGACACTCGAAGATTTTAGCATAACTATGAATGAGCTAGAGCGAGGTGGATTCGGGGCAGAACCATGATTGTCGCCGATGATACCGGTTGATTTCTTGACCAGATTGCGGATGTCTAGTACGTCTGAGAGCAAGTGCTGTGTGCCAAGGGCTTCAAAAGCTGTTTGAACTATTAATTGAGGCGTGTCGACTACATCTACCAGAATCCCTGATACAGTGAAATCCGCGTGGGACTCGGGTTCAGGATTATTCACAAGTCCGTTTGTTATTGCTGACAGTACGGCTCTCGGAGTTCGATTTTCTCCGCGAAGGGTAACAGCTTTGGAAGTGACAAGATCTACGTTTGCCCCCAGTGTAGAGATGCGGTTGGTCATTTCACGATGTGCCAATCGTAGGTCGGAGACGTCAGCTCTTATTTCCTGGATATGTCGCTCCATTCCGCCCAGAGTAGCTGAATACGACGAAGGTGAAGGATCAGGCTGAAGTATATTATCCTGCGATGAGGAGGACGACGTCGACTGAACAGCCAAGACATCGTAAGCACAGGTTGATGGTTTCGCGGCGCCCCTGTTATCAATACACAGGGGATATCGGGAGTGATCGCCTTGCTTTAGATCGGCAAGAGACGAAATCCCGAATCGTTTTTTGATGCATTGGGTGTGAAAGATGTGCTTTTACTACATAGTAAAAGAAGCAACGCAGACCCAGCTGTAGTCAAATACGCACTCAGTACGCACACGTGATGTATTCGCAGAAGACAAACAATGACAATACGCCGACGTGCGTCAGGATGCCGTCATCGTCCATTTTCGTCTACGGCTAATGCGGCTCTGGATTTTATTATACATTCATTTACGAAAATGCGGCGCTGTACAGAAATTGCACATTCGTAAACCGATACTCAAATAAGAACTTTGAGGAGTAGACATAATAGAGTGTTATCTTCGTATAACAGGAATTTATATTTTTCTATAATTTCCTCGTATCCTCGAGACCCGTCTTGTGGCCCATAAAAGATGCTAGTCATGGAAATCTTCCCGCTGCTGAAGTGCTCGGCAATTTATCGCATAACTCACCGATTCAATTCATTCATTCTAAAAGTTTGTGATAAACTCCAAAAATGTGTATACCACTTTGTCGATGGCGTCCCTAAAACAAATAAATTCAATACAGATCGCAGCAAAATAGAGCTCAATGATCGTTATACCTACAGCTCACAAGCTTCGAATTTCTGAAATGTAGGTTGATTTTTGAGTGATAGGGTTTCAACATTTTTGGCTTCGTAAATAAATTTCTTACTGTCACAAGATCAGGTCGTTGAGCTTAATTACAAACGTTTTCCCAAGAAGTGCGTTGCACGTACCTCGGTGATCAGAAAAATCCATGCGACCCGCTAAATTTAAAATGTATTAATCCATCGCAAAGTTATCTTATTTCCAATTCGATCCAAACCATTTAATCTATCTCAAACAGATTAAAGAAAAAAAAATCAGCACAAGCCTATCAGGAGTGAGCACAACTTGTGCAATTACCTAATCGTGATGAGGGAAACAATTATCAGACTGTGAATAAGTATAGTTTTTTGAAATCATTTTTTGGAGACAATAGCTTCTTTTTGAAAAAATCAGATACAGCTCGCATCACATCGCAGCAAGGTCCCAGCACAATCTGGCACAGCCCTTACTTTCAGACAAAGCACAATGCCCGTACTGGTTTCAAAACCGATGTTTTGAGAATGAACGCTTCGTTTTTGAAAATCTGAGTTTACTGTTTACGGTACAAAACAGCGCACACATAGCACAAGTCAGTATAAAAGATAGATATGGAATTTCTCGATTTGGAAGGAAATGATCCGACGTCGGCTGGAGAAGCAATTTTTTATTCTTTTTTTTCCGATAATGGCCATGTTTGTTGAGATAATTGAATACGGTTGACGGCCCGATGCAGCACAAGCCGAGCACATTCCAGCACAAGCGTCATTTTTTCGAAAAAAAAAACAAATTGGCCATGCTGGTACGAAAAATGTTTTTTTGACGATGAACGCTTTGTTTTTTCAGATCGCGACTCGCGATCTGCGGCACAACGCAGCACAAACCTAGCATAAGTTAGCTCAATCCGTATTTTCATCAAAATCCAAAATGGCTGTGCTAACTTCTCGGACATCTGCGCCAGTCAACACTGACTAAAAAGCAAACGTACTCTTCCCCCTCTACGGTACGGTACCGAAAAAGGAAAGAGCGTGATGCCACATTTTTAACAATCAGCGAGGTTATAACGTTCGTTTGTAAAGGTTATGATATTTACAAATTTCCATTAAAAAAATTGTTCCTGCCGCGTATAGTTCAAACGATCGCAAATTGCGAGTAACGGATTTTTAACCTGACAAGAAATGAACGTGATGGGAATTTGTTTATGAACAATGTTTATGAAAAAATGAAGAAATGCACTTTTCGGCCCTTAAATCGTCGCTTTTACCCCTAAGTACACGGTTATCCGTTGAAAATTCCTGTCTTGATCGTTTCAGAAGGTCGAAAAACCATCAGGTGTGAAGTTTTCACGCTGTAACACAAAATTGTCTTACTTTCGAGAATATTTACTGGGCTATGTTGCTCTCGGGGTATACTTTCTCGGAAAAGCGTGAACGCAGATCGAGAGGGAAGCGTGGCACAGTCCGTAGCGCTGGGCAATCTGTTTTCGGGAGTCGTGCACTTGGTTTCGTTATTCACCACATTTCCTCATAAATGAGACTATATCGACGCTCCGCACGAAAAGTAGCACTATTCAGCTGCTGATGAAAACAAGCACCGTAGGACGCTTTCAGCCAAGTCTATAGTAGCATGGTTCATAATTCTTTAACGTAAAGAAACACCACTCGCCGAACACTGGCGAACAGCAGCACGCCTAGTAGATCGCTAATAGTAGGGAAGTCCAAGTGGGGATTTTGGTATTTACTGAAGCGCGGCCGAAAAATATATGGGGGGGATACATTGCACCCTGTCGAGTACTTATCTCCACCATAATAATACTGACTCGCTTGGGGAGTGGTGCTACTTGTCGTCAAGCGATCGGCCAGTGACGCTGCTTTTCGCTCAGCGTTATGAACGTTGCTGTTTTTCATATAGGTAAAGGTTTGATCAACCAAGTCCAGTCGAATAATGTCAAAAATCGCCTGACATTGCGGCAATCATGTTCTGCCTTCATCAGAGGTTTAAAGTCGTAGATCTTTAATAACACGGACAATACCAGTGTTCGACATGGTATTGTAAAGAGGATAGGCTACTCTCTTCAAGTTACCACAGTACAGAAATCATAACATAACTAACATAACTGTATTGTATTGTAGTAACACGAGGACAGTATCCAATCTTATGTTATTCTGTCCTATATGTTATTATTAATTAAAGATCTACGACTTTAAGGCGCGCACAAAGGCACATTTTTTGAGATTTTTTACCGACGAAACGGTTGAAATGTATTCGTCAAAACCGAAGCACATCAATAGTATAATATTTCATACGTGTTGTATGAAATTTTCACGAAGAAATGATCATAATTGCGCCCTTGGCAGCAAATCTCCGCGAGAGCGACGAAAAAAAAACATAGTTTGCGGTGACCACCGTATCTAATGACTGGGTTGTTATAAGGAACCAAGGTAGGTTGTTTAGGATCGCCAAATTAATTAATACGATTAACTAACTGTAGATGAATTTCTATATAATTAGAGTTTGTGGAGCAAAAATGATAACTCGGATACACTTGAACGAGACGAGCGAAGCCAAATAATTTTATCCTAACGTTTGCCTTCTACTCTACTGTTCGAAGGTAGGCGTTCGAAAGATAAGCTATAGATTAGAGGGCAGATTAATCACGAAGCTGTTGCGCACTCGGACTTGGCGTGCACTCTTGGCCGTCTCTCTACTGACTGACGAGATCAACTCCGTAGGTTCGCAGCATCGGAGTAAGATAACAGCTTGCTCGAATTATACTCTTTTGTCGCTGCGAACAGGGGCTATGTTCCGATATACACTGAGAGCTCTGGGCTGTACTCTTCTTCGTCTTCTATCCTTTCTAGTTAGAAGAAGAAGAAGAGTACTACCCAGTGCTCGCGGTGTATATTGGAACATACCCAGTATCATCTGAAGTTAAAAAATCAAAGTTTTCCTATTAGATTATGGCTTTCCTTCTCGAGTTTTTGATTTTTGTCAAACATTCATTTTACAACAAACAAGTCGATTCCTTTCGTCGAAAATCGGTGTTCGGACTTCTAAGTGTTACTAAAACAAAACAAACAAAAAATTAACAAACTCTCGATAGGGTTATTTCAGGAAAGTCATAACGTAATAGGAGAATGATATTTCAATTTCAGATGATCCAGTCATTGGATACAGTGGTCACCGCAAACTATGTTGGTTATCGCCGCGTTTGGGGAGCCTTGCTGCCAAGGGCGCAATTTTAACTATTTCTTTTGATGTGCTTGGGTTTTGATAAATACATTTCAACCGTTTCGTCAGCGAAAAACCGCATCAATAAACGCCCCCCCCCCCCTCCCCCCCGAAGCGTCTGATGAGGGCAGAACATGACTGCCGAAACGTCAGGCAATTTTTGATACTATTTGACTCGACTGAATTGATTAAACCGTCACCTATATTAATATGAGATCGAATGATAATATCAAGATGGATAGCTGCTACTTTTCGTTAGCAGTTTTGAATCGTGCTACCATTCGGCCAGCCTGGCGAATGGTGCTGCTTTTCGTACGGGGCGTTGATATATGACCCATAAACTTCGCTCCGTACGGTGGGTTTATAACCATCTTTTCGGCGAGCGCATTACCATATCTGAAATAATATAGCCAAAAAATGGCAGTAATATGGCGAAAATATCTTATAGGGGTCGTTTCTCTTTCATTTGCTTTTATTCAATTGGATTGGCATGTCTCTCTTCTGTGTTGATTCGATAGCGAAGAAACAAAAATACTCTGCTGATGTGATTCAATTGTTCAATCAAGAAGGAATGAAAATGAATAACACGCAATTTTTTATCGTGATGCTTTCAGTACTGCCGGAAGACACGTACACGCCGAACGGAGTAACGATGTATTCTCATGGACCATCGACGGCGTTAACGTTAGCACCGTCATCGAAGTCGGCGGAGCTCGAACTTTTGGGAAATAACAACGCTGTCGGGGATAACGGAGTTCCCTGTTATCACTACAGTTCTCACGGTCAAAATGCAGCGCCAGCCGTTCCCTCGCACAATTATAATTCGAGCTACCAGTCTTACTACAGTAACTCCACGCCGAATTACATAAGTCCCCAAGTTTTATACTGTCCTCAGCTCATCAGTACCGTAAATCAGCATCAAATACACTTGCACGTTCACAGCGACTTGACCGAGGAACAATTAGTCGCGAGTGGATTGAACATTAGCAACAGAATAGAAAACGGTAACGTCGGCGATGAACCCGAACAGAGGAACGAGGTCTGGAGACCATTCAAGAGCGCCTATCCTGCGACATCCTCCTCGGCACCGTCTGACACATTCTGATTACCCGATCTCGTTTTCACATCCGAGTATTCGTACGATGCAATCGTGATAACCTAACGAATTCTCTGCATTTGAGAAATACTACGAATATTGAAAATCTCACATAAACGAAACCGCATGGTTCCGCGGCGAGACAGATTCGTCGAGATTCTCTTCCTACTGAATTTCGATGAATTCTGTTCTTTTCTATCGACTACGTTCGACATCTATCAAATATCGGCCAGCAACGAAAGATTCAGTTTCCGTTGAATGGCCGTAAAACAAGATCTCATTACAATACTTACAATTTTATCCGCAACTGACAAATCACGGGGTAAAAAATGAGGAAATTGCGCGTTTGAAGATACATGCGTTCCGAAATGTGCAAAAAATGTCAGATGTTACATTGAAAAAAAACATCGCTGGTCGTACAAGTAACAGAGTTGTAAACTCGCGTAATTTAAGCTCCGCGATTACGATATTATAATACAGGGTGCGCCAGAGAATCTTATTTATTTGAAACGTCAATAAGAAGAAAAGTACTTCGGTTATTGTTTTAATTCTTTTTTTATTTGAGAATACAATATCCCAGTTTTTTTTTCATATCTCGTTGAAAATGACATCGGTTAAATGGCGACCCCCATTGTGCGCTCACACCGAGAACAACATTCGCGATACCATTGCCAACATACCGATTGATATGTTGCGAAGAGTGGAGACGAACTTCCAAAATCGACTTAATCGGTGTACGCACAATGGGGGTCGCAATTTAACCGATGTCATTTTCAACAATACGTGGAAAAAAATTGGGATATTGTATTCTCAAATAAAAAAAGAATTAAAACAATAACCGAAGTACTTTTGTTTTTATTGACCTTTCAAATAGGTAGGGTTCTCTGGCGCACCCTGTACAACGGATTATAGAGTATGTATAAATGATTACGTTATGATGAATAGTATAATAGTTGAATGATAGTTTTTATGTAAATATGCAATATTTTCCATGAAATAAAATCTTGCCGAATTTGTTCCTACAGCATTGTTCATACAATTATTTCTGATACGCTAGATTTGTTCCACGGGATGGACCGTGTATCAGCAGCGGTTTGCAACGAAGTTTCCGAAAAATTTACGTATTTTGGAATGGTAGAGATTACTCCGCGCCAATGCTCCCGATACCAACCGATGCATTTAATATTTAACGTCTACGCTTCGGAGCACCGATGCATCGACGCGGCTGCGAACGGATCCTCTTATTACGTGGGGACTGTCACTAAATTCATTTCCATTCCGCAATAGATTCGCCGCATCTAGTTCCCGTTTGTGTACGAATTTTGACGAAATGTTGCTCGGCATCGATGCATTTTATAAACGTGCATTACCATGGCGACGCGTCCTTCAATCGCAAACTTGGTTTGAGAATTTCGAGATGCGGCAGGTTCTCGAAATCTTGAGTGAGAGTATTTCAGGCTTCCAGAATGCGCAGTGTTCAATTAAAAATTGGTAACCCAAATTCTTTTTTTCGGATGCTTAAAGACGATTTTTTTTTATCAGTTGTTAACAGATCTACGAGTCTTCAAAACCCGCCATGCCGAATTCGAGGACGTTCACTCGAATTTGCGGGATTGCACCGTGCGAACGAAAAATTTATGACTACTTTATATACTACAACTCAAAATATTACTTTCTATAAAAATTTATCTACCGAAATGTGGAAAAATTTCTCCTCGTCATTGTCGGAAAGACACAGACAAACAATGACAGCTTCGTGCAATGTTTACACGACTCTAGCGATTTATAGAAAATAGGAGGAAAATGTTTGAGTAATTATGATGGAATTGGCATTCCGAGATAAAACACTGTAATAATTTTATACATCATTTTAATCACATTAGATTGTATTGTTCCATTGATATTTCGAAATAAAAGTACAGCGGTTATCTAGGCGGTTTCCGGTTATCCAGGTCAGGGGTGTGTGCTTATTCGGGTGTTTCAAAAAAAACAAACTATTTTTTTCTGATGGTGTCCAAAAATTGATAGTATACCTAAAAATAAAAATTTTGGTCGTCATTAGAGCTCTTAATTTTGATATTAAGGTCTGCCGCGATCCATTTTTCTATTTTCCATTTAAATCACGCACAAATATTTTTTTAATTTTCTAATTTTTTTTTAGCTTGGAACCGATTTGTCGTACGAAAATTTGAATTGTGGGTCTTAACGATAATCGAATTATCTACAAAAATGGTCTCTTGCAAAAAAATCCATAAACGCAACCGTTTTCGAGTTACGAGCATGGTAAATAGTACCCAATAAAATTTTCAAGTATTTCGTCAAAAAAACTGAAATATTGAAGTTGTTTGGAGAAATTAGAATAATAAATATATTTATTGTATTAATCAATAAATATATTTATTGTGTAATTTTTAATATATTTATTGTTGTACTGTTTGAATAAATATATTTATTGTTTTCATCTATTAAAACAACTTCAACATTTCAGTTTTTTCGAGGAAATACTTGAAAATTTCAACAGGCACTATTTACTATGCTCATAACTCGAAACCGGTTGACTTGACGGATTTTTTGCAAGAGACCTATTTTGTAGATGGTTCAATTTCCGCTTAGACTCATTATTTCTCATTTTCCTACGACAAATCGTTTTTAAGCTACAAAAATTAGAAAATTAAAAACATATGTTGGTGTGTTATAAAAATGGATCGCGGCAGACCTTAATATCAATATTAAGAGCTCTAATTATGACCAACATTTTTGTTTTTAGGTCTACTTTCAATTTTCGGAAACCATCAAAAAAAGTTTGTTTTTTTGAAACACCCTACACTGAAAAAAAGGGTAGCTGCAGTAACGATTTTCTGGTTAGTTTCCGCATGCTAGATCGTTGTGTTCCGTATCCTTGTAGTATCGCGAGTCGAACCATCTTGGATAGGCGCGACAACTATCCATCAGTTAGCTAGCGTTAGATGGGGACGGTGGCTATCTGGCATACTAATGCTACATACGCAATAGAAAGGCATGGCAACTATCCTGGGATTTTAGGTGAAGTCGCCCTGTCAAAGCGAACGAGTAGTAGAATTGTTCCGACTTACTTTCGAATATCTTTACGTACTTTTCCAGTTCCCACTGGCTTAATTTTTCTTTCACCCACTCGTCCATGCTTGCAATGGGAATTTGCATCGATCACTGAAGTCGATGGGGAAAACAATGCACGCGTATGATCGCGACATACGAAGTCAATAATTATTTAGTGCCATAGGTGCTGGTAACGCATATCCGCTGGGATAGGCATGAGAGATATCTAAGGGATCGCTCGAGCGCCAATCTTGATGCTTACCACGGCTATTCCATTTACCCTTGCTCGGAAGCATTGTAATTTGGCGTTTGCGGCTATACGGATAGGGACAGCGACGATCTGCCGACGGCTATCCAACGGATGCTTGCTGCAACTATCCTTTTTTTCAGTGCAGTGCTTATATAACATGTCGGCTGCAAGTCTTTCGTGTCAGATACCAAGGATGCTCGAAGCTTTTGCGATCACAGACTTATTCCATTACAGTGATACGTCGAGCGCGAAAGTGCCGTGTATCTCTGCGGGCGTTCGATTATTTATGAACGTATGTCACCGACCACGCGGTCTCGCCCACGCCGTGTAAGCATAGAGATACGTATGCAAGTATAGGTAGTATAGATCTCGCTTGATAAAACTTGCGCGTATCGGTGAACCATCGATACTATTTGATCACGAATCCATACCGCGGCAGTACTTCCCCCAACTTTGTTTCTTCCTGTTTCGTGTTTTGTTCCCCATCAAAGTCCAAAGTGTAAGGAGTAGTTGTTTACAACCTCACGATCATGTCTAATTTGATGAAAAGGAGCGTTAAAAATGGGGAAAAATTGATTAGTCACGTTCACCGCACGCATATTTTCGTGGATATTCCCCGTGACCTCTCTCGTTTCTTACCTCGGACACGACTCATCGCTCGAATGACAAATTTTTCGCGATCGTGAAAAATGTTTGATCGAAAATACGAACAAAGTAGAGAATCTCGATGGCAGGGACGATGAAATCCGATTTCTCACTTAATCATCATCATCGTTCGTACGCGCAATTTCGTTGCTCGAGCTCCCTGCTCAGATTCATTGATGAAGATTTATCAAAAGTTATTTATTTATTCATTTACTTATTTATTTATTTATTTATTTATTTATTTATTTATTTATTTATTTATTTATTTATTTATTTATTTATTTATTTATTCTTTTATTCCTTTATTCCCTTATTCCTTTATTCCTTTATTCCTTTATTCCTTTATTCCTCTATTCCTCTATTCCTCTATTCCTCTACTTCTTTATTCCTTTATTCTTTTATTCCTTTATTCCTTTATTCCTTTATTCCTTTATTTCTTCATTCCTTTATTCCTTTATTCCTTTATTCCTCTATTCCTCTATTCCTCTATTCCTCTATTCCTCTATTCCTCTATTCCTCTATTCCTCTATTTCTTTATTCCTTTATTCCTTTATTCCTTTATTCCTTTATTCCTTTATTCCTTTATTCCTTTATTCCTTTATTCCTTTATTCCTTTATTCCTCTATTCCTCTATTCCTCTATTCCTCTACTTCTTTATTCCTTTATTCTTTTATTCCTTTATTCCTTTATTCCTTTATTCCTTTATTCCTTTATTCCTTTATTCCTTTATTCCTCTATTCCTCTATTCCTCTATTCCTCTATTCCTCTATTCCTCTATTCCTCTATTCCTCTATTCCTCTATTCCTCTATTTCTTTATTCCTTTATTCCTTTATTCCTTTATTCCTTTATTCCTTTATTCCTTTATTCCTTTATTCCTTTATTCCTTTATTCCTCTATTCCTCTATTCCTCTATTCCTCTACTTCTTTATTCCTTTATTCTTTTATTCCTTTATTCCTTTATTCCTTTATTCCTTTATTCCTTTATTCCTTTATTCCTTTATTCCTCTATTCCTCTATTCCTCTATTCCTCTATTCCTCTATTCCTCTATTCCTCTATTCCTCTATTCCTCTATTCCTCTATTCCTTTATTCCTTTATTCCTTTATTCCTTTATTCCCTTATTCTTTTATTCCCATATTCCTTTATTCCTTTATTCCTTTATTCCTTTATTCCTTTATTACTTTATTCCTTCATTTCTTTATTCCTCTATTCCTCTATTCCTCTATTCCTCTATTCCTCTATTCTTCTATTCCTCTATTCCTCTATTCCTCTATTCCTTTCTTCCTTTATTTCTTTATTCCATTATTTCTTTATTCGTTTATTCATGCAATCGTTCATTCGTTCATTCATTCATTTATTCAGTAATTATTGAATTTACTTATTTCGCCGATTTTCTCAAGTTTCATTTCAGATTGCGGGTCGTTGCCATCGCTTCTTATGCTTCTTATGCTCCCAAGTTTGAAGAGTGTGACAGACGAGAAGAATAGCTCGCCTCGGAGTCTCAGCTTCGCTAAACCTCGAGAGAAGCTCGTAAGCTTGCGTCTTTACGACTAACTGTGACACTCGTGGTGAGTAACCGCAGACGCGTCCCGCCGACAAACTGTACGAACCGGAGTTCACGTTTTTCGTAGACGAAACTGCTCCATTGATTCTCGTTTATTTGAAAGACTCGACAGTGTCGAGTGGACCAAAAATAAAAAATCCTCGACCCAATCGTTTCTTACGCATTTTTCGCACGAATTTAGCCGAGTCACGAGAATGTCGACGATTCTACAGCGATCGAAGGTGGAAAAATGATCCGATGATACGAAAGAGAAAATAATTCTCTCTCTCGTTCCAGTTACTTAGCAATGGTTCACAAATGGATGCCGGACTCTAGGCACTTCGTAGTCGTATCGAATTCCTTCGTACTTGAGACACGCGACGAAAATACTACCGATCAAATGTCCAACAGTTTTTACAAGCTGACGACATACCTCTACGTCGCCCTGGCGGTATCGCTGTCCAGGAAGCGGTTGACAAAGTTACGACCTGCTATAGCTAAGCGCAGAACTTGCGGCGACAAAAACCACAAGCTACAGTTAACCGTAAAAAGCATAAATAAATATTACGAATAGAAGAACGAGTCAGGATGACTCTGGAATCGCGTCGTCTTTCCCTAGCCGATTCGACGAGAGGAGATAGAAAGAGGCGAAAGAAACGCCATCGCCGGGAGAGAAGAGTCGGGCAGAAGGCTCTCCGATGGCTTTCATATTTCCCATACTTCGGTACAACTTCGTGCTCGATGAGAAACGACGATACGCGAATACAGGGGGAAAAAAGTGACTTCAGCATTTGTTTTTCCATCGTTTATTTTGTATATTGTATTGTATTTAATAACATTAAATACATTTATCATTCGCAAGAATATTTTTACAGTACAGGTAGTAGGTCTTGCACCATTTTTACTACGATAAGAATTTTTGTGAATATTCTTCACTCGATATCAGAGCACGTTGGAATTGTTCAAGTTTTTTTCCGACAAAACCGGCGTTTACTTTTAAATTAATCAGGGATTAGAGTTCTGTTTAATAGATTCATTTCAATGCGTCTAAAAATCGCGATAATTTATTCGCGCATATTCGCCGCTTCGTCTACGGTTTGGCGATCGTATTTGTTAAAATTATTACGAAGAAATAGAATTGATATGAATTTGACATAACCCAAGCGGAGAAACGATTTGCGAGACACGAATAATAACGAAAACGTTAGTTTCTCTAATCTCGTCTGTCTCTAGCGTATTTCTAATTGCCTCGAATAAAACGTTCTACTAAACGTAGTACTAAATCATGTTTGGAGATCCCGTGAAAATGTATCTCTACAATCACGATTGAACGATCAATCTTATTTTTAATGTTCAAAGCTGTAAATTGTTCGAGTCTTTCAATAATCAACTCTAAAACTGTGGTATCGAAGTTTCAATTGCACTGATTAAGTGACCGGTTTTCATGTGTTTTCAATGGAAAGTCATGCAGGAAGCGACGCTTGAACTAGAATCCTCGCAGTCTCCGGCTGGACACGCGCTAGTAGGCAATTGGAAACATAACGCGCAATAAACTGATTTGTCAATCAACGGTCAACTAGCAGAAGATCATACAAAAGCCACAACGTATCGCGAAAGCTCTCTTTTTTTTCTTCGAAATTTGATTGAATATTTCGAACTGTACCGAGGAATAGTTGGTAAAAGGTCAGCCATATGATCGATGACGTTACCACCACGAATTGTTTCCCAGGGTCTTACCAGATTTCTGTTGGCTAAAAAACTTCGACGTTTCGATACTTCCAACAAATTACAACGGACCTTGAGTCCAGATATTCTTTGTCAGCGATAGTTTTGCAAGTCACTCGCTTATTGGCAGGAAAATCGAAAATGAATGAAAACAGCAAATGTTCACCGACTGACGACGAGATTTCTACGGCTGAAATCGGTTAGTAACTTCGTATTGTCTTTCCCCGTTATCGCGTTCGTACCTTTCAGTTCATCGAGTATCCGTACAAAACGGCAACTCGTTGGAATAAAACCGCCAGATGCAGTTTTAACGGAGGATCAGCGGCGTGTCCAGTCAAAGTTTGGACGCCACTGGCGAGCACCGGAAGCAGAGGCGCTAGCTTGTCATTCTGAAACAATCAAACGAACATCATTGCCGTGAAATCATTTTCGATAACGGTTTGCATAATCTTACTTCTGGATATAATCTAAGATTCCTACCGAAATGCGACATCCCTCACCTTTTTTCCTGATAAAATATATTTATCATAGCAAATGATGAGTGGGCTGGGAAGAGATACCTTTAAATATTTTTTCTCGATATATCTTTGCTTCCAATTAATATTTCGCGACGAAACTACTGGGAAAATGCTCTTTGCGGTGATGCAAAGTTATTAGGCATGTTATAGCCATGGGGGTTGCAACCTATAATTGTTATATTGGAAAAAAACACATTTGTCGAGAATATTTTCCGTGTAAAATCTCTAGTTTTATCTTGCAAAATGAAAAACCGAATATTTTAGTGGACAAAATAAAATACTTGAAATGACAAAATTATTATTTCGCGTAAAATCATCCTTAGGTAATTCTCACTACCGAAAAATACGATTGTCCACGTGACACGATGAAAATATTCTCTTTTGAATTGATATAAAATGGGCAAGATGTGTCTTATTTCCGATGTATCATAAAAATAGTTGAACAATTAGTAAATTTTCAATTGTGTTGGTCTATTAAACTGCCGTTTAACATTTCCAATCAAAAAATGTATTTAAAATCACTTTAATCTGAATACACTGAATAGTCAACTGAGGAATCCGATTCATCTATTTTAAGAAGTTGTCAAAGTCGAATAATCGTTTCTTTTGTCATGTCATACATTATGTAATATATCATGTAATACACGATGTAAAAAACGATTTTTCACTTATGATAACTTCGCTACATAGATGAAACGGATCCCTGAATTGACTATTAATACATTAAAAGTAATTTTAAATACATTTTTTGACTGAAATTATCAAATAGCAGTTTAGAAGTACTGACTAACTGTTCAAGGATTTTTATGATTTATCAAAAATAAGATATATCTTACCCATTTTATATCAATTCGAAAGAAAATATTCTCATCGTTTCAGGTGGATAATCGTATTTTTCGATAGTGAGATTTACCTCGAGATAATTTTACACGAAATAATAATTTTGTCAGTTCAAGTATTTTATTTTGTCCACGAAAATATTTTTTTTTTTTTATTTTTCAAGATGGGACTAGAATTTTCAAACAGAAAATATTTGTGAAAAATGTGCTTATGCCAATACGACAAATAGGGGTTGCAAGCCTTATGGTCATAACAATGCCTAGAAACTTTGGATCACCGCAAAGAGCATTTTTCAAATGGTTCCGTCGCGAAATATCAATCAGAAGCAGAGATATCACCAAAAAAGACTTCTCAAGAGTGAACTTTGAGGGTGGATTTCATTCCCTGGACGTGCTTCTCGGCACACATGGAAAAACACGCGTCCCGGCTTTTTTTATGCCTTATAACATATATCAAGATCATTGAAATCGGAGAGTTCGGGTTGGAGAGATTTTCTCGTTAAATTGACACGAATCAAAGTTTCAATTCAAGAGTGAATTACTAATACCTGTGTTACGTCTGGTATACCGGTATTATTGCTACGAAACGGGTAGTCAATCGCGCTGTAGCATTTTGAACATGTTTTGTGCTTTCGATTGATACTAAATTTATAAATAAAAAAAAAATCGTAACTGGAAAAAAATTAATTAAATTTTATTTGTTATTAAAAGTTGCCTTGCCAGGATATGCGCTGTCAACACCCCTATTTTTCTTTATCCATACAGTTTATTGTACAAGAAATATAAGAAGGCTTAGAGATGCCGGATGTAGGTCGGGATCTTGTACTAGTAAGGTAGCTGAGCAATTAAGGAGGTTGAGCCTGGTTAGTCGCAACCAAAAGTTTAAAATATCGTCATTCAAAAATGTTTTGTCACGAATGTTTGAAAATTCAAATAAAACTTACGAAGGATTTTTCCGTTTACAAATTGTTTATTTGATATGATTAAATAATTTGAATCGGATAGATTATTTTTTGGAGGCTTTTTCTCAACTTGAGAGGCGGAAAATATGAAATGTGAAGATTAATTATATTTTACGATTTTTCAAACATTATCACTGCGAGTGATATAAAAAAAAATAACCAAATGAAAAAAAATGTATGGTTACAATAGTATATTCTGTACCATGGAGGCAAAGCAAGCCTTTTACAACCGAGCGCGATTTTATCATACGAGCCGGAGACGAGACGGTGCCATTCGTAGACAAGTATCGCCGAATCTTGTAAGGGCATGTTGAAGCGTTTTTTTATGCGAAAGGCACAATTGAAAGAAGTGAGGTTAGGATAAAACCCTGCTCAGATTGAAAGCTAATGCGCATGAGCAGAGTACGGAAAAGTACACTTTTCACTTCTAAGAGCTAAAACATGTACTGGGCATATGCGCATTACCTTCGTTTCCACTCCGTCATCAACATGACTACTTTGGGTACCAAGCACAAGCATAAAAAATGCGCAAAACACGCCTGCGTTACGTAAAAAATATAATTGATTAAAAATCATAAAAGGTGAATCATTAAAAATAAATCATTCGCGCGGACCTATAATAATTTTTATTTCTCATTGAGTCGAAGTTTCGTAATAATGTTTGATTTTTTTTCACGCAATCGCAAAATTTCGATGCGCAACATAGTTGAATTTCGCGTTGATGCCAATTCGTTTTCCTCCGTTATAACAAAAAATATGCCAATTTCATATCAAATTGACGCGTTCTCCATAATAATACGCGTATTGTAAATTTTGATTCATATTTATATGAGCTTCCTACGCACCTTCAATTTTTCGTAGAAAATTTCCAAACTAATTAATCTAGTGAAATAAATTCATACAAAATAGTTTTCATGTTTAACGCTCAACGACTCAACCTCCTCAAGATCAGAACATTCGAGGGCAAAAGTTAGAGAGGTAACTGACCGGCAAATTCAACGCCCATTCCAAAGACGAGCTTAAAATTTCTGCCCAAGCTTTTCGGTGAGCCTCGCTGTCCTTTAGGATGCTTTTCTTTCGCTGCAGCTCGATCTCGAGCGGTATCGGTGGATGTTCGTTTTGTTCATGATTTTTCACGGTGAGGAACGGATTCATACGCAGGCCAAACTTGCTACGTTGGTAAGCGTTCAACAAAGCTGCGATTTTATGGTCATCGAGGGCGTTATCACTGTCGTTGCTCAACGTCGACGAAACGATCTCCGCGATTCGAGGCTGCGATACGTCGCTGCATTTCGAATCTGGTCGAGACTTCGGTGATTCGGGAGTCGACTTGGACTTCGTCGAGGAACCGAGAGTTGAGCGTGGCCTCAACATCGGCGAATTTGGGCAGCGTCGATGCAATCTACGACAATTCGCGGCGGTCCTTCGAATTTCCATTACCGATTGCGATCGCGGCGGTGGCAAGTCTCTAGCGCAATCGTCGTCGGTCTGCGTGAACGCAAACTTTAGCGAATTCTGCCGCGAGAGAAGAGTCGTCCGCGTCGGAAAAATTGGAATCAACCGATCTCTGCTACTTCTGACAAACAGCTGTTCGTAGTCGCGAGCGAAATCTACTCCGTCCATTCCCGACGGTGCAAGGACGTTCGCGTGATACGCTTCTTTCTCGTCGTTTTTCACGTCGATGAATCCTTCACGCGAACTTTCCCGCGACATGTCCGTGTATACTATGCGATCGTTCGTCGATCCGAGACGAGACTCGGGTCTCGAGTCGTCCATGTCCGTTTCCGGTTCCGATTCCGGCCCGGAATCCGTCGAGTACTCAACACCCATCAGATCGGAAAGCCTGAACGGTCTCGTCTCGTTCTCGTTCTCGTTCTCGCCGGCACCCAATTCTTCGAGGACGCGCTCGTCGTAGAGATTTGGATTGTAAATTTCTATTTCATCGTCTTCCGAAACCGACTCTCGGTCCCCGCTATCGGCGTCACCTTTCTCATATCCGGCAACAAAGATCAACGATCCATTTTTCGCGGCATCCGGTTTGTCGCTTCGGTTCCCCCCGCGACTCCCCTTAAATTCCGACGACTCTTGGCTCTTCGTCTCCTGATACTCGTCCGGCTGGGCTACCAGAAAAAATACAGACTCGCTGTCGAACTGATCCACCCTCGAATGTTCTCCGTCCTTGTCGACGACAACCTCGACGTACGTTTCGCAAAGTTTGTCGAAAGTAGCTTGTAACTCTTTGAGGTATCTGGAAAGTTGGGCGTGCTCCTCGCGCGCACCATCTTTCTCCCGATCAGCATCTCCCCGAATCGATTTTGTCTCGCGTTCCTGTTTCGCGACCATCTCGTCCACATGTTTCATCCAAGGAACGTTTTCCGTCGAACCTTTCAAAATCGATTTCACAACGTTGACCGTAGCTTCGGTTTTCTCGATCTCGTTCAAGGACAATTCGAACAACGTGACAAGCTTTATCGTCCAAGCCGCGACGGCCTGTTGATAAAGATTTGCGGCCTGATCGATGTTCGTTACCTTCTGCAAAAGAAATTTCAATCCGGGTCTCGAATCGAATCGCAAGGCGGCAGCGTACGATAAATCCAACGCGGCCAAAAACGTTTCGACGTGGTCCGGTTTCATGTAAAACAAGTATCCTAGCGGCGATTTATCCGGCATATTCGTCACGGGCGAAGCCGACGGTTGAAAAATAATTTGGGCCAGGCTAAAAGTAAAAAGCAGCAAACGTGACGTAACAATCGATCAACCACGAGTGAAAAAAATAAAAGCCGACGAGCGAATGATTTTTACGTGGACAAAAAACGTGTGCTCGATCCCGTTGCAAACGATTACCTTGGCACGAGATGTCTCGTTCCGTGGAGAAGCACGCTCGCGATACAGCGAAGGAGCATCTGATGAACGAGAAGGCCGACGATCAGTGACATCAGTGGTACCCTGACGATGTACGAATCGTCTTGAGGGGACGTAGTTGCCGAAGATGGATACAGAAGAAAGACAAAAGACCTCTCATCGGGTGTCTGAGGAGGGACGATTTCGGTTCGCTGACCGTCGAGAAGAAATACCTAAAATTTCAAGCAGCGACGATTATTTTCATACGTATCATTCGACTGGTTACCGCGAGCGGTTGGAAAACGAAAAGAGATGATAGGGAGAGAGAGGCGGAAGCGGGAGGTTCTGATTTGATGTAAGGTTTTACATGGGTTTGGAAATTTCAAAAAATCAATTTTTTCTATTTTTTTTTATTTAACAGTAAAATATGCTTAAAACGTTATCCCAAATTTTTAAGTCAATCGGATTAAACTGATTCTAGGAGAGAGAGCCTGTGCAAATTCTACTGGTTGTTCAACGGTTATGCGGTGTGGCCACGTTGATTGGATATTATTTTGGAAAAGTTTTGGAGGTATATGTATGTGAAAAACTCGTGTTGTTGATTAATTGAAATTTGGAAAAATCAACTAGATTCGCCAGATTTTGCAAAGTGGCAACAGGAGCATTCCGAAAAAAACGAACGCATTGCCGATGCCCATGGACCAGCTGGTAATATGGAAGCAATATCGCGTTTCTTTCGCAGTCGGTGGTTACTACATATATCTCAAGTTATCGTGTCCGCTGTAACACTAATTTTTGTAAGGGTTCTTCGGGGTGTAGTTCCGAAAAACACTTACCGCTTTTCTCCTTGAAACTCCCTGTACTTATGTATTTTGACGCGCTGATCCCGAGTATGATCATTAAAATTGGCGCCGATTTGATTTTCAGGGTCAAAGCTCGAAAAAAATGCCGAATAATTGATTTTTAAGAGGATTTTTCTATGTTATTTCGAATAATAATAATCGTGGAGAAAAATGTTTCCTACAAAAGTTGTAGATTATGGAAAAATACACATTTTATGTCGAATACATTTTTTGTCTGTCATTTTTTTTTTCGAGAAAAATGGGATTTTTTCCTTCAAAGCCACTAAATGCAGTTTCTAAATACATTGAAATGAAATAAATTTGACAAGTACAATTTACAAAGTACAATACTGCTCGACACTTTTGTGAGAACCTGATTTCCTCCTGTGATCTTTTCACCCTCGCTTCGCTCGGGCGCAAATGTCCGCACGAGGTGAAAATCAGTTTCTCGCACTGGTGTCGAAATGTACTATTCAAACTCTGGTGGTCGGGTATGGTATTTTCAAGGTCTGGTGGTGGTGTATGGTATTTTCAAACTCTGGTGGTTGGGTATGGTATTTTCAAACTCTACTGTTGGGGTATGGTATTTTATCGAAGCACCGATTTTTTCGACGAACGGGCGCTGAAGTGGGACGAACTTTGGACAGGCGCCGAAGTGGAACAAAATTTGGTATTACCTCGTTTTTTTTCGCAAAAAAATATGTTCTAGACAAAAAATGTATTCAACATAAAATGTGTATTTTTTTATAATCTACAACTTTTGTAAGAACATTTTTCTCCACGATGATTTTTATTCGGAATAACATAGAAAATCCTTTTAAAAATCAATTTTTTGGCATTTTATTTGAGTTTTGGCCTTGAAAATCAAATTGGCGCCAATTTCAATGGTCATACTCGTGATCAGCGCGTCAAAATACATAAGTACACGGAGTTTCAAGAAGAAAAGCGGTAAGTGCTTTTCGGAACTTTATCCGTTACTCTTGGAAAAACTTAACATTTGGAGTACAATAAATGATACGTAGTGTGAAAAAAAATCAAGAAAACGTGCTTTTTTGACGTCAAAGCCCATGTAACCCTTTAGATTCGTTCAATTGTGATAGGGTTGATAAGATCGAATACGCCGAACACAGATAAATATGTACAAGAAAAATCAATACAAATATTCAAATACACATGTGTGACAAAGTAATGTGTAGAAAAACCACGAACCATCAAATTTGCGGTTCATAACTAGAAAACAAAGAAAAATAATAAGGAATTGTGACTAATGGTAATTAGCATACTAACAAAAAGGAAACATTCTAGAGAGATAATGAATGAAATTATGTAATACAAATGAGTCCGAAACTAACCAGAGCGACAGAGGGGGGAGATGGAGAGGGAGGTAAATGGGTGGGAAGAGAAAAGGGGAGAAGGCGTGGGAAAGGAATAGGAAGAGGGAGAGGCAGAAGCAGAGGCAGAGCGACAGGTAGCGGCAGGGGGAGAGGCAGAGACAAAGGGAGAGGGCGAGGAAGAGTAAGAGAGAGAGAGAGAGAGAGAGAGAGAGAGGGAGGGGGAGGGAGAGGGAGAGGGAAAGTGAGGGGGAGGGAGAGGGAGAAGGAGAGGGAGAGAGGGAGAGAGAGAAGGGCCGAACCGTCGACGTGGGTGGAGTATTGCGAGTGACTAAACAGTCTGTTATTTGAAATATTTCAAGATGAATAAATGAACACGTGCGATCTATGTAGCAAAGCGTACCTAAGTGTCACATGTGAGTCACTACTCTATTACCCCGTGGTCTCAAGCCATGGATTTTAGCGGTGACGATTGAGAACGATTGTGCAATTTGATGATTAGATCTATGTAGGTAACGGGGTCCTTTGCTATGTTAGCTTTCATCAGGGTGTCCCATTGACTACGAAAAATCGCAGGTTTCTGGCGTCAATCTCAGCTGAAAAGTGTTCACGAAAGAATGTCGACGGTGCTATCGTTTCTGAAATAAATCCATTTGAAATTTTCTTGACGAGGATAGCGTGGCTATAGAAACGTCGCTACCAGAAAAACCGTCTCCTTTTTCATTCCAAGCACCGTATTCGAGGAAATCGAACAGAATCGAACTGTTGCAATATAGACCAACACATCAAACAACTCAAGCCTATTTGAAGTTGTACGAATTGCGTGCATCGCATAAACGGGCATACGGAATTCCAAAATTCAAATTCGCAACTTGATTCGGTACAGTCTGTCAATCGTCATATTACGACGATAGCGAGTACAGTCGTACATACATGTCGGGGCGTCCTTCCTCTTACCCCTCACCGCACGGCGTCGACGATTTCTATATTCTTCCTCCATCGCGCACCATACCCCGATACCATGCGCGAATCTGGAGGCCTCAGTCGGAGTTGACGAGTATTGTACACCAACCGTGCCTTCTCCCACTACTGAAATTCGCCGCCGTTGCAAGACTTGTATGTGTACGACCGTGACCGCGACGTATACCTGGCTGATCGACTGTGTTTCGCTCATGTCATCCAGAGAACATATGTAGATGTATATGGAAGCGTAGCCTTACAGGATATGTTCGCAGACTTTTTTAGGGTGCTCGATAGGTAGCACCCCACCACCTGAGAGCGTTGCCCTTATCAGTGAGCACGAACAATTTCCAGCATGGCAAGCTCCGCCTTCTCCGATGCTACGAGCCACTAGGATAGAGTTTGCTTGGAGTGCCCGTGCTTCTCACTTGCACTCAGGTATGCTTTCAATACTTGGTTTCGTTCGAACTCGGGCACACTTCCAATACCCCAAACTTGGCATGGTAGAGTGTTCGCGCTTCATCACGAGTGCGTTTGAATGCTGCCTTGAGATCATGTGATATCTTTTCGCTCGTAGCTACTAACAATTATTCTAAAAACTAATATAATTAACTTTACAAATGCGTCGTTTGGGTTGAAGCCAAGTTGGTTCACACTATCTGCCCTGCTAAAAATATAACTAGTAAAAAATTAATAATAAATGGTATTATATCATACTATTCCATAATATGTGAGTGAAAGTATCCGAGGAGTTGAGAAAAGTCGGGTCGAATATCAACCAAATTTCATGGTAATCGAGTTTACTGATTGTTTTATGCGTTACATAATATTTTATGTCATGATCCTCGCACCATAATCATGAATACGAGTAACAGATGACTATTCCTGTCTCTCGCTCAGCTGGTTTGGTGTAAGCGAGAACGCATGATAACCTAATATGATGAACGCGAGAGGGACGGCCGATAGGGGTGTGCCTTGAGACTTGATCTACAGAATGCGGCACTAACCGTTGCCACCTTAAGTATCTGGTAATCATCGACGTCGCAAAAAAAGTTCGAGAAAAAGTTGTACGGTGCAAAAAAGCCATCAAATGTAACCAATTTTTTCTATTTCGCTGGAGGCGCTGACGCACAAGGGAGGTCGCCGTCATTTTTTTTGAATGAAATGGTACATTTTTCTTTCAACCATGTTGTAGAACACCTCAAACCGCGTAAAAAATATTATGACGTCGAGGTCGTTTGAGGTCACTCGAGGTCAGTATCGATGACATAAATTTGAATATATCATATCACTATCACTCGATTTTTATTTATCCGGGACGTTAGAGGATGAAGTTTGTCAAGATATGCCCACCACACCGAAGAACATGCAAAAACGCATCATCAATGCTTGTAACAGCGTCAGTCCGGAAAGCATTCTACGATCGACACAGTGTCTGACTGTCCGACTGCAAAGATGTTTGGAGGCTGGTGGAGGTCATTTTGGACATCTATTGAAATAAAATATGTTTTGAATTTTAATTTGTAACATTAATATTAATATTAGAACATTTAATATAAATTTGTTGATATCTCAAATACCAAATATTGGTGGTGATTCGAGATTTTTAGATTCATATCATTGATATTGATCTTGAACGACCTCAAACGACCCCGACACCCTGATGGGCTTCATGCGGCTTGAGGTGCTCTACAACGTGGTTAAAACAAAAATGTACCATTCCTTTTAAAAAAGTAAAGGTAACCTTCATTGTGCGTCAGCGCCTCCACCGAAAAAAAAATTGGTTGCATTTGATGACACCGTACAACTTTTGTCCCGAACATTTTGTTGTGACGTCGATGAGTACCAAGATATTTAAGGTGGCAACAGTTGGTGCCTGACGCCGTATATGCGAGCCATATCGATAAATAACCACGCTAATTACAGGCCAAAATCGGAACTACATTTTCTGTGCCAAGTACTGCTATAAGGGCTAAGCTTCCATTTACATTTATGTTCTCTGGCTCAGGTAAGACATTTCAGTCGGTGGACAAACATTTTTCGATCGAGGTTTGTATCGAAGTACCTACCATATTTGCCCCATGCGGTATTCATTAGTTGTCCAGCAATGATAATTCTTGCGAATTCAACATCGAACGAAAATCGAAGCATTTTATGGGTTACGTTCAATTCAAAGTGTCTAACTACTATTTCGTACGTTATCAGACGTGACATAGCATTGCAACTGATCCACCGAATACTATGTATATCGAACACAAATTAATAATTATCGTTCTACTTTTTGTACTGCTTATTATTACACCGATTCGTTATATCATATATAAGAGCGGAGGTACGACCAACAAGACCGGCCCAGCGCCGGTTTCAGCACTACCAGTGCCCCGAGTGACATCGCTACCGCACCCGCTATTTGCTATATAAAATATCATTATTTATTTATTACATGAATTTATGTAACAACAAATAAACCACAACAAAACAATTTCACAACAAATCTTTCACTTAAATGATTAATTAATTTTGTTCTCATTATTTTGAATACATGACTGAAAAAAAAATCCCTGGATGTTATAAATATCTGATATACAGGGTGTGGCGAAAGTACTGGAAGGGGTCAAAAAACTCTGCTGGAATGCATTTTCGGAAGAAAACAAGGTTCCAGAAAAAATATTTGAGATTCTCCGCTTGCTATCTGATCGGGACTTTGGATACGACCTTGATCGTGACCTTCGAGGTTATATCAAGGTCAAGATCATTTTTTTAAATGGGAACCTAATTTTTTGCGCGGACTCGTATTTTTCAGACAATAATACGCATGTTTTGTGGCAAACATTTTTCTTAATAACACTTTGTTCTCTCGCTAGAGAGCGCTTAAGCTCCCCAAGTGTAATATCTTAAAAGTTATATAAGATATCAAAAATCTTTCGCACAAAAATTGTGAGGTTTCGAGGTGGTCAGATAATGATGGTCTTGCCGTTGACCTTGAATCCAAGTTTTGATGTCCGATCCAAATCGACGATTTTTTGAATGGAAACTTCCATTTCTCCATGTCCAGATTAAAACACGCGAGTTTTGGTTGAAACTTTTTTTCAATTACTGATAGATAATGCTGTAATGGCAAAGAACGACATTTTTTGTGAATCTGATAATTCGTTTCGGATTGAAACGTGGATTTTTATTTATTGAGTAGATACGGCATTCAGCATAACCAAGACATAACGATGTGGCCGTTGAAAAATCAAAGTTGATCATGATTTGACTCGGAATCTCAGGCTTAAGGTCAACGGCAAGACCACCATTGTTTCACCCCATCGAAACCTTACAATTTTCGTGCCTAAGATTTTTCGATATCTTGCAATAACTTAAAGATATTACACTTGGGAAAGTTAACGTTTAGCTCCCTCTAGTAAGAGAACAAAAACATAACAAAAACATACGTGTTATTATTTAAATAATACGAATCCTCAATGAAAATTATAGATTCCCATTTACAAAACTGATCTTGACTTTGTTATGACCTCGAAAGTCACGATTAACGTTGTATCCGAGGTCCCGATCACCCGATCAGGTAGCCAGAGAAGAATGCCAAATTTAAAACTTCACCGTCTTCTGAACACGTGTGTTCATTTTGTCTATGGTTATATTCCCTGGCAAGTTCCTGTAACACCGTATCGGTTGTCTCTTGGTTGGCTAACTGTTGAAAATGGACGATTCTTTTTGATTGCTACTCTAGCCTACTCGTATATTTATTCTAGACAGCCTGCTTATTTATTTGGTCTTTTTCGACTAAGAGTTAATACCTCTCAAAGGCGCACTAGTCCACGTTATGCTCCAGCACCATTGTTAACTACTGTGCCACGAACAAATGTATTAGATGGCTCATTTTACCTAATTGCATCAAGGTTCATCAACTAATTAGCGGACCAGAATATAACGTTTAATCCTGATTCTCTCTGCCGCTTCAAATCGACAGTACGCGAAAGATTGATTCAAATGGTGGTTGCTCGTTGGCGCTCCAGAGTTGACAGTGACACAAACTTAACTCTGAATCCGCTACCGCACGACGATGTATTAACTAGTTTCCTGTGTACACGACTGACGCACCAGAGTTGGTTTACTTTGGACCGTAAATGGTCCCAGCACATACCGCATTTCTTTACTTGTACTCTATAATCTAATTTTACTTTTCTTTCTTTTTGTATTGTAATGACTAGCAGGACTGTATGGGGTTATATCCCGTAGCCTTAATAAACCTATTCAATGAATCTCTCTGTCTCCTCAGCCTCCTCCACCTCCTCGCTGAAGCGACAGCTGGGGCTCACTTGCTCCATGCATCCTACTCCCATCTCTAAGTAGCCAGCGTCGATATTCACAAACCCATACATCACTGCTTGACCTCTGCTTTGACACCGTCTTTGCTTTCGTTATTCTTCTGTACCCATTTAGTTTGGGTTCAACGTTTCGCTCGGATCTCACGCGTTCAAAATTAGCTAGTTACTTGTTGATTAGTTTTAAATTAGATGTAATTCTTAATAATTATTGCTACGTTTACGCTGGAATTTCAGCGGTTAGCGATTATGATTTTGTACTTACGGGATCTCCATATCCCAGTGCAATAAGTTTTGGTTAATATCTATCTATGTATCTCTCTTCCCCGCACCCCTCCCTATCTCACTCCCTCTTCTCTCTAAGTTAATTGTACTATGCCTATAACCCTTTTTTATAGATATGTTTTAAATATTAAAACATTTCCGCTGCCGCTCCCGCGCCCTCTCTCTATCCCTCCCCCTCCTTCGCCTATTACCCTTCCCTCCCCCGCCCTCACCGTTTTTCTTGTACTATGCCTATAACCTTTTTTATGTATTTTTAATTATAAACTAACACACACACACACACACACACACACACACACACACACACACACACACACACACACACCTCTTTCTACACCCCTCGCATTTTTCTCAACTATTACGCCTATAATATTCGCGCAAGTCCAAGCTATGAGTTGATAAAGTTTTATCGCAACGAATGCACAGTATGTCAGCGCATAAAATACGAACAAACAAAGAAACATTGATTTTTCTAAATCAAATTGACCAAGTACAAATTTTTATAATAATTATTACTATGAAAGGATCGTTCCATACCAAATCGCCGAATTTCAAAAATCATATTTTTTTATTCAGTTGAATTTTTGACATCTTTTTATATATATTTTTTTTTTTAATTTTTACGAACTATTTATAAATTAACAAAAAACGCGGACTTTTAAAGAAAAAAAAATAAGAAAAAGTGAGTTAAAGAATCGAAGACATTCGAATCCTATCTTGAGTAATAGCTCAAAAATTTTGTTTTTCAGTTTAGTACAATATATATTTCTAAGAGAAAATCAAAAATGTCATTCTTCAAAGGAAATCAGAAGTTGAGTTTAAATCTGAAAATACAACTTGAAAAAATTGAAATTTGATCTTTTCATACTTTTTCTGAAAACTATATTTCAAGACGAAAAACATGAACCCCTGTTACGAACGGACTTCGTCCGTCGTTCCGACGATCGGATTGATATCGACGAATCGGATAGATCCAACGGAAACGGCAAATCTGGTATATCCGAGCTCCCACGGAGCGACCAATAGAAAAGACAGCTCCTTTTCTGTCGATCTTTCAAAACGTAGGCAAACACGAGCGCGCCGGTGCACGGGCGTACCGGTCTACGCCGGAGACAAGTAGGGTTTTCTGCTAATTTGCGAATTTTGTATGCGACGCGCCGAAAGCTAACCGACAGGATCGCAAAGGCAGTCGTCGCCTAACATCCACCGGGGAGTGTCGCGAACATCTAGCGACAATGGTCTTCTGCCTGATCTTCTCTTACTAACAATCGATACAACTGTCTTTCGAGTCTGCGCGAGTAGAGTCGCTGTATAAAGATATAGTCGTGGGATAGAGCCAGTTCTGAATAAACAATTTGTGTCTCTATCCAATCAATTCGTCCAACGTACAATCGAACCCGTCACTTCCCTAAAAGACTCCAAGAGTCAACGCATTGCTCCCCAATATCCTCGAACTCTAACAATAAGACCCAGCCGCTCGGATCGCAACATTCTGGTTCTCCTCCGGCAGTGTGGGTGCGAACGTAACGAAATACTCGGGAAACAATAATAGCCTAACAAACCCCGTTCGTAACAATTTTGGTGCTAAGTGTGGGGTCAGTGCGTAAATAAAGACTTCGTGTGATTGTGAAGCCAGAGTGACCTCGCACTTAGCACCAGTTGTGACGATCGAGCGGCTGGATCTTGAAGTTGTAGAAGATTGTAGGGAGCAGCGCGATGACTCTCTGAGTTGTCATAGAAAGTGACAGGTTCGGTTGTAAGTCGAACGGATAATTAGGGAGAGATCCAGATAGTTTATTAAGACTTGGCCCTATCCCACGACCTTACGATGCGTGAATAAGGTGACTCTACTTGCGTGGCACGATGGTTGTAACAAAGGTATCGGTGGATTGATAGACTATACTTTAGGCAGTGACTGGTCTTAGTGGATGTTAGTTAGACCGGTCCTGATGTTACCGCGTTAATTGTTAGTATATGACTCTATCTGACGATTGCTAGGCGATGATTCTACTATGACTGACATTGCGGTTCCGTCGTGTAGTCCTCAACGGTCCGCGTAATGATTTGCTAGATCAAGAAAAGGGTCTGGTTGCGCCGGCTGCAGAGCGCTCTTCGAAAGTTCTGCGGCTCGGTGGAAACTGCTGATTCCGCGGAAATATGTGGGATCCGTTCCAACGACCTTTCCCATGATTCCGATTCCAGGTCCGCGGAATACGCTAATGGCAATTGGACCGTTGGACTACGACTATCTGTATCTCTCTCTAATTATTCGTTCGACTTACAACCGAACCCATCACTTCCTAAAACGACTCGGAGAGTCATCGCGCTGCTCCCCTACAATCTTTTACGACGTCAAGATCCAGCCGCTGGGATCGTCACACCCCATAACTTTCGGATTATGGTAAATTGTTCAGGAGTCATGAAGTTTTTAAACTTGCCATACCATTATTTTTTCAAATTTTCAAAAATTTCTCTCTCAAGAACTTTCGGTCAAAAATTAGCGGAATAAAATATGATTTTTATACAATATGATGTTTAAAACTTGTTGGTTTGGTATGGTATGACCCAAATACAATTCAAGTTCGCGTACTGATTATTGTGATCACAGTATCGCCCGCGGAACGGAATTCCGTGCCCAACACAATATTTTAGGAATTTGCATTTTTTTGTAAAAGCCATCTCTGTAGAATGTGTAGAAAAGTAAACGAGTTCCTGATTATTCTTAATTATAAATGAGTGTTCTTTTTAATTCGGAACAGTTATGTTTCCACATTTTTTTTTACAAATGGCGGACGATATTTGGCGACTGTACCCTATGCGTTGTTATATTGGCTAAAAGTTAGATAGCACGAAATAAAAAACCAATGCTAGAGCATTGAATGACCACCCACCCTGTCACAGTAGGCAAATCAATTGAGCGGGCAGAAATGAAGGGACGCACTTTCTTTTCTGGAGCCTTGGGTAGTAGCCCAACCGTCCCCTGTGATTTTTGTAATTCCACAATTCCGTTTATCCAATGTTTACAATGGGTCAGCTTCAAATAAATTTATTTCAAAAACCTGGGGATCTCGGGAAGACTTTTTTTAGTAACAGGACACCCTGTGCATTTATAATGATGATAGGTTATGCGTGTTTAGCTGCTGACATGCAACTTTCCGATCGCAGGCCATTCGATGTGATTTTGTGGTTGAGGAATAATAAAGCGTTAGCTTATGTTGACAAATTCGCACCGGCATCTCGCGCACGTCGAGATTACTTTCAAGCTCCGAGAGCTTGGAAAGTTTGGTCATTCACGGTCGCTTTCATCGGTGATTTCTGGGCGATTCCTCTCGCGAAATTTCTCGACAAAACATCGACGAGCAACGATGAATACCACAAGTCGAGTGACATTGACGAAGTGTCATTTAATTGGAATTTGTGAGTTCGGTCTGTGTTCCCTTCGTCGTTTTTTTTTTTACGTCATTCGGCCACGATCACGCGTAAATTTGAATACGGTGCTTGACAATAATCGTATATTGACCCGCTTACAACGGGGCAACACATGTGACAACGAAGATTATGCAAATGAAAAACCGAACAGCTCAATCTTCTTGATTTCGGTGCGAGCAACGTTTTATTGTCATTGTCAGGTGACGTAATTCAAATCACACGGTGAAATTCGAACACTTGTTTGTTAAGTGAAAATATGCATCGTTAAATCACGAGCAGGCACATGTTGTTGGGAGGAAAAAGAATGCCGAACGACAGATCGTCTCGACGGACCCTATTGTGAAAAAACGATGACAACTCGCGACGCGAATTACCGCGCGTGAGGGACAATCTATGAACAATTATTCGATTTATCCGTAAGATTTCCGGAAATAACCAACGTTCAAATCTCGATAAGTCAATGTATCGAAAATGTCGAAGTTGATTACGTCGGATGGTTGCTACGCTGCACAGTGGCCGATTTTGGATTCAGTCTTTTTTAGCCTCGCTGACAATGCGATTCTCAAACAAATTAAACCATGTTGATCTTAAAACACTTGGAAGTAGTTGTGCTTGCGGGGAATCTTGCTTCTTTCCTGTTTTTGTTTGTCGAATCGTCGTGACACGTCAGAGAGTAGGTTAGAAATCGTCAGAGGCTAGCACAACCTTGAAACATGTACTGACCGTGAGCTGCAGATAGCGCAAAATAAACTATGAAATTCTAAAACAAGTTTAAAAAAACTATACCCGCATTTTTTATATTTTGAATAAAAATAGAAGAAAGGTCGAAACAAATTATAAAAAAATTGATAAAATAGAAAATGGATATAAACAATAACGTGATAGGAAGAGAAGAAGGTAGGTACATCGTACTTATTCCTGCAGGAGTTAAAACTATTCAACTTCAAGTGAATTATTGAATCCACAGGAAATTTAATAGAAAACGATACCTCTATTTTTCCTACTACAATATTGAATTATTTAAACAAAAATTATTAAAATAATTATGACGTTCCCTGACGTTTCACAATGATTCGACGAACCAAAAGCGGAAAGGAGCGGACTCTCGACAAATACAATTATTTACAAGTATATTAAAACTATAATGGTTTAATTTTATTGAGAATTGCATTGTCAGCGATGTTAAAACCGACTGAATCGAAAATCGATCATTGTGCGCCGCACAGGGAAAATAATAGGAGTCGATTTATCAAACAACAATCTGCCGACTGCCCAATTTTTGACCAATCGTAATCATTTTTTCAAAATTCTTGTAATGAATTTTACTTCCGCGTAGTACTACCACTTTTTTGATTATCCGTAAAAGACTGGTCTAAAAGAAAACTGAAAAACGGAGTTCTATAATAGCAGGTTCTAGCATAGTAATGCACCGTCAGTTTATTCTACTGCAATAAATTGATGAAAAAGGATTATTATAAAAAGTATTTGTATAATTTTCAAGCATTCATTTTGTTTAAAAAATTGTTGAAACTACTTATTCAAGCCAATAGTTTTGACGTAAGTTATTTTATTTAAAAATTATTTGAGCGCTGTGCTAATAAGAAATGAAAATCTACATGAAATAATGATAAATAAAATTGTGTTGTTATGTGTATCAATATCTTAATTAAAAATTCAAATACTCGTGATAGGTCTAATCTTAAACCAATTTCAGGTAAATTTACAAATCAAAATTAGTAGATGCAATCTTACTTCGTATAATATTGAAACAGTATTAATTATAGATTAAACCACAAGCTTTCATAATAGCTCAGGCTTGTATGGAACAAATTGTGCACGAAGACTAAAAAAAGCCAACTATTTTCCAAACTTAAAAACTTTACATTAGAGCTCATTGAAGGATGATTTTTTTTATTTTTTCAGAAAATGGTGAAAAAATAACTAAATAACTTCTCAAATTTTGATTGTTATCAACCGGTTTCAAAATCTTAAATTATTATGTAACAATACCTAGAAATATTTTATCCAAAATCTAACAGATCCGAAGAGCAATGCAAAATTTCAAACATTTTAAATTTCTTGTCTGATATTTTATCTGACAAAAAAACTCTTAATGTACGTGGATAAAATAAAGAATTTATGACAAAGATGAAAAAAATTGTATTTACCAAAAGTACAATTCTTTAAACTCGTGAGAATTAATTTATTACCAAAACAGTATAAGCTGACGGTATTTTAGTACGCTACAACTTGTTATTATAGAACTTCGCTTTTCACTTTTATATTGCGTTCGTTTTTTACGAATAATCAAAAAATGGCTCTACTACCCAAAACTATAATTTATTACGGGTATTTTTTAGAAGAAATTATTACGTTTGGTCAAAGATTAAAGTGGTTCTTCCGGCAATCGACTGACTTCCGAGAGTTTCTAAATATTGATATATTGTTTAAGAAGTAAAGTACTTTATATTAACTAAATTGCAGGGTTAGTTATCGAGCAAATAAGAGAAATAAATGACGTTGAAATTCGATGAAAAGAAACATTTTAACAAGAGGGTTATGGCCGATTTGTCACTGTCAAATTTGTAATCAAATATTTTTCATCTCGAACGCGATGCAATTTACACAAAAAACGACGTATACGTAGTTTGATCAGGCTTAGTATATAAATGACATAGGGTTCTGGAGAACCCTGAAAAAATATTCCACGATATAACAACGAAAACGTCTTTTGTTTGTCTTACTCATAATTGCCGAGTGAAATATTATTCATAACTCATTTATAGTTCATATTCGTATCGGATTAGCGATGCTCATACGTATATTCACAGGTTTACATCGGACCCATGTTTGGCACCCGCGTAATACGCTTCTTAGCGTGGAAGAACCACCTTAAGCGGTTGGCTGATTTCTCGAAAAATCGACTCCTACTATTTTCACCGATCGGAAATTGAACGCGTCGACGAGTTGTGGTGGTGACGAGTCAAACGATGAGCAAAAAAAAACTAAAATCCATGACGTGAGTTACCGTATACGGCTAGAGCCAGTGCGGTCCCATGTTCGTCGAAGTGTTAGTGTAATCTGGGGGTGTCGTGTGCTGTCTAGAACCGGGAGCAGTTGTGTGGTTCGGTTGATTCGGATGGTTCAAAAACGTTGGTTCTATGCTGGTGTCTTCGTACAGTTCTGACGACAGAACGGCCGCACTTTGCTTCTTGATGGCAACCAAAACCTCGCGCAGTTGGCTCACCTGAGCAGTCATATTATAGACGTTCCGTTCAAAATTTCACATTGAGATACGGAAACAACGTTAGCTTGAAAAATCCGTCGCCGAAAGACCTTGACAACGTTCGTTCGGTATTCGAAAAATGTAAAATTTCGCCTCGACGAGTTCGTTTTATTTGAGTAAACATTGGCGATAGTTGGACAAATTCGAGGCAAGCCGAAAGACGCGTTCGTCAAAACTTCGGTTATATTTTTAGAACAATTTTTATGAACATCTCCTGTTTTCGCGGCGAAGCATCATCGTCACAAGGCCAATCGCCGTGTCACGCTAGCACGGCATTGCATTGTATTCGCAGAACGAAAACATCGTCAGGTTTTCGCGCCCAGTCTTGCCCGATTTTTTGTACAACCGTTCGCGTTTCTTACTAACAAAGAAGGAACAAAAAATCGTACAATCCAGATTTCCACGGATTTAAATTTATCGTCCCGCGTTTCTCCTTCGTTGATGCAGAATAAACACGCGACGTCAATGCGAATTGGACGGTTAGTTTTTCGCCTGTGGAATACAAACCTTTCCCGCGCAGAATTACACGAATCAAGATATCAACGGATCGACTCTCAGCTCCTGTAATTTCATCAAGTATTCGACCAAGCTTTAATTATTATTCACAGTGTACTTGAATCGAAATCTTGAATGAAATCGGCAATTCTTTCAACTCGTGTATCGCCGAATTACGTCGTAAGATTTCGGAACATTTTGCGAATCATTTGCATTCGCTGGTCTATAAATGTTTCCCAAGGATAATAATATTAGCTGATATAATATTCGTCAGAGTTTCTGACAACAACGGAGACAGACCTGAGTGGCTAGCTGCCGCAGACGGTCCGATTCCTCTGGAGTGGCATCGCGACGCGCCGTGACCTTGACCTGCGCTGCGTCGCCGTAAAAAGACGCGGAGTGCGGGGAGAACGCCATTGTCAACTGGTGCAATTCGTGAAGTGAATTAGCACACGCCCGGTAACAGGCGACACCGCAGACCTCCCATTGTTCAACAGTTAGCATCGGACCACCGCTGATCAATACGTGCCTTTAATTAACATAGAAAAAAAATCCATGAGAACCATAATCGAGCGCGGCTCGAGCATGTCGTGAGGCGACGGACTCGAACGTCTCCTCAAAATCGACAGATTCTATTCCAATTCGTTTGATCCGATCGATCGGTTTGTTGGAACGAAGTTCCTTATCGCACGTTCATTCCAGACACTTGGCGAACAAGAGCTTGATCGAAAAATGTGTGTAACAATCCGACGATCACAACACTTTTGCCATAGTACGTTATATGTGTGTTTACGAGCGCATGGCTATGTATAAGTATAGGTATTACCGCAGTATAGGAAAACTGTCTTAAAATGTTGTGAAAAAATTGATTTTTTTTGTAAAATTGTTTGCTAGTCCAATTGTTCGTGGTTTCTTCTTCGATATCTGATCCAATTTTTTCCTTAATGCTAAATTTCCACGCATGCGCAGATTTAATTATTGTAATTTAAAATTGCGCCGATCATAGTGCCATTCAAAAATGAATTAGAAATATAAATAACGAACAAAACATATATAAATTGCATCGAACATTGAAGAAAAAACGACGAACGATTGAACTAGCAACAAATTTTGCCATTTAAAGTTAGTTTTACAGACATGTGGCGTGCACGTTTGCTGTGCCCGTTTACTCGCTCTGCGGACCTAGAAAAGGCTCTGGGGTGGCTTCCCCCTTCAGTGGCTTCCCCCAGATCTAACAAAAAATTCTGTTTCACAAGGAAAATAATGGTGCTTCGAAAAAATGTTTGGGTATAAAAGTTGTTTGAAATAAGAAATACGCAACTTTTGTTCGAAACTTTTTTCCAAAAAACATGTTTTTTGCGATAAGTTGTTAATAACAAATAGAAGGAGTGGAAAATTTGCAATTTTGACAATTTTTCACCTTCCACCACGTCTCTCGTAGAATGGATTGCAAAAAACCGCAAGTTTATATGCCATCGGGAAGGGTCCAAACATTTAGCTCACTCAATCAGTCGGTCAGTCATCGCAATACTCGTAATCTCTCTGTACCATGTTCAAACTGTTGATGTAATTTTTTATTTTGTATTTTTCATTTAATTGTTACGAAACATTAATTTATTTTTCAGTGTACCTACCCTGTTATTTAATACCTAATATATAGCGAAAGGCATTTCGATCCTACCGAGTGCTCCGCGACACCTCTCGTTTTCTTCATTCTTCACTCTTCCGTCGGCCATTTTCCTTGACATTTTCGTAGAGGGAATCGCGAAGTTGAAAGGACCTACAGCCCATCCGCAACTGGACGGAAATTAAAAAAATTCTCGAAATCCCGCGTAATGAATGACGTGCACTCTCATTTTCTTTTCGTAGGCGCGATGGATCGGTGAATGAATTTTACGGCGTGAAATCCGCAATTCATTCTCCAACATTTTTGCGCTAGCGTTTACACGTCACAGTTTTTCATGTCAGTCGAAGGGGTTCGGTTATACTGATACCGCGGTCAGGGATAGAGTTACTACTGGACGTGTGCGACGCTTTGGCATGGGGAAAATCGGCCGGACGACGGAACAACTCCTCGTTGTTGTCGCGTACCTTTCGAGGACGTAGGTACTTGTACGTAGGCTGATATGTATTGGTGTACGGTACGCAAGATATTAGGTTCCGCGGCCGCCTTATTCTACCCGACAACCTGCCAAGCTTCGTTATTATCTTTCACGCTTCGCTGCAGAAATGGGATTTTTATTACAAAATTATTCACTCGAACGATAAGTCGTCGTATCAATTGGAAGTTTGATACGGCCGAATGTTCGCATTCGACGGATTGAATTCTCTTGGGAATTCATCGAAGAGACGAAAAGACGTTGTACGTATGAACAAATATTAGATAACAGTGATTCTCTGACAAAAAAGAAAAAATCAAAAATTTACATCATCAGAATGAACATGTATTTTTTATATTTATGTATATACTGTACACCGGGATTTTGCGAAATTTTCCAGGAATTTTCGTTGTGCGCATCCCAATATAAATTTAGCCTGATCATTCGCGTCCGTTCAGCCAGCAGATTATTCGGCTCATGTCCAGCGAAGATTGCCCCCAAACATGGCCCCGCAAAAATTGTCTTGACGTTGAAAATCAAGAGCAAATTATCTTATTTTCTTGAAAAATTCTACTCATCACGAGGAAGAAAAGTCTCAAAGAAACTATGGGTCGCGAATAAGCCCTTCGACCCGAAAAAAAATCATGACGTTGAAAAAAATTAGGATACGCAATGGTGTTGCGAATTCGTATTGATAAAAGAATGTCAATCATGGTAAAATCGAGCATCATGATGTCTAAGTCTTGAACGGTAAATTGTCCTAAACAAGGGAACTTCATCGCTAGCCGACTCTCGACGAAGAGGTCGACTGATCAGCACTTTGCTAGTGATAAATATTCTTTCCACACAGGTAGTCACACACAGTAGTTTGGAAGGGCTTGTGTATTAATCCTGTATTGCGCGCTCGCAGATACACGAGATCAGGACCTCACAGCTCATCATTTCAGCAGTATTTTACAACTCCAAATCCTCTGTTGCGCGCACGTGTGTGTATGCGCGCGCGCGCGCGCAATTATTCTTCAATGATTTTGGCGACGTGGAACCCAAAGAACCGATCCGTTCGCATTGACAGCTCTCGCAAGAGATCATCGCCAAGTGCCCCCCTCCGATTTGAACGAAACTTTGGGAGATTGTAGAGGGGGTGAAAATATTCTACACGTATTTTGTTATATCTGCGGAGCTCCACCCTAAGGGGGTGTAATCAACCCCTAAAAATCGCAGATTTCGCTATTCCGTGGCTAGCGTAAGACAAACGTCCGAAGATTTTTGGCTAACAAAGTGGTACTAGGGGGTTTTTGGGGTCACTGATTTCGGATTTGAGGTCGAAATCCAAAAATTCAGATTGGCTAATCCAAAATGGCGGACCAACTTCCTCCCAAATGGTACGAATTGCTTCAGATTTGGTGTCCCCGGATTTTTGGGGACGCTGATCACGAATCTGGGGTTGAAATTCGATAATTCAGAATGGCAAATAGAGATCAGCAGACAAATAGGTATTTTTGAAGATGACAAACAATGTGATATGATTAATTTATGATTTTTGGTCGTTCTGATAACCACTAGTGAACATGTTTGTTGAAGAACAACGTGGATAGTACATATTTTTTACCGATATCATATTCTATCTTATCTACGTTTTATCTTATCAACCAAGCATAAATTGAGCGGTTCAATCTGTCATCGTGCAGTATTTTCAAGCGCCGAGTGGAGCATATTCATGTCTGCAAACATAGTTGGAGAAGAATGTACGTAAATCCATTGAACGTTATTCAGCTTCTATCTATAGTATTTAATGCTATGGAATTATCCGAATCTCCATTCACGGAATCGGAAAGGCAGCTGAGCAGAGAGCTCGAAATAAACATTAAAGATGCTATTTCCCAGCCGATGGAACCTGAAATTGAATGGAGCTTGGATTTTGAATCTTCAAATACAGTGCCCGTACTGGAAATCATAGAAGACAATGACGAAACAGGAGACTGGAATCATCAGAGATTTCTGAATCCGAACATAGATACACCGGACAAAGTTTGCACTAACGATGATGAAGATTTGGCGTTTGACTACAAAAAACAAGCCGTAGAATTTGGGAAGTCCGGAAAATCGGGAAACAAGAAAGCATCATCTGCCCAATCCAAATTTAGAAAAGTTCAGTCTGTACGACAATTACGTCGCTGGGCACATCAAGCGAATCAAGATGGGACATAAAGAGAAAAATTGAAAATGATTTGTAAGTATACTCTTAACAATGTCATTGGTGCTCTTAACAGGAAGGTACCGTTTCGTGATATAGATATTCGACGTTGGGCCATTCGAGCGCGACAACTGTTCGATATCGCACCAGCAAAATTCAAGGCATCCATGACCTGGTTATTAGAATTTAAGAAACGTCGTGGAATCGTGTCGCGAAAAATTACGAAATGGGTAACGAAAAAGACATTAGCAATGCAGGAATCTTTGGAAGAGCAGGCTGCCATCTTTATTCAGAAAGTAAAAACCCACATCGACGATTTTGGAGTCAAAAACATTTACAATTCCGATCGGAGCGGTTTCACTTTGGAGTTACATGCAGGGCGAACCTTGGTGTTGCGAGGACAGAAGACCGTGGAATCGGAAATACAATCAAAGTCGTCAACAACGCACAGCTACACCATACAGCCTTTGATTTCGGCCGATGGCAAATTATTGTCACCTCTATTTAATGTTTTAAAAGAATCTAGTGGAGGGTTCGGTCCTCGATTGCAAGAGACTATGTTTACACCGGAGAATGTATATCTTATGGCTTCGAAATCTGGGAAATTAACGAGCGAACATCTTAAACGTTGGTTTCAAGACGTATACCTTCCGCACAGAGGTCCGAAATCAGTCATATTATTGGATTCGTGAAGTGGCCAATGTCCGGGCGTATTGGGAACGATGGATTTTAACGGCCAAGACGTGAAACTTTTAACCATCTCCCCAGGGACTACTGGAATGATACAGCCACTGGATGTGTATGGATTTCGCGTATGGAAAAATTATATCAAACATTTCTCCGATATCGTAATACTATACGAGTACGACGTGAATCTTCATTTGAGAGACGATATCGTCAAGCTGCAAAGTCTCACCCACGATCAATTTTCGTCTCCTAGATTCACAGATCTTTTCTAATATTCATGGTATAAAAGTGGACACATAGACGCAAGACCACCGAAATTTGAAAATCCGGTTAAATATTGCTTTACGGAAAGTTCTACAACTTGTGACATACGCGGAGACGTTGCTATCATTAAATGTGCGTGGTGTAAGAAGTCGCTATGTTTAAAACACTCTTTCCATGAATATCACTATTGTCATGACTATCATCCATGACGAGATACGCATGATGCAAGCTATATTGTAAGGTTCGATCTACATAATTGTATTCGAATATACGTAACTTTCATGTGTTTACATCAATAATCCCCTACAACTCGAGTCATCTTATATGAGTTTCGTCCAACAATTCGAAAATCTTTCTGCATCATACACAACCAAATTGAAAAGAACTAGCGCCTCGTTGTCATTATAAACTCGACAACCGCAAATATACAGATGTAACATAAGTATACAATTACATAATACAGTGCATATATACCTAATATTGATCAGTTCAAAACCCAATCCCAATAGAAGATGACACGATTTAAATATTCCTGCGATTATCTATCTATTCTGGCGTGCCATTATATCGTGAAAGTGAATAAAACAATAGCCAAAAGTAAGTTATCCATGAATTAGCAATGCATTTCAAATATCGTCGTTTTTTCTTCGGTCCCGAGATTGTTTTTAATTTGTACGATCATTCATTCGTAATTTTTCGATATGGTCATCAAATTCGTAATCAGCGTCCCCAAAAATCCGGGGACACCGAATCTGAAGCAATTCGTACCACTTGGGAGGAAGTTGGTCCGCCATTTTGGATCAGTCATTCTGAATTTTTGGATCACGACCTGAAATCCGAAATCAGCGACCCCAAAAACCCCTAGTACCACCCTGACGGCCAAAAATCTTCCGACGTTTGTCTTACGCTAGCTACGGAATAGCGAAATCTGCGATTTTTAGGGGTTGATTACACCCCCTTAGGGTGGAGCCCCGCAGATATAAAAAAATACGTGTAGAATATTTTCACCCCCTCTACAATCTCCCAAAGTTTCGTTCGAATCAGAGGGGGACACTTGGCAATGTTCCCTTGTCAGTATCTTGGTTCGTTCGCCGGCTTCCACGTGCCGCCCTCCATTACGATAGCAAGCTCGGAGCCTTGCTTCTAGATTCGTCCTAACCCTGGCCAAGAATTCACGATTTTGCGCTATGTCTGCCATTGCGCGGTCAATGATCGCTCTCATGTGAGTTCCTGCATCGTCGTCAACGCCCTGCTGGATCTGTAAACTTGATGCCGAATCTGTAACCTTGAGAGTGCCAAAAAATCCAACGGATTAAGGTCTGGAGACCGAGGTGGCCACAAATGCGGCGCACGATCGCGACCTATTCAGCGTAAGCCGAAAACGTCGTTGAGAAAGCCGCGAACTCGCAGACCAAAATGCGGTGACGCGCCATCGTGCATAAAATAAATGTGATTTTGTCATTGGCGCGAAACGATATGTCTCGATCGATGCAGGAGGTCTTGTCGTAAGAATGTCAGGTAACTTCGACTATTCAAATGCATTGGAAAATAGTCAGGACCAATGAAATGATTTCCCAATATCCCCACCCGCACATTGACAGCGAAGCGACCCTGCATAACCCGCTATTGCATAGCATGTGGGTTTCGTTGAGCTTGAATTCGGATGTTTTTCCTATTAAGGCTAATAGTGCTAGAAAAAGTCGCTTTATCGGAGAACATTACGTTTTCTGAAAAACGAGGGTTTTTTGCCAATTTGTACAACATCTAGCGGCAAAAATTTTGCCGAGCCACATGGTGCCCAGACTGCAGTGCTTGAAATCGCCGTACGCGGTAAACACGTAAACTTTCTTCGCGTATTATGCGGCGTACCGTCATGTGCGCTATACCGACACGATCGACTATTCGCCGTAAATCCATTATAGGATATGGCCGTGGTGGAGCAATAACATGTTCCTCGGATCTCCGGTGGACTCGGGGTCGTCCTGCTCTTCGAGGGCAGGCTCACTAGGGCGTAACTGTCCTTTGTTCGCGCACTTACAACCATTTCGCATACACTTCTCGAGCTACTGCGTAATTGCCTAAAGCACGGTCGATTGCGCGAAGCGTCAGACGTTGATCTCGACCGTCTCGCAAACAACCACGCTGATGACCGTTTCTACGATTCATATTTCCACGAGTCGAGTGTTCGGACAATCTCGCGAAAGTCTCATGTGCGACCGCCAATCGTACGCGGGACGCTGTGCCTCCGGAGCGCTGTGCTTCCAGAACGTGGACCGACCGTGCACCACTACAATCGAACAGCGGCAAAAGTTCGGACTTCCGCTCGCTTCGGAAATCCGAACGATCCGAAGCATCGTTCGGCAGCCTTCAAGATTATCAATCGCGCAGCCCCATTGGGTGGCGAACGAACCTGAACGATGCTTCGGGTTCGATTTTACCACGAATGAGCTTCTTTTATCAATATACGCGACAAAATTGCGTATCGTAATTTTTTTCAACTCGATGATTTTTTTTCGGGTGGAAGGGCTTATTTCCAAACCATGGTCTCTTTGAGACTTTTGTTCCCCGTGAAGAGTAGAATTTTTCAAGAAAATGAGACAATTTGCCCGCGATTTACACCGTCAAGACAATTTTCGCGGGGCCATGTTTGGGGGTAATCTTCGCCGGGCATGAGCCGAATAATCTGCTGGCTGAGCGGCGACCAATAATTTTTATACACCCTGTACATTTGCTAGGTGTCAAGAAAGGGCATAACATGTTACGACCGTCAAGTGTCGTGAACACCAGGTATGCGATAAACACGATTATTATAAGATCAACCGGTGAAAATTTATGTACCGTTATATTGGCGGAAGCATCGATAAAAGACAGGACATCAGAAAAACGTCCGTGATCCTAGTCATCCCAGCAACGCGATATTAAAAATTGATTCTACTAAAAGGCCCTATAGGTATAAGCATGCGAATCGACCCCCGCAAGATATTTAAATGACACCTAGAGGATATGTAGGTACTATTGAAGTACTAAGATCCTGAAAGTTTCAGATCCGGATTTCAAGTGATTTTCGAGAAAAACGAAAATATGTGGAACACAGAAAACCATTTTTTTTCTCAGCATTGACTGAATCGATTGGTTTAAATTTCTTAATACGTCTTTGGGGCTGATAATAGCTTCTAGACCAAAATTAGGAGCTGTGGAGTTTTATAAAATCCTCGGAAAAAATTGTTTTTCTTTTAATTTTTATTTTCACCATGATGCAATACTGGCACAATCATGACACTTTTTTTTTCTTCAAACCTCGTACATTTTGCCATAATAAAATGATTCTTTCGGATTTCTAAAATAGGTATGTCACAGTGGAAAGCAAAAAACCACGTTTCGGCCCAAATAATGAATTTATTTTTCTGTGTTACGAACGCGATTGTCCGGTCGTAACAATATTTTTCAAGATTTAATTCTTTTGTTTCAACGCATATTCAAATTAATGTTCCATATTCAAGAGAACAACAATCATTTTTTGGTTAACGTCAAACATTATGTTTTATGTAATTTATTGAAACCTGGTGATTTATTTGTTGTATACCGTGGATTCCGTGACGTTAAAGAATATTTAAAAAGTGAAGATTAAAAAGTATTAATGCCAGAAATAAAATGAAAACGAAATCAACTAACAACAGTGAGTCTAACGCTTTAAGATAAATAAAAAAACTTCAATCTAAAAACCCGTCTTTTTTAATCCTTCATTAAGCTTCAATTAAACCCATCACTTCCCTAAACGACTCGCTCTCTATTATTTTCGGAAACCGAGGATCCAGCCGCTCGGATCGTAACAGTCACCAAAGAGGGGAAAAAAGCTCCGTTCGCCGATAGCCAATAGAATGTAGTTAGAGAGCATTTTTTTTTTGTTTCAGATCGCTGGTACTCGCGATATCACATAAACCGATCGACCGCGGAGGAAAATCACCGGAACGCACGAGGAGATATAACCTAACCAATTGTTAATTTTTTTAAATGCACATTTTTGAACGCACTCGATAACGTGTACGTGACATCGTATAAAGAAATTGTCAACATTGCATTGGTAGTTTTTCCGTAATTAATTATTGAAACGTACTCTGTTTCGACGCTCGTCACAGTGGGCTAACTCCTTAAAACAAAAATATCATCTGCTCGATCAAAAAATTACCAACAAGACGCTTCCTCGAATCGGGATTTTTTTTTTAAATTGCCTCGTTTATCCGTAATCAATACAGTAAACGCCTTACCTGTGACTCAGAGTTCGCGGATGAAATCGTAAAAACAATGAAATCACAAAGTGATGTTGAACACACTTCAGCCGATGGAATAACGAAATGGCTGGCAACGTAAAAAACTACCATTGCAGACAATTTCATCGAAAGATTTAGAAGATTTACCAGAAATGACCGACAAAGATCTATGAATTTTTTTTACCATCATCATGATGATGATTTATCAAAAATGATAGATGAATCGGATAATATTACCATTTAATACGTAAAATACTATTCCAACATACTGAAAACTCAAGTTCAATGCTGTCGCATTACCAGAAAAGTTTATCGATGTTTCATTCACAATGAGTATAAAATAAATACTATCGGACATAAAAATATATCGAGACACAGCTATGAGTGTGCAAATGGTCTCAGATTTATTGGATGTTGCTTCTACGCTGCCGCGATTGTTTATTATTGTTCCCACGGGAGATATTTGTCAAAAATTCTGATGCCTGCTGAAATATTGAGCAAACTATTCGATAAAGATCATGTCTCAGCTGTGATTGAAGAAGTCAGTGAAATTTTGTGGTTATATTTTTGTCTCAAGTTTGTAGAAATATTTATGTATATAATTGGGGTTTATAACGAGAGGTTATTCCTAAATATATTTGTTAAAATTGGTATAAAATTGTTCATTGGTATTAAACTGTTTTCATTTTTGTCTCGAACGAAGAAATGAGTGTTGTCGTTTTGAATATTAAATATGTCTTTGAATAGATACAAATCATGTAAATATGCGTTGAAACAAAAGAATTATAGCTTGAAACATTTGAATAATTTCATTATTTGTGCTGGAAAGTGGTTTTCATTTTTTTTAAACCATGGCGTACCCCTTTTAAAAAGCCTAAAAAATCATTTGATTATGGGAGAATGTATGGAATTTGAATGAAAAAAGTTTCATGATTGTGCCAGAATTGTATCATGGTAAAAAAAAATCAAAAGAAAAACAATTTTTTCCAAAGATCTTAAGAAGCTCCGCAGCTCTTAATTTTTTTCTAAAAGCAATTATCAATCCCCGCAAAACATATGAAAAATTCAAACCAATCGGTGCAGTCAATCCCGAGAAAAAATGTTTTTTTGTTTTTCACATAATTTTGTTTTTCTCAAAAACCAGTTGAGATCCGAATCTGAAACCTTCAGGATCTTAGTATTTCAATAGTGCGTACACATCCTCTGAGTGTCATATAAATATCTTCCGGGGGCCAATTCACCATGCTGATACCCCTAGGGTCTTTGGCACCGTTATATTACAGACTTATACAAGAGGTCCCGAATTTTGTACAAGATCGTGATAGAAGATATCGAAAGAAGAAATCTGGAGCCAGGGTTCCCGTCACCTCCCCTTCCCCATATGCTAGAATGAGATGAATAGAATACAGTTTTATTTCTCGATTTTTGTACAGATATGTACAAGTGTATCGCGAATTTGAAAAATAAAGTTCAAAACGATCACGTCGGCGATTTCATGCAGAATTTCTGGAACTGAATGTACCTAACAACGGAAAGAGCCCTGTACAGAATCCAGGATTATCTTATCCGTGCGAGAAGTTCCGTACGTGCAAGGATATTGTTGCACGACACTTGAGAAGTTTTGTACAAGCAAAAGCATTGTTGTACAAAATTCAAGAAGTTTTTTTACAAATTGGAGAAGTTTTGTGCCAGCAAGAATATTGTTGAACTAGATTTCAGAACCTTTATACATGTTGGAGAAGTTTTGTGTATGCTCGCAGAAGTTTTGTACAACGCGACGAGCAATGCGCGTACCCGGTGAATAAAAATCATTTCGTGGTAGCATCCAATAGTTGCATGTTTCATGACAGCAGTAAGATAATAATCATTCTCCATTATGAATTATTCTAAAGCATAAGAGTGTTTCAATTTTTCAAGTAACAATCGTCCTAGCTCACGATATTTTCAACATCAAAACTCTTATTTTTTAAATATCTTCGCTTCGACGAGGCCTTTGCGATCAAAAAGTAGGGTTTGAACTCACCGACTATTCCGAAAGATGTATTCATTCATTTGAAGTGAGTGTCAAATGGAGGCACATAATATGTATAATTTACGAAGGAAAGATCATTTTTTCTTTCCGAGTGGTATGAAATTCATTCAATGGTAATACCAATACGAAGTATTTAATACAATAATTATTCTTCTCCGCGAGAATCCAATTGTAATATTACCGATTTGTTGAATTTCGACCAAACGATTAACGTGACGGCCGAATAATTTTTTGCATATCCCGTGTGTACCTGAATATCTATGGGTAAATGAATTATTTCATATTTAATTAATTTGTCACCTACGTGAAACTGGCACCCGAAATCTCGGAACAAAATTTTGTAATGTATGTAATTGAATTTGATGGAAAGCGTCTCGTTCTTAGTACAGCCAAAAAAAACTTAAGGCAAGTCAAAAACAAAGTGACGCGCACCCGAGATTTGGATAAGTCAAATTTCGATTTGTCTTCTCACGATAATCGAGATCTTATCTGTGCGGTCTATTTGAAATCGTTTACAGTTGTTTGTAGTACGATGCGTTTTGTTCCTAATCATTTGTCTTGGACAAAGAATGTCTTGCGTCAAATTCAGTTGAATCCGGTGTCTTGAACTGTCTTTTCAGTATTGGCGTCTCGCGTTTGACAGCTTCGTTGTTGCATTATTGTTTGAAGTTAAACTACATCATTCCGATTGCAATAATCTAATAGACAGATAAAACTAATCTACTTTTAGTATGACTCAATGCGTTGTTGAGATCATAAAAAAAATTCAATTTCGTACTGGAATTGAAATAACTTTGCAACTGTAATAATTCTCGTGATAAATCCTCGCTAATTCTTGTTAAAGCTACACTAGACTGCTGGCATTTTTTCAATAATCTCGTAAAGAATTATGCTCTTTATTGGCTGTCCGTAAGGCTGCAATAATGTTCTAGTACACCTCTATACACGCCTCTGAACTAACAATGTTGATTGGTAAGAGGTTTTAAAAATTTCTTCATACATCTTGGCAATTTTTGCAAACAGCTATCTTCGTGCGAACAAGTGGAAAATAAGCGAGATATCGGACTTTATAAAATATAAACAATATATTCACCTGATGCAGGCGCAACCTAGTCGCGCTATACTCTCCGTAGGCTGAACCACGCATTCCGCCATCACAAGCAGCAATTGTTTCAACATCAACGTAGTTGCCGGTAAGTATGCTGGATTTCGGATCACATCAGGCCCTGAAAATGCACAGGCGCTAATTATCGACAGTTGATAATTGCTTAAAAATAGACTCATCGCTAAACGAAGCGATGATAGATGAAAAATCACATTCAGCGTGGATATTCACCCTGAAGGTGTGTTAAATAATACACGACCAAATCCGTCGTCAAGCCGCAACATTGCTTGAAATTCGGAGCGGAATTATCCCATCCGCGAAATATTTTCGATGTCTTTCTCAACCAGTTTTGCACCATTGGTAGCAGCAAATGATTTACGCAATACAATCCGAACTCGGGTCCTGGAGTACCGAGGATATCCCGTAACAAATGAAAAAGCGTTTCCAAGGTGTGGGATTGATATTTCCTTGGGCAAATCATAGTAGCACTCGCAAGTCCTTCTATGAGTATGTACCACACGCGTAATATGCCATTGGGTTTATCGAGATTCGGTAATGTCTTCGATGCCACGTTGGAGGTCGTCGACAGTACTTTATAAGATATTTCTGGAATCGTTTCTTGCATAATTTCTACGTTTTGATCGAATGTGGTGAGTTCGAGGTTTGGAATGACGGCATCGACGTATTGCGGAATCGTCGAGACTTGAATTCTGTGTGCAGAATGAAAAATTGGACAAGCGGGCATACAGTACATCGACGCTAGAATATCGCTGCAGCTCAACAGATATTTCAAACTCTCAACGCAAAGCTGCATTTTCTTCGATTCTGGTTCTTCCTCCGGTCCATTGTCATTCGGACCTCGCACATGCTTCAACAAACATAGTATACAGTCCAGCGCTGCATTGGCGAAAACCAACGTGTTATCCGCTGACAAAAATACTTTGAAGACTTCCAAGAGTGGTGCCGATTCTATCGACTCGGAATTGCCAACTGACGCCACACGTAGCGCTCCAAACAGGGGTCGCCATCCGGAACGAATTTCCGTTCTATTTGCCTCCACAAATTCGCAGATGCAGCTCACAATCTATAGAAAAATGACAAACTAATCAGCGCTACACTACGGTATTTCGTTAGGATGCAACGTAAGTTAATAAGAACCATGATAATGACTTATTTTCTTTAAATGTTCACAATACGTTCATACTTGGTCTTGAACGTCGCTATCGCACAATTCGAGGCAAAGTAAATTCTCGAACGGTTTGAAAAGAGCCTCGTTGAAATGGAAATGTGGCAATTCAACCTGTTCATTTAACAATGCGGCGACCGAATCGTGAATGCACTGCACAGCCTTTTTAGAAATGGCACGATCTTTGTGACATGCCGCTTCCATAAAATGAGGGCCCAGTATACTCCATACCTGAAAAAAAAAATCATGAATTCGGAGATGTAAATCATATTTCGAGTCGTTTGTTCCTCGTTGATTATTCGTAAAAATCTATAGTTCTACTCACCCGCATGATATGAATCAATGGTCGTCCACTTCGTACGCACTTCAGCATTACTTCTCCTAGCCTGGTTAACAGTAACACGTTCAAATCGTTCTCTCTTGGCTTGTTCCGCCTCCACCAAAACCTTTTATTTTCGTTCACCCCGTTGGTAGTTTTGAATAATTGGGCCTGACTTGCTCTACATAAACCATTCAGAAACGAGCATAACGCCTTCAAATTCAGCTTCAGCGCAGCGTCTTCGAAAAGCCTATCGACCAGCTGCGACAAAATGCAGATTATTTTCGCAGCGTATGCCGTCGGTAAAATTCCGGTCGTATGACTATCAGCATTTGATTCTTGAATGATTTCCGGGATCGAATCTGTCGTCGTATTTTGATTGTAAGGAGTTGACAGAAAACTGTACACGTCAACGCTGAAAATCAATACGATATTTTCAGTTGTTCGTGGCGTATTGGTTCCACTGAATAATTAATTAATTAATTCAACCTCATTTGAGCGTACCATTTTTCATCTTCATCCGTTAATTTGAAGGAAAGGTTTAATCTTTCTTGCGTCGAATTATTTTCTCCTGTGGTTTCTTTTTTTTGCAACGCTTTTGGTAAGGTCTGATTCTCGCTCTTACTGAAGTAGCTATGTTCCAATTTTAATACATATAAACAACATCTAGATGAGAAAGAATATTATAATTATTAATAAAAACAACTAGCTTCAATTCGAATAAATTATGAAACAACAATATACATCCGATAGAATGTTTTAATCCATATATCTAGTACGCAATGCTCGTTACTCAATAACGATCAATTACTGCTCGATGATACCGAATCTTGTTGACATAGCAACGTGCAAGAACCTCGATGTTTGCTTCGTAGATTTGATTGCGTTTGTGAAACGTTAAACATACGTTTCTCTTACAATTAGACGCGGACCTGCAAGTGCGCACGCTACTTAAAATTGATGATTAAAATCAATGGAGATCTATTGAGCAATTTTCAATTGATTTCAATTTCTGGTCTCTGTAACTATTTTTCCTGTTAAAATTATTGGGCAAGAAATATGTACGTTATTGAAATGTATTGGAAGTTATTGAAGAAAATAATATTAAAACTCATTGAAATTGATTCAAATTTTTAACTGACAATGAATTTGAATAAAATTGAATGCCCTTTTATAGAATGAAAACAGCAAATCATGGAAAGTGATACAGAGATAGGTCATTCAAATAGATTGTAGATTGTAGATTGTTTTATGAATCGGTTTCTATGAATTCGAATGTCTTTTAAAGTATTTCTTTCGCGGAGGGCCGTATTTTATGGGCCTGTAAGTAGGTAACTCGTTTTTCGTATGTCATTTAGGTGAGCTCTTGATAAAAATGAATTGTAACCAATTATTAAGCCTAACAGCACTCAGAATTCAACCATCTTCATACATTATGGACATTTAGATATTACAAAAAATTCGAGCGCATCAGCGCTCGGGGAACCGCCATGATTTCTCGATCCTGCGCGGTTTAAATATAAACAGTCACGTGTGTCAAAAGTACCAATGAACACATTCGCGCACAACATAACCAATGGAAAGTCTTGGTTACGAAAGGCGTTCTGCTTGTGATATTTTTTCCACTTTCATTGTTAATATTTCCATCAAATATTCGGTGACCCGCCATCTTTACAATTTTTTCCCTGAGTAAGAGTATTTGTATCAGACATTCAAAGATACCAAATCTAAAAATCATTGAATAGAAATGTGGCAATCATCAATTTCCACGAGCTTCTGTAAAAGCCTTATTATTTTGAAAGTTATATTTCTATAATAAATGTTCGGTAACGTAGATTGAAATTTTTGCATTAGAATTGGATGCACTTTTAATTTACCTATATACGGGGTCGGCCATTTCAAGTGATCCACTCGAATATCTTCCAAAATAATGGGTGAAAAAAATCGTTCCCACAAAATTTGTTCGTAACAAAGGGAGACGAATTTTGGTTCTGCTGGATTTAACCTTGAAATAAATTTTCGAGGTTATTTGAAGATCAGAGTGATTTTTTAAAATGGAAACCCCTATTTTTGACACCAGACAATTCACCGAAAAACGGTATTATTCGAGCTTTTGAGGATTGTGACAATTAATATTTCAATGAGCTTGTGAGTCAATGACCTAGAGCATCTTGACCTTGAACTCAATTTTCATGGAAACCCCTATTTGTGATACCAAATCCTGAGAATGCAGAAAATTTGACACCCAAAATGATACTTTTCATTTTCTTGAAATGACCTTTAGCAGGTCAAATCAAGATAAAATGGTAATTTCACTGGTAGTGGTCAGTTTTGAAGGTTGCTTAATAGTCAAAGTAATTTCGTACATGAAAAATCTCACTTTTATCCTAATCTTATTCTTAGCGTTACTCAGAAACTGGGGATATCCCTAATACATACGTTTTATCAGAAGCAACGCCGCGGGTATAGTTATATATTTATTTTTTGTGTGATGTTATATCATACGAATATTCATAAATGCATTAAAATTATGTGATAATTCTGATTAATCATATGATGTGAATCTCACATCATGGCATGGTTGTTTTGTGTAATGTAGTAAAATATTTGAGGGGCTACACCAGTATAGCACTGTCAGAAAATCGATTATTTTTGTCTTTTCGAACAGTTTGTACTTCTAAGAATATCCTGTAAGATTTTTAAGGCCGTATCTCTAATACTCTCCGAATGGCAGCCGTCTAATAGGCAACCGCTCGTAGGTAATATAAAATGCCCTATTTGACAAGGAAACTTCTCCAACCCGAACCCTACGATATATTTTGTAGGGCATAGAAAAATAAGAGATACGTCTTTTTCCATATGTGCTGAGAAACACGTTTAGGGAGTGATATCCACCTTCAAAGTTCACTCCTAAAAAGTTTTTCTTCAATATTTTCTTTGCTTCTAATTGATATTTCGCCACGAAACCACTTGGAAAATTCTTTTTGCGATGATCCGAAGTTACTAGAAATTGTTGTGGCCATGGGAGTTGTAACCCATATTTGTTAGATTGGAAAAAACACATTTTTCGTTGTAATGAATTATTGTGAAGAACTATTCTCATGATTCAAATATTGACGTGAAAATGAATATTCTCGTCGATGAAATGAAGTAAACGAGTAGACATATTTGAGGATTCCGCGTTAACCACCCCCAAACACTTTGACTGTCCCTTCAGACATTGGTCATCTATACAACAACGAAAATATTTTTGTCAAGAGAAAAACTCATCACAAGAGCTGAATATTGATTGTTATCATTGACAGAAGTTTTGTCATCATTTATCATAGCGAATAATGTAGGTGAGAAAAAGTCACGCTTAATTTTTTTCACGATATATCAATTGCAATGTTTTGGAGTGGTCTGATAATGTGGTGGCTAACGTAAATAAATTATATTTTCTGTCTATATCTATCCAACTGAAATTATGGGCGGGGCGGATGAAGACAGCGGATCCAAGACCATAAACCTCGGTGGGGGTGCATGCAAAATATTCGGAAATAATTAGAAATTTGTAAAATGCTTCAAAAAAATCAATGCCTACTTCATAAGCGATGCGAGAGCAATCTGTTAACTGCAAGTTCATGCGTGCTTTGTTGGATGTATAGGTATGTTCTGTCTATTTGTCTCTCTCTCTCTCCATCTTTCGGTCGCTCCCTCTGACTCCAGCTGTCACTCTTGTATCGTTGCGTTGGCCTCATGCGAGATATACAACGTGAATTTGTGAAATCCGCGCTGTCGCCTTTTTCTTTTATTTTGCTCCTGAGCGGAAGATTATGATATTTTGCCTTCGTTAGCTAGCTGGAGAAAATGAAGTTTGTTCTCTGAGTGCGAGAAAATGATAATCCAACTTTCCGCACTTGTTACACAATTTACTATTGTGCACTAGTGCAGGAACGAACTATTTTCCGTACTCAAATTTATTCCGTACGCCATTTAAAAAAACAATTCATCACGATTGAATATACAATTATGATTGGAATCAATTCATAGTGATGCAAATAGACAAGTCAATTTCATCGTTCATTGAGGATATTGAAACTAATTAAAAGTAAGTGAATTTCAATCACCTTTATTCAATTTCAATTGATTTCAATCGTCAATTTTTAGCAGTGCAAGTACATGATGAAATCTGCCTACAAAATTAGCCATCAAAAATAATGTTCTTTTGAATTCCATCGAGAAATTATTACGCCTGGAGGTGTTTGTACACGCTAGATAACAAAATTAACCATCAAAAATAATTTTCTTTTGAATTCCATCGAGAAATTATCACGCCTGGAGGTGTTTGTATACGCTAGATAACACGTCAGTGGTTGAAGGGAAAAGTACATGTAAGATCGAAAAACAAAATGTTGGGCAAATTTCCTTGAATTGATAAATAAACTATCGAAGAATAAATCCAGAAAGTTATAGAAGCCAATTCGAGTTAATACACGGAGAGAAAATTTGAAATGAATTATGTCAATAGAGTTTGACACCATTTACTTTCACTCGTAGACACGACAGATCTCGACGATTAACGCGCCGTATTTCAACTATCGGCACCTCGCAGTAGTACATTAGACGCAACGATCGACGCGTCGCACTTCGAGGATTCGTAGTGAATCAAAGCTTCGTCAAATTCTCCGGGTTTATTATTTACTTGATTACTATCAATCATCGACATTTATTATCCTCGACGATTTCATCGTATATTTTGTGTGAATAATTGATGGAAATCATAACTATCGTTGATATAAATAACATTAACCGAGTGTTCATGTATTTTATGTCAAAGCAGTTGACATAATTCATTCCAAAGGACCCCGCACTATTCTTATGGAAATTGGGTTTCAGCGAAATTATCTGAAATGTTGATACGTTGTAGCTCTCATCGTCCTGATCAAAAGTCTCAATGGGCACAACCCTCGGGATCGCGTATTTTCACCGCTAGAGGGCACGGAAATACATACATTGTAACACAAATGACGTAAAGCTGGTTCAGAAAAAGGAGCAAAAAATATCTATCAACTTGATATCGCGCTGTAGGGGAGATCAGGGCAATACGGACCACCCGGAGCACAACGGACCCCTTTCAAAAAAATATAGGGGAGACCGGGGCACGACGGACCCCTTAAGCTTTAATCATTCTTTGTGGTTTTCGATCACTGGGTACGAGTTGTTTTGATCCATCTTGAACAAAAATGCATACTTAGTTTGCAATAATGCAACAACAAAAACCCTCATTTATCACGTCCACCGCCAAGCGAATGTAATTTTATCTATATGATATTATTTTGTCTAACTGAAGGGAGTTTAGGAGCCTGAATGTAGTATAAACACACAATATTTGATTTATTATACCGTCTGAAATATTTTACAGCGATAGATTTTACGCAAAAGTTGAATTAAAGATTTTGATCATTTTCGTTACAATTCTTACAATGTATAACAATATTTGCACGATTATTATTATTGTATTAAATAAATTACAGAATAAAATGAATATGAAATAAAATGTATGAAAAAAAAGAAAAAGAAAGAAGTGATCTAACAGAGGTTTGAACACAGAACCTACGGATTACCAGTTTGGCTCACTACCATCTTGGTGGCTGGGCCGCTTGGCTATGAACGAAATTTTTAAGTATATAATTGCTGCACAAACTTTGAGGCCCTTTTTCTCGGGACTGGGGCCCTATGGAGTTCTATGGCTTTAGCATAATATGAGTTTCGAGCTCTACTATTACCACGCAAAGCCTCATCCCGAACTTTATTTCCCAGACCGTGGGTTTCCCTTGTGAGACCCCTAGACGTAGTTGTTCCCATGCTAGCCAAGGCGGTCTACTTAGGCTCCATGCAGTTTATTGGCGACGAAACATAAATATGAGGTAGCGAAAATAATTGAGTGGGAGAGAACCGACCCTACGAGAATGCCGAATGCAAACCGAAAATCAGTCTCGGGTCAACCTCCGATTTTAACTCTACATCCAAACTCAAGCCACACGCATCATTTTTATTCATTTAATCGCAATTCAATTCTGGCACACCGTCAGTCAACAAGTTCAATTACATTCAATCACAAGTTCCAGCAAGTTTTACTATTTCTTACAACTCTCATGAGAGCAACTGCGAATGTCAATCGGAGGACGATAAAATCAACTAATTAAATTCAATTATTTGAAATCGTTTATATTCACCACCATCGCGAAAGTATCTTAATCCCAATAATCACACAACTCAGACACACCCTTCAATCTCGGTAGAATATGGTCTAACCTTCACCGAATTGTAGGTTTCACGAACAAACGCAAACAAATTCCTCGATGTTCAATCCTAAACCTTTGACCAATCGAACCAAATTTGAAAAAAATCAATTTCAATGAGAAAATCTGAAGGTACTCTTTAAGGTGTAATCTCATGATGAGACTTGACGCTGATTTCGAGCGTCAGATTTGGGTCACGTGGCCAATTTAGGCTACACTGCCATCTGGAAAAAACTTAGTAGCGTTAAATCTTAAAAAGCTAAACAAAAATTAACTTCTCATTTCTTGAATTAGCCGTGAATTCAGAATGTATGTAATCGAACTGGAAATCGAAATAATCGATATTGACAAATCGACAATACCATTTTTCCTGAAACTGTTCTGCTTGATTTTATGAAAAGTACTTAACCCGTACACAGTTACAAAGCGTTTATAGGCATCAAGGAACGAAAAAAAGGAGAAAATTTTATGCAAATGGCATTATGTGAAGATTTCGAAGATTTTGAAGACTTGAGAGAGGTAAGGGTTCGATTACATGAAATATGAACGATAATTATGATAAAAATATTTTTACATTTCCTTATATTTTTCATACTAACAAATTTCAAGTGTTCATTTTTTTATTTTTAGGAAATAACAGTTGGTTATGTTTTCTATTTTACGCTAGATATGATTTTACCCGTGTAAAAGAGAATAGTTTGCGAAACCCGTGACAATGCCTTGAAACAGCGGAGAAACCATTGAATGCATCTTGCAATAAATGCTAACGCTTGGCATTAAACACAAAAGGTTCGAAAGCCTTGGGAATAGGTTGGCTATTACCTTGGCAAAGACTTAACTATCCCGAGACTAAATTAAAAGTGTACTTTTAGCCTAAACAACCTATTTCGAGGCATTTAGGTTGACATTACGATTTCAGATTTTTTGTAACATGATGAGACGTATACCAGAATCGTAATTTGGGCCTACGAGTGGTATTTTTGTCCGCTTTTACCAAGTTTAGGCCCACCTTACGATACTACAATACTAAAATGAGCCTACCGAGCCTAAATCACCGACGTGGGAAAGACCCTTACTGGTTATTGCCACCATATTGTCGTCATGACATGACTAGATCGAATGATGACAATATTCAGTCAACTATCCGTAGGTACATTATCCGACGCATTAAGTGAACGCATATAGCAAACCTATTTGTGCGAAATATTTCAAAAATGTTATAACTATTAGTAATTGAGCATTAGCATTTGTTCAACCCGATGGATCGCGATTTTCCCATCCCAAATAATTCACTCCCTCCTATTCCAACTGTGGATATGACTCTGCCTACAGTTGGCGCATCTATCTGGTTACGAACCCTGGATCTAACGGACTTAACGCTTATGAAGCATGCACCCTACCACTACACCACGCAAGAACTCCTCGCGCTCTACAAACATTTTTATCACACCCAAAGTTGACGCGAGGAAAACGCGTTCATCCAATGCTGTCATGTTTTCATCATGCCGTGATCGCGTTATGAGTTCATAAAATGGTGATCACAGCATGTTGTTCTTATGTTACGATTATGTCAACATGGAATGCAACAAATAATCGATCATGGAATGAAGGAAATTTGCTTCCATGATATGTACTCAATGTGTTAGAAATAAAAGGAGTCATATCATGATTAAAATATGTAGGCATATTTACAACTATATTTTGTTGATCATCCCACGTTGACAATATGTAGTCAACGTGCTGACAAACAATTGTATCATACTCCATGATGAGAATGATGATCACGAAATTCTATCTAGGTTTAAAATAAAAAGTTGCCGTTAACGGGAAAATTTTTAAATCGAAAATGCTTTTTGTAATAATTAGCGGATATTCTCCGAGATATGAGCAAAAAAATAATTCGAAATATCAAATTTCCTCCGAGACTGATAATTTCTTCTGCTGTGAAGAATCCTGTTCCACAACCTGAAAATGTAAAAGTTACCTACAGACCCTCCCAGTAGGTTGTTTAGGCTCAGAATATGATTTCAGGCTGTTTCATAGCTGTAATAGGCCTTTTAGGCTCAATATACAAATTCAAAGTAATGAATTCGACCGCAATGGCCCACTTTTAGGCCGATGAGGTTGAAAATACGACATCATATTTCGACGCAAGCCGAACAGCAAAATAAATGAGGCTCGTGAGGCTCAAATCACATCTTTAATTTCAACTCGGGTAAACCCTTGCTTTTAGTTTGGTCAAGCTTTCGGAGAATACATAGTTCTATGTGCTAACCTGGTCTCGCGAACACGCGGTCAGAAGCGAAAAGAAAGGTAGCCGTGAAAAAAGTCCGTTAGAGAAATGCCGGGTTGTCGTAAGATGCGTCAGGAATTATATCGAAGTAACCCAGATCGCGAACAACTACACCGGGCGTAAATTGTCGCAGCTATCGTTGACGAAAGAACAGACTCGAAGTCGAAAGCGAACCGTCCTCAACAGTGGATGATGGCCGGTCGGTGTCCCCAAGATCACGGTAAAGTTAACCGTAACGTTCGATTCACGTTCAAACTGAGACTGAGTCTCTTGACCTATTTTCTATAAAACGCAATATTGAAATATTCATTATACAGGGTGAAGTGTTTATAGTGACTCAAGCAATTTCCTTCCAAACGAAGCGAGGTTCGAAAAAATGTTCAGAACAAAAGTTTTATGGTTTCGAAGGGGTCACAATTTGAGGGTGACAAGGTGAAGCATGAACGTCATTTGCAGATCAAAATTGGATTTTTATATGAGATAACGTATTTTTCATTCCGGAAATCGAAAGAGCATTCAATTACACATTAAAAAATATTGATATGCTATGTTCTCAACACGGAAGAATTATGAGATATTTGTTAAAGGAAAATTCTTATTCGGACTATTCACAGCTGAAATACTTTATAAATTGATCGTGAAATAAGCAACACTTCTAATTGTTTCATAATAAAACATTTCTACTGTGAATTATTCAATTACGAATGGATCGATATACGTCAATATGATCTACATTCACAATGAAACGCAAAAGACGCCGCTGCAACGTGTAACTTATGTGCAGAAGGATACTCTGAAAAAAATGATTCATGCCGTAGAACTTTAGACCGGATTGTAAAACTGTTTTCGGAGACGGAAAGTGTCGTGACGAGCGAAAAAAACGAAGAAGGACCATGACTGAAGAAAAATTCTGAAACTGAAATTTTGGCTGCAGCACCCCATCATCCGAAAATAAGTTCTCAAAACAATTAATGACGTCCAATATAAGAGTGTTGTTTTTTTCACAACATTTAATAAAGTATTTCTGCTGTGAACAGTGAAAATAAGAATTCTCCTTTAATGAACATCCCATAATCGTTCAGTATTAAGACCATAGCATACTGATACTTTTTAATGTGGAATTGAATGCTCTTTCGATTTCAGGAGTAAAAAATACACCATCTCATTTAAAAATCCAAAGTTGACCCCCAGATAGCCTTGACACTTCAACTTTTGAAAAAATTCGAACACACCATCTTGTGCCCCTCTCGAAACCATGAAACTGTTGCGTTGAACATTATTGCGTACCTCGCTTCGTTTGGGAGGAATTGCCTGGGTTACTATAAGCGCTTTACCCTGTATATATACCTTTAATAACAGTGGATGATGAAGGCCAATCGGTTTAAATTTTGTAGCACATCCGAAAAATTAAAAAAAAATATCGCTGACGTAATCATTATCCAGATCCCCCCATCCCGCGTGTCATAAAAAATAAGCAACGCAACCCCCCCCCACCCCACCCTCCCCTTTAGTGCTTGCGTAATACTTGAATGGCCCTATCCGCAGATTGGTGACAAGTAACCAGCTAAGTGCTCGTTTAATCGTTCATGTTCACGTTATTGTTGGGCTACAGGGGGGTAAGTTAGATTATAATCAGATACGGGGTGATCCCTTTTAATCTCCCCGGACCGATGTAATGTTTCGACTAAAGTTTCGTGGTTTGAAGGGGGGCAATTAATGGTAACCCTTGATTCGACCCTGAAGGTCACAACATGAGCTAATCCAGGTCGACTTTGATTTTTTAAATGGATCCCCATACTTTTTATTGCATAACCTTATTGTACTGAGAAAACTAACAAAGGGAGCCTGGCAAAAGTAGCGGATTTAGGGCGGGGCGCGATTGGGTGGGGTTGCACCCTCCCGGGCGTCAGAATCGAAAGGGCGCCCCTTTCATCTGTGTTCGCTCATCCAATTGAGCTGTGGATTGTTTCAAATGGGACACCCAGTAGGGCTAAAATCCTTGACTACAGATCTCAAGAGATCCGGTTAAAATCTTTACCCAGAGCATTTTTTTAAAATCATTTTTTATCGAATTAATGAACAACTGAAATAAAAATAATGTAGTTACATTCAAACAGTTTTAAACACAACTAGAACAAAAAACTGAACAAAAATTAAATAAGCATTTATAAATGATCTTCATAACACGGTATGAATTTCTTTCCAGTCATAATGTATTCTAAATAATGAGAAAAAATTTGGATAAGCATATAAATTAAAGACTTGTTATGTAATTGTTTTGTTGTGTGTGATTTATTTTCAATAAATTTATTCAATATATCAATGATAATCATATTTTCAGGAAATCACAACTGATGAAGAAAAAAAAATGTATACTGTTGGTCGTTTTGGTTCTGTTATGTTGATGATAATCTAGATAGTAGGAATGTGATAAACGGGAGGGGGTATGGGAGTGACCACCCACTGTTGTCATTTGATTGTTGCATTTTAGGCAACCGCAGTTTCACCATTATCCTCTTAGGCACGATGTGCCACTATAGTGGCTCACTTTAGTGGTTTTCATTGCTCATCTTTTGAATTGAATGATCGTTTTCAGATGTGTTGATCCACACTTGTTGCGCCTTTACAACGTTTTATAACAGTATTCACAATATACAAACAGAATATACAGTCTATGTTTTTGATAAGCCAGTGTCAGCTATTAATTGTTGCTTTTCAGTTGAATGAATATACCATTTGCTGTCCATAAACCAAATACTTTTTTCAAAATGCTAATCAGTATCGTTATAATTCTTTAGAATCTCTAACCTGAATATGTTGCTTGAAACTCGAAAACGAAGAGCAATTTGTTACAATTCAGGAACAAATCTGTTCCTTTTACAATCTATTCAAAAAGTATTTAGAGACTCCAAACCCTCTCTGCTTATTGTGTGTGTGTGTGTGTGTGTGTGTGTGTGTGTGTGTGTGTGTGTGTGTGTGTGTGTGTGTGTGTGTGAGTGTGTGTGTGTGTGTGTGTGTGTGTGTGTGTGTGTGTTGAGAGGGGGGGGGGGACGCAGGGGTAAATTTAATGTAGCACATTGGTATGGTGCTTCAACAGCTCCTCAGCCTCTAGATGAGAAGGTTTATAAAATTTCCTTACTACTTGTCGAAGGCTTGTTATGTAGGGATCCGACGAAGCAAATAAGAAATGCAAAATACCTTCGTTGGTATGTGTTCTTGAAGTTTTTCTGCTGTGACTTGTACGATACATCCTAAAATGCACTGATAATATATAGATTTCAGACAGTTCGAAAACATTTCCGATCGTTTCAGATCCTCCGAAGTGGGAAGAAATGAACATTTTTACGTTAGATATGTAATTGGGGATTTCTAAGACACGTATATACTTGTTTGCATGGACTTGGATAGCAGATAGGGGGCACCTGCCGCAATCGCGCCCAGGGCACTGGTATTGCTAAAACCGGCATTGCCTGGCAATCTATCGTCGCCGATTTTGTCTGAATTTACAGTATATGTAGGGGTTGACTGGAAATAAAAGTGTCACACATCTAGAGAGCTAGATGACAAAGCATTTGAAAAATAAAATTGTAGTCACGGACTAATCAATTAATAAATCTTTCAAATTAAAGTAAATAATACCAGTTGGCGGTGCGGCAAGAGCACGCGTTCGTTACACGAAGATCGCGGGTTCGAGTCCCTATGTAGAGATGTTTTTTCTTTTTTTTCTCTTCTATCTTTACAGTACTTACACCGCAAATTAACCGAAATAATGTATTGTATTTACGTATATTTTTACAAAATACATACGGCGTTCTTATTATAACAGGTGCATAAGCATGGAAAATTTCGGATTACCAATAACTTCTCAGGATGGCATTGTTCATTGTATGTTAGGTATATTTATAATAAATGAATATGTCTTTTTTTTAAAATATATGCTAATACAATACGTTATTTCGGTTCATTTGCGGCGTAAGTACCGTAAAAATATGAGAGAAAAAAAGGTCGCCGCAGAGGCACTCGAACCCGCGACATCGTTTATTTCGGTTCACCGTATACATTATTTAGGATTCTTTGGATGAACAACATATAATAAAGATCCAATTTCTTAATAAATGGTAAGTGGTTTTTGACCTTCTGGCATTAAAGTGATTTGCAGGCAGGACTTTATACGTAATATATTACTAATTGAAGAAGAAAATAAACAGATAAATGAAGAGCTATAGTAACCCATACCTTATGCAATAGGGTTCCTGCGGTGTGTACGAAGGGAAAGCTTTTATGTTTAAAAAAGTAAAAACCTCCGTATAAACTATCGTTGCCCTAAATTTAAACTAGTGAAAGGAGAGGAGAGATTAAAAGTAACTTAGAATCTTAATATTTATAATGAGGCTCTCGAACATATATTATATTGGAAGGGCACGTCCAGTGTTACTGTAGCGATTTGCTAGTATCATTCGAGTATGCTTTGTTCTAGATAACCACCAGAATTGTTTGTTATTCCCGTGCTTTTGCCACTGCGCCAACCAATGTTTGGAATTTACTTTAACTAGTAAGACCTAAGTATTGACTGGTCCGTGACTACAATTTTATTTTCTAAACGCTTGACCATCTAGCCATCCCACTTGCGTCACTTTCGTTTCCAGTCAACCCCTACATATACTGTACATCCGGGCAAAATAGATGATGACAGGTTACCGGGCTCCCTTTGTAAGAAAATTTTGTTTTAAAACTTTTTCTTGAAAATGCTTGATTCTCTTGATAGGAGGCACTCGATCTTAAAGGACGCGGGCGCGGTCAGCTTTTATTTTTCAAATGTAGGCTCATATTTTTTTGGGGCTTACACTACCCTCGATATCAGCTTAACCCAATGTGCAACACGAGAAGGTTATCGATAGGATTTTGCACATCATTGGCCCCGAAAAGGCCAAAATTACCCGCATCTTTCTAAGGATATCTTTCAGACAACTTTTCGTAAAGTTCGTAAGACAATTTCGACGTTTGGTGTGAAGGAAATCCATCTATGCCAAGCATTGATATCCTGAACTGTCACCGAAGATAGAGGACCCAATAATTGAATACAAGAACAATGTTTCCGACAAAGTTCACGATAACGCATTTTCTAATCACCTCTGGTCGAGTAAGTAGTTACAACTAATTGCACAGGTACAGCGACACGCATACACACTGCAAAAAATATCAGATAGCATTCGGACCTATTCGAAATACTATCCTGTCCTAGGTGGTCAAACATGTAATTTTGTATGACGGATACATTCCAGTGTTCAAAATTACCGAGTTCAAATCAAACTCCCACAGGCACGCGTTCAACCCATATAGGATTACTTGTTCGGATGCGTACGAATAAAATTTTTAGAGGGTTATCTGAATCAATTCGGAAAAGCTATCTGAAAGTTGTACGCAACAGTCAATTTCTTTGCGTCATTCCTTGCAGGCCACCGATATTCATGAATTCAATATCGTACTTACATAAAAACATGTGGCCAACAATCGTTACTGTGACTGCCTAATTCCAGTCCTCTAGTGAGCAGCACCTCCATGCTCAATGCATGAGATGTGTGTATGCTCGGTGATTTATTTTGTAATTTCAATCTGAGAACATCTTTGGTGCGTGTTAATCTTGATATGGATGGCTCACAGCAAGACGCCTTGGCGAGAAGAGAAAATATTGAACCACATCGGTTTTGAAGACCTAAAAGTGAATAAATCAAAAAACATATTCAATTCTAGATCTGAGTGAGTTATTTATTATCTACCGTCATGTACGTTGGAACTATATATAGTTGCAACTATACCTAGTATATTACTCAGTGTTGCTGCTTTATGCAAGCCTTCGAGAGCAAGCACCACTGTATCTTTCATTCCTCTTCTTCCAGTCTCTCTGTTTAGAATCCCCTTGGTAATTTCATCGTTGGATGAATTCATTCCTGCCGTCAGTACCATAACCATGCTTCCCCAACAGCAAGTAAGTACCCGTCGGGAAAGTTTCGCACCTGCTTCAGCTTCTGGTGTTGGATCAACGTGCGATGGTTGAGCACGTTCCAAGCGACGATAATCTGACAAAAGTTGACCACCTTGATGACTACTGCTTAGTCCGTCGATATCTGTGTAGAAAAGAATGAGTATAAGCAAAAAGATCTGAATCTGTTTTCAAGTGCCAAATTACTGAGTATTGAGTGTACCTGTTAGAACGTTCACAAGTGCATTGTTGTCCAATGTATTCGAATTAAAGCCACATTTTTCAAGGAGATTACATGCCAAAACTTGTTGATACAGTTCGGAGAGCCAAGTGGCCGACAGATATACCAATACGCCTGAACCGAGAACTTGCTCAACAAATTGTTCCTATAGCATATCCAAACTTATTTTGTGATATGATCTATGTACTTATAAACGCCTGCAATATTGAAAAAATATACCTCGCTAAGGGGTACAGGTCTCGTATCGTCGTTATAGTAGTTTATTTTCATCAGCTTCAAATTCAATGACAGTGCAGCATATGTAGCTAAATATATTCCATCGGCGTTCATTATTGTTATCAGAGCAGAAGTGTCGATGCTGGTGTCGCCTTCAGCTTGAAGCTTCTGTTGTGCAACAAAAACACCTGCCCAAGTGCAATTATATGTTATTTTATAATTATCGTACAATTTCGTGACATTATATACCAGTTTATAAGACTAATAAAGTTTGTACCTGGTTCGGGAAAATAGTCTACTTACCCTGACAATAGTCAGAAGCAAAAGTTTGCAATGCCTCGTCGATTTGAATATTACTTCTTAACGTTGAAACCTTCAGTATAAATTCCGTTCGAACGGTTCTTGCAAACAATCTAGCATTATGCCTTTCGACGTCAATGTTATACTCATCGGCCATCTGTCTTCCAACATGCAAATACTTGGGTAATTTTTCCAATCTCATTCGTTGTTTCTCGTTTTCTAGGGAATAATCATAATCATCCAGACTATTCTCTTCGTTCAAGTCTGATTCGTTCTGGGGACCTTCGGTATCCGTTGAATCACCATTTTCAGATAAGCCATGACCTGATGAGTCGGACTCGGAATTGTTGACTTTTTTCATTAGCTCCAATTGTTCTCTGCGTAAATTGTTTTTAGTGATTATAAATTGGAAATTTCCGGAAAAAAAGGCCAAAAATAATAATAAAATTATATACCGATAAGTTTTTGGCAATCTGGCCATACTTTGATACGTTAACGGTCCTTGATAGTCACAAGCATCAAGGTCTTTGTAAAGGTTATTTATCGTACAGGTATAGTGATGATTTATAGCTTTTCCTTCGCAAAGCTCTTGCAAGGCAGACAGCATTGCAACTACGCAAGATACACTTGCGTGTGTCACCACTGATCCAGCTGTCGTTGACTCCTCGATGGAATCCATTACTCTTCCAAATGCATATAATAGAAATATCGTTAAAATACGATAATGTTACCACCAGTTCTGAAATTACTCACAATCGAAGTAGAGCCATATCACTTTGTTGGCTTCCTTTCTCGTCCTCTACTAACAGAGGTCCAGCAAAATCTACCATTCGACTCGGACTACGTAACAGCTCCCTGAGAGCTTTTAGCGGCTCTATCCTCTGTTGAGGTGGTGGATACAAAAGCATTCTATGAAAAACTGACTCCAAAACTGGACGAAGTGATCCAACACATCCAACCAAACGTACTAGTTCAGTTCCAATACTGTAAATAAAAGTAATGCAATATTTTTTTCAACGTGGCGATCACTAAATGGTTGCGACTCCACCAGAAGTATGAGCATAACGTACCCATAGACAGTTTTCGCCTGACGACTGTCAAAACTCAGTGCTGTAGCCAAATAGCCTGATCCTCGACCCACTTGTGTATCTTTACCCTCTCGCGATGTGAACGTTTTATCGACTCGAGGAGTACCCAAAAACGCTATCAATGCTGGACAAAACTTCTGCCACAAGAATGTAGTGAAATGAACATTTGTATGGATTTTTTGCGGAAGAGATGATATCAACGTGTGCAAACATTCAAGCAAAAAAACAACTGTACTTCCATTACGACCATTCCTGAAAAAAGGGTTAATTCATTTTTGTAATCACGCTTCACAAGTGCAATAAGTCTACTAACGTTTGAGCCTCATCCAACTTGCTACAGATATACTGAAGTATCGGTATTGCCTCGTTAAAACAGGAGACTCCTCTTCCATGTAAATTTTTATTTCCCTTAGAATTTTCATCCATTTCATGACACTCTTCATCTGAAAAAATCCTTGTTGTTGGTCATTGCGTTCGACAATAAACTGGTGATCAGTTGTAGCAGAAAAATTACTTACCCAAAAATAAACAGAACGACCGGAGCGTTTGACTCGTTGCAGCTTGAGCTGCAGTTCGCACCGCCTGATTTCCATTCTCAAAAGCTTCGCTACACGTTGTCAATACTGCTATTATCAAACGCCCGTTCATTGTCCAGTACGACGAACATGCAACTTGTAGCAATACCTGCAAAATGTTGTAATCAATATCAGTGATGGTATTAATGACATTTTATTCGGTTAAAGTGTTCTGTTATTCGATGTTCAGAAATAATACATTCATTTTATCATCGCTGACTTACTTTAAGCATATCTGTTTGTGTATCATCCGATTGGGATAGTATGGAACCCATTGCATGAAGCATTTGAGCTGGGAGCCATAACGAATCATCCTCCGGTTCATAAGGAGATTGAAATCGATCATCTCTCAATAATTTCTGATAAAAAAAAGTAAGTTAGTATTTCTTCCAATCGGTATATTCACCGGCATGTCTAAGTATTTTTTCAATATTCACACGTATTTTTACATAAATTATATTGAACGGACCGGAGTGAAAAAGCATTGAAATATTATAGCATCAGGTGAATCTTGTAAAAATAATAATTAGTACAACATAACGTATATCAAGATCAGATAAATTCGTAGAGAAACATTTAACAAATATATAATCTAGAGTTCCGGATGTAGTTTCTGATGGGCAAATAAAACAGGTTAATTTCGGTAACCCATCTAAGCTACAACTACGAATAAATACGACACATCGATGAGGATAATTTCAATAATTCGACATCGAATGTCAACATACGTGGAGGCCAGCCAGGCCATAAGCGACAAATTTGCTTCGTTTCGTTTCCAATGCCAGTTGAAACACATGCAGACATTTCGCCCGTAACTCATGGGGGGGATCTCGCAGCAGACCTTGCTGTTTGCCCAGAAAATCTATGAAAGTAGAAGCATATTACGACGGGAATACGATTTGTAGGATATTATAAATGTTTAATTGCAAGCTCACCTTGTGCTTCTTGTGCGGATTTTTTTATACTGGCTAATTTAGCCTGTGAAGCCTCCCGAACAATCTGCAGCAGGAGGTCCTCCATGACAGAGTCATACAACGGGGATCGATAATCCGATTATACAGACGTGACAGGCAGACTCGCCGCGTAGAATCATTCGGGAATTGATAATAAACTCCGACGAGCATTAGATTATCAAAATTTTGTAAAATGACTCAACTATACACGACGAAATTTGTGGGAAAAATCAATTGTACGTGACAACTGTGACGAGGGTACAGATTTGGTCGCTCCTTAAATTTTCCGCGATAAGATTTACCAATCGGGTAGTTTGACTTGGTGACGCCATTATCAGTTCGATATCTTGAGCCAATCTGACTGAGGGCAGAACGCCCACCTTGTCTCGACAATGCAAACACGTCGGTGAAAGAGACGGGAAATGGCAAATGGTGAAACAAGGTGAAAGCCAGTTCAAATAAATATCCGCGGGGAATTCGTGTTCACTGGGTAAATGTGGCCTGAAAATAATGTGATGCGGACGGTATGTGATGGCGAGCAAAGAAGAAATTGGCCATCCGCAACAGTTTGTTGAAGAAATAGACTACAATGAAATCGAAAGACAGGAGGTAATCTTCCGCTTATATTTTTATAAGAATATATAACATTTAAACGGAGATGAATACCGAAGATTCATCGTTATCGTGTAACTGGTAATCTGTATCGAACGAAATCATGAACTACAAATGAATACGCGTCATAGAGGGAATAATTCATGAAAACATAACCTCACTATCTGTTCTTTCAAGAACCACGAAGAAGGGCCTGTACCGCTTTATCATCCACTGTAATCCAATACAACTAGATATTTCAAAAATACAATCGATCTATTCCCAATATTGCTATGCAAATTAAGCCTAATAATCAGTAAACATATTTCGCCATCAGAACCAGCACTGGCGGATACTACGTCACGATGCATTTCTACTACCTGCAATTTGCAAATATCCAATGTGTATTTCGGTAATTTATTGTAGTATGTGGGTTAAAATGTAGATACTTCAACTTGAGGGTTGTGGAATTAAATATTCCTCTTTGTGATTAGACGTACTACAATAGCGTGTGGAAATCATAATTTGTAAGTTATCTTTGTGAAACATACTCAGTCTAATGGTATATCTTTCGTTATCAGGTTGTGGGCAAAGGATCATTTGGTGTTGTGTGGAAAGGCCGATGGAGAGGACAATTCGTTGCAGTGAAGCATATAAACTCTGAAGAGGAGCGAAAAGCTTTTGCTATCGAAGTACTTCAACTCTCTAGAGTTGCACATCCCAATATTGTCAAACTTTACGGCGCGTGTACTAGGAATCCTGTGTGCTTAGTGATGGAATATGCGGAGGGTGGCTCTCTATATAATGGCAAGACATTTAAAATTACTCGGCGAATAAATGGGCCATGTCCGAAAGTGCGATCGTGAAAAGTCGCATTTTCATGGTTTTTCTTTTACTCAATTACTCTATTGACTCAAATTGTTATCACTAGTTCGCTTACGTTACAGTGCTGCACTGCAATCCACAACCCCATTATTCAGCTGGTCACGCTATGAGTTGGGCACTTCAGTGTGCCCGTGGTGTTGCTTACCTTCATAATATGAAGCCAAAGCCGTTGATACACAGGTAAATTATTTGACGATTGAATTGAAAATCTTAAGACCATTGTCAACTGTGTAAAAATATTTTTTGCAATGTCATACAATAATGAAAGATTTTAGACTATTATTAAGCGATGTGAAATCAAGTGCTGTAAATTGTGGGTTAATTATTAATCGGATCGGTATTTTATTTCCAGGGATTTGAAACCCCCTAATCTACTGCTCATCTTGGGTGGTCAAACACTTAAAATATGCGACTTTGGCACTGCCTGCGACCTTAATACTTACATGACAAATAACAAAGGCTCGGCTGCATGGATGGCACCTGAAGTCTTTGAAGGATCTCGTTATACAGAAAAATGCGATGTGTTTAGTTGGGGTGTCATTTTATGGGAAGTCTTATCTAGACGAAAACCATTCGACAATATTGGTGGCTCCGCGTTCAGGATTATGTGGGCGGTACATGTCGGAAGCAGACCTCCATTGATGGAAGGTTGTCCAAAGTCAATAGAAAATCTTATGACTCGGTGAGAAAAGTAGTAATTTGTAGATCAACATTGGTCATTCAAAGTCAACCTCAGATTTTCAATCACATCCTCTGAACGTAATGAAATCATACGTTGAATAATTATGTAGGAAAAGAAGATCTTGCATGATTGTAGAAGATTCCTGTTTTCCGATTTGTAAATGTTCTTGAATTATATGCTTCTCACACTCGGATTAATCCATTGCACTCGACAATTTTTCGTTCTAAAAAAGTAGGTTCTTGAGAAAATTTTACGAATATTAGGTCACTTTCACTCGAATTGCCATCTAATTCAAGTTATAACTGGGAGTCATCTCTTAAGCACAGAGAGCTGCTATGATGTGATGATTTTTTTTACTGTTCAGTAAGCCATGAGCCTAGTGCTTTTAAAAATTCCTAATAATTTTTCCAGTTGTTGGACGCAAGTTCCTCAAGAGAGACCATCAATGGATGAAGTTGTACGAATAATGACTGCTCTTTCCAAGTTTTTCAGCGGTTGTCTAGAACCCGTTGAATATTCACTGAGTATGTTAACCATGTTTTCCATTAGATAATCACATTTCTGATATACAATTGGTATGATTAGAAATGAAATAAGACAATATATTTATATATTCGTTAAGCTGTTTCTGATATTGAGATGTAATATATGCATTTGAGATATATTCAAAAATAATATATACCAAAGTTTTTCTTGTTTAGGTATATCTGTGATTTTAAAGTTCAAGGTCATATATATTAACACATATTGTCATCAGGCAGTGAGGTGAATGAAGAACGTGGTAGCGATGACACTTTGGACATGCCGAGTACGTTGGATTCACAGATGAATGGTTTTGTCAGTAATGGTACGAATCAGACCACAACACCGACGGAGAATCTATCGTCGCCCGAAATTGAACTGCCACAACCGGAGATACATAGTTCACAATGTCCGAAACAGCAGACTGAAACTAACATAGGGTACCTCACCTCCAGGCTAAATCAAGCTGGGACACCATTTCTGGAGCTCCAAAACAATTCTAGAATGAATTTGAAAATAGGTGCCCAATCCAATAGCACTCCACAAAAACCATCTCAAGGAATACCTGCGTTTAAACGAACTAAGCCAGCGTTTCCTGTAACGAATTACCATACCACTCCATTACAAGTAGAATGTGACCCAGTGAGTAGTAATCGAGGTGCACAAGCTCAAAGTAAATATATTCCAAGGATTCAATATGTTCGTCACATATTTTCAGAATGCATTAGACGTGAGTTCGAATGATTCTTCGTGGGAGATACACAACATGGCTGGTTTGGATAAGATGGTTCCAAAGACGAACAAAGTTCCTGAGAGTAAGTTTTTCAAATGTATTCCCGATTTAAATTGTCATAAACTCTCCCTTGACGTGATATTCTCACCATCAATATGGATATGTGGACAGGTGTGAAATTTCAGAGATTTATTTTTCTTTATCGAATAATCACTCAGCAGCTTGCTTACGTGAGAGAACAACGTCGTTATTCTAAAAGAATGTGTCATGGTCAAACATTGGCACATAAAGTATATGACACAGTACGCAATATTCTGCAGAACTGGGCCCTTATAGTATCTACTGCCGACCTTTCAGTATCAAGAAAAATGAATATACATTTTTCGTCCGTTACTCGTCTTATTGGTAAATACAAATGGACAGCATTGCGAAACACCTGATCAATATCGGAACTCGTTTCATGCGATTGCGATTCTCTAGATATTGGACAAGAACTATACAGTTTTCATAAGGCATATGCGAACAGTTTGATGATGAATGAAGATACGAAACGGACATGAGATCATTAGAGTTGTTTTTACAATCTACAAACTTACCACTGGCGTCTCTCCAATATTGTTTCAGGGAAGCGTAGAATGTATTGGCTCCACAAATATTTATTGCAACAAGTTGACTCCTAGAGTAAAATTTACGAATAAAATTGTTTACTAATTTGCAGTTTGACGTTCTTCCAGATGACTGTCGCATATCGTAAAACGTAGTAGCTTAATTCTCCAATTAAATCTTGTACTTGATCACCTTGAGGACTATTGTACATGGGGCATTCCACGACAAATTGGACAGTTTGAACCAAACTTATTTTTGATTTCTCCAATTTTTTTGATATTTTCTTGTACCCTTCGAAAAAACCTTCCAGGTAAATTTTGGAATACTTCGAATCAGCCATTCAAAAAACATCCAATTTCGGTTTATGTCCGTAACTTTTCCAATAAAGGAACAAATTAGATTTTTTTTTCAAAAGTTTCGTTTTTTTATGTACTGCTTACAAAAAATACGAACATTGTTTAAAAATATTTTTAGATGTGATTTTTGAGTTTCAAGGCCTAGATCCTTTTTTGAAAGTGAGTGCATATTTTGATTTTCTTGAAATGTTTTTGTCGTAAATTAGTATCTTTTTAACAACTTTTAAGAATGGTTCGGTGGTAGGCCTTCGTTGATTACTCATTTTTTTCCGACTTTTAAAAATTTGAAAAATTTGTTTTCTCCATTCATCATTATGAATACCGATGTTTGTCACTGTGTATTCGTTTTTTAGTTATTTTGAATGAATTTGTTTATTTTCTAATTGTTAACAGGCGTGATTGGAAGATGGAAAAATAAAATAAAAATTATTCCAGTTTTGACCAGAAGGTTGAAAAAAAGATTTAAAGTTTGAAACTTGAAAATCGCATATAAAAATATTTTGGAAAAAAATTGTTTATCAAGGCCATAAAAAAACGAAACATTCGAAAAAAAAAATTTGTTCCATCATTGGAAAAGTTACGGGCACAAACCGAAATTTGATGTCTTTTGAACGAGTTATCAGAAATATTTCAAAATTTACCTGGACAGTTTTTTCGAAGGGTAGAGGAAAATATAAACAAATTGAGGAAATCAAAAAAAAAATTTCAAACCGTCCGATTTGGCGTGCAATGCGCTACATATACTTGATTTTCATTATTAATCTAGATCTATATTCTTATAGATCTAAATATAATTTAGATCTATATATAGATCTATATTCTCAGTAAAAATTGGTATGACTAGTATGACACGGAATAACTTAAAGTATAGATACAAATATAGATAACTAGAATACAGGGCAAACATTAAGTTGGGTTAAAACAGAAGCTGGTCCCCAGATGTCTGGCCTCAACGATCATTCACATCCACATGCTCTGCATGCGGTTGCGTATGTGCGAAGACCTAACGGATGTGTCACGTAGTCTGATTGTAAGAGCATGGGAGCTTAGTCAACTGTTTCGTTACTCGAATCGTAGGATCATAAATAAACCAGATACTCTACTTCTCTATTTAAAAAGGCATCTGACCTAACTGCAATAAATAATTTGAGACAAAAATTGGTCATTTTTCATCAAACTTACGCACTCAATAATAATCAAACGATATTGATATCACGTTCTCATTAAAATGGACTGATGTAGATTTACAAAAAAACATTATCAGGGATATTACGAATACTGTATAGCTGTACTATTTCCGTAAAAAATATTCATTTTCACCAAACAAATATTTGTAATTGACATCTTTATATGTTTCGTTCTGGAAAATCATCCGAAATCTCGTTATCTTTGGGAATACCAGTTCTGAGTCACACTTTCTGTATATGTACCTAAGATGCGACGCCCTGGTAGGAGTGTGGCAATGATGAGTAAACGACATGGTGACAATGTTGCTTCAAATACCTGCGATAAAACTGAGTATCTCATCACTATTAGCAATTACTATGAAAATCAATAGACACAATTATAATTGAGCGGCGAAAAAACTCTGTAAAAGTACCGTTACACGGAAGAAACTAGTCAAAAGTTTTGGAATAACAATGCCGCTGATCCGTATGTCAATATGCACACTAACCCGTTAATATTGCTGGTAAAACATCTGATACTTTATCTCCAATGATTTGATATTTCGCGAGAACGCTGATCACATATTCATTTATATTGTTGGACCGCTCCCCTGTTTAGAATTGAGAAATTCTAAATATAGGTCTAATATTCCAATCTATTATGACGTTTTTCTAATTACTTGTTATTGGATCAAATTAATTTTGATTCCTGTATTGATAGTTGTTTCGATATTTTTTATCCGATTGTTGAGCATTGTTGTATGTATGCTCTATAACATGTGTGTCAATACTCGCATCGTACCATACATGTATGAAAGGATAATTTTTTACATACTGGCATGCACGTTAACAACTCCCACTTATATACTTTTATGAAATACTTTATATATGGGCAGCAGTTGCCACCTAGTGGTGGCTTTTAAAACTAAACCGACAAAATTATTATTACGATGTGCGAGAAAAAATATAAGAACGAACGTATAATTTTTTTTTAATAGTTTGATTTAAAATACAAGAAACTCAATAATTCAACCTACAACACGTCTATTACATCGTTCAGGAGTCGAAATCGTTTAGAAATAAATAAAAACTTTAAATTAGACATTTAATACTTCGATAAAAAAATGCTAAACTCAAAGATTCATCCCAACTCTTATTTTTAACCCCGTCGAGAAGGTTTCATTGCAAAAGTAACCCCTGGAATCGATGCAGCAAAGTGAAAATACCCAGTATACCAAATATCATGTGATTTAGTAAAGTATTCAAGGCCGCCAGTTTTAGCACGAAAAGTAAAAGGCGCTGTGCTACTGAGCTAGTCAAAAAGAATTGAAACAGAAAATGTGGAAAACCAATTATCATCGTTCACATTGAATTCAATTTATCACCATTCAGTCTTAATTTCAGTAACTGACATCAAAATTTATCGGTATTCACTCTGAATCTCATGTTTGAAATATAAAACTAACTCAAGAAGAAAAAAGTATTAGACAATTGAAATACATTGAAAATAATTGTAAGATAAAGTGTGAGAAACCAATCATCATTTTTCTTTTTGAATTTTATTCATCACCATTCAGTCTTAATTTCAAGAATTTACATTAGAAGTTATCCATAACAGCACTGATTAAAAATCCATCAAACGAATTCATTCTCAATCTCATGTTTGGAAATTCAAAGTAATTAGCGAAGGAAAAAGTATTAAATAATTGTAATTGATTGGAATTTATTCAACTTATTGTGATAAACACAATTAAATACATTTCATTTTACTAGCAATACAAATTTTATTACATATGATTGGAATATATAAGAAAATTGCACATAGAAAACAATTTATCATGATTGAATATACAATTATGACTGGAATTAATTTCTAGCGATTCAAAATGAACAATTCAATTTCATTGTTCATTGAGGATACTGAACTAATTTCAAAGTAATTGAATTTCAATTAATTTGAATCGTCAATTTTAAGCAGGGTTCTATAGGTGACACCAAACTGTCTGCCAATACTAACATACTCCAAAGTTTTGCACTATTTTTATCAAAACTTATTGATAACTATATTTGATACCATTATAGTAATTTTTTATCTTATTCTCTTTTCAATCTCAGTACACAATACTAACTAACAAATACTGCTATCCTTTTTTTTTCGTTTATACGTATGAAAGAGAATGCTTAATGATGAATTTGACTTCAAGCACACCAATATTAACTGTAGAAATATGTTAATATTGAATTGCCCCACGTCGATTAGACATTGAAGCACCTGTTGTTTTCGTTAAATTCCGAGTGTCTTCAGCGTAACTGTTCCTCTGATCTGATATAAACGACATATGTGAAAGATATCCCAAGTAACGGATATAGGGTGCCACATGCGAGCTTACATATATGCACTATCGTGCGAGTATAGAATATATTTTCGGCTCAGGATATGAAGACATGCTGATTCATCTGGAATACAATCTTAACAACGGGTACGCAGTTCCCTCGTACTGGCAACCAATTCACTTTCCCGTTATACGAAATAATTTTCGTTGTTAAGAAATAATTTCAGTTAAGTCACTACTGATATTAGCAGGTATTATAAAAAGTTGATGAAGGTAAATAAAATCATAATTCGACTCATTGATTTTTCAAAATAAACATGAGCGGTTTTCACCATTGTCAGTGAAGCAATATTTTATTTTTACAACTATACATATATTTATGCATATTTCTTGTGAAACATCAAATCTTTGATTTCCCAAGTAGGAAATGAATTCCTGTCTGGCAAATTTCAAACACAAATAACTCATACAAAATGATAATTCCTATTCAATTAGGATCATTATGAATGTTTTATATTAATCTTGCCTTCATCCGTGTTTCATATGATTGCATATCGTTCGGATAAAACCATATCTGTAAATGACTAGTCGTCTTGGCAGTAATATGTTCCAGTTCCAAATTAAATACATTAGTAGAAAATGCTCAAGTCCCTTATGTCATATTGGTCATGTGCATCAAGAATGTATAATTCGAAATATTATATTTGGAATCGAGTTTGGACGTATGCTGAAATCGAGTTTTTCGCATGTCGTATTGAAAAAGACAGTTCGACGCTTTTGTGAGAAGCTGATTTCCTTCCTCCTGTAACCGCTTCAACCTCGCTTCGCTCGGGCGCAAACATCCATACAAGGAGAAAATCAGTTTCTTGTACCAGTGTCGAAACGTACTATTTCAGTCTTCCAAAAACAAGGCGCGTGATAAAATTGTGAGACAATTTGTCTTTCACATTTTGAATTGATTAGCCTTGTTTTATATTCTCTAACGAGCTATCAATTCTTTAACACTTTCATCGCAATACTGTTCAGCTGAACTTATTTATAAATCAATTAATCAGCTTTGAAAAAAATGCACTGAATAAAAATAGTGCGCCAGCAATCGTATTCGTCTACATGATAAACTTAGTAACAAACCAATCTGTGTGCACGAATCCTACTGCAAGTTGCAGAGAACAGAAAAAGAGCAGATAAAAAGAGCACGAATTCTTGTGGATGAATCAAGCGAGTGTGTTTTGTTCTTGGCGCGTGCTTCGTCAGTCCTACTCCAAAGGAGCAAGCTAGGGGGGACCAGTATTTAGCAGGTGTAGCTGAGTCAGCATCCCCGATATAGATACTCATTTGTTTAGTAGCGAGTGAACTGCCAGTGGAAGAGCATCTCCCAACGATAATCATAAATCACGTGCAATTGTAAACATGTGGTCAGCTACGTTCAACGAATCACGACATTCTAATGAGAACAGTATTGAAATTCGGCCATAATCGATAATTCTACCAATTTTTTCATAAACATATAGATTTCATCTATGTATGTGACAAATTTCAATACGATTTGCGCAAATGTTCAACAACGAACCATATTCAAAAACTTTCTGAGGAATAGGATACAAATTTAAATCTGTTCGGAAAGAATATTGGGAATACCAACTTCTACTTTTGCATCGAATTATGTTCAAACGAGGATTGTCAGTGTAACTAAACTGTGGAATTTGGTTCATACCTTATAATTTGATCAACATGTGCGACGAATACCCCGATATTATAAGCAGAGAGGCACTTAGATGCTGCTGGGTACTATTACGTTAGTATAAAAATATCCGAATATACGAGACAACATTCGAATAGCGAGGGACTATAGAGAAAGATTGTTTTTATAACATAAAGATATTTATTCGCAACACGACTTGAAGTTTGTCTTAAGAAATGTTCGTGAAAACTGAACTCATGGCATTGCAAACACATGATAGTTGTGGCCAGATAACACTGCGTGTAAGAAATTATTTTTGGACACTGATCAAACCACAACGTTTGATGGAAGGAGAAAGCATTTTAATAACTTGATCTGCGAATAATCGATACCATGTGTAGATAGTAAAAAGTAAATGTATAAACAATTCTTCAGAAATTATGAATTTCCACTAGATATGTTCCAACCATTCCTGTCACGAATAAAATTGCAATGGAAATCTATTTCTGGGATATGTGATCGCTGCACTACGATCATGATTCGTCGCATAACAGGATTTAATGTCTTGGCTACTGGCCATTGCGAAAGTTCAATCACACTGCACCATATGGTTGCCATATTGTTTATGATAAACGAGTTTTTTTCTGTGTCTGTTCGTTCGGTTTAGGCAATGATATTTCAAGTTTTATGTAGTTACATTATGTTTGGTGTAACTAAATCAGTGTATATGTATATAATCTCTGTGTTGACAAATAATACAAATAAGCAAATTAATCATAAAGTAATTCTGCCCATTTTTCCTACAGGTAGCAGCACAACAAGTGAAGATTTGGAACATATCTACCACCTTTTGGATGCGAAACTCAGGCCGCTGACACCAGATTATACGTGTCAACAATCGCGGGAAATTTTCGAAGAGCATAAACAATTGGCGCAAGAATACCTCAAGGTTCGAGACGAAATTGCTCTTCTGGGCCAACATAAGAATGAGATGCTCAAAAATCTCAGTGTTGATTGTCTGCAGCAACAAAAAGAACTACGCAAACTAGAAAATGAAAAAGTGAGTTCTAAAAAGCATTTAATTGAATGAAAAAATAATGGGTTCCCTTCTGTATCTTTGGCATTCCATGTAGGAATCCTTGGTTCAACTCTATAGGAACTTGAAAAGACAGCTGGAAATCATAAAAGGTCAACGAGGTAGCGGCCCTGCAGGCGCACCTACATCAAAGAATTCAGCTGTTTCAGGAGATGATGGCTGGGTAGTTGTTCCGCGACAAGACCCTTCTAGACTTTCTTGAACACGTACAGTCCTGTAAAAGGATACCTGCGAGTTTATATTAAGATGAAATATGTTTCTACTTGCATATTTTTATCATTCACTAAAAATTATTCTGCGTAATTATTCCAAATATCAGAGCGCAGGCAGTGATGACTGTATGGAGGAAGGTGAAGATTTGGTTTCTTGCCACACCTGCCGGGGGTGTCACGCGATGCGGATATGATGGAATAAAATTTTCGGAAGACGCAATCCATTAATGCTAAGCGATAGATTTCTGAAAATGAAATAGATGTCAGGTAGCCGGTGTCAGTCAATTTTGTAAGCTAATATAATTCTACTTCAGAAATTGAAAACCATCAACTCACTATTACAAATTCGATTGCAACATAGTACAGCGGGGATCATTCTTCATTTGAAATTTTGGGAAACATCTAACAATACGCCATTGCTGTGATTCCAAGGCATTTAGTTGAATCTTGTTTGATCAGTGTTTGGCTTGACTCATTAATAATTTTTGTGTAATTGAAAATTTGCATAATAGCATCGTATACGTATTCGTATCAGATGGTGAAGTAGCGGGATGAAATTACCTGCAAGCAATCCCTATATCATATAAATGGATATTGCTTATATATAAAATATTGAATGTAAAGAAAGTATTGCACCTGTCAATTCTATGAAACATTTTATTTTCTGGGTATATGAATGTAACGGAATCGTCTCGTGTACTTTCTGATTTCTATTGCATATCTTAGCAATAATAGGTTAATCGTTCTACATAACTATATGACCAAGTGGGAGCTCATTCTGAAAGATATTATCGTGTTATTAGAATGATGAACATATTTGTACATGAGATTTTATTGACCCATTGAATAAGCTTGAAATGAAGCTGAAGTCAGCAGTGCGCGCCACTTTATGCTCAATTTATCGTGAAACATATAATTTGACCATGTTAAATTTCAATTGGCTGTCGCAAACAAATCGACAGTTGAACGTGCTATATTGTACATTTTACCAGTCATTGTAATTCGAAACAGCACACATAAGTCATCTAAAAATCAAAGAAATGAGAGTATATTGACAGTTGTGCCCTATGATGAATATGAAAAGCGTACATATTATCAATATTTATACATTTCAAATCGTTTTATGCTTTAGTATTATGAAAATATTGAAGTTGACACATTATATAAGTACTCTAGTCCGAAGTTGTAAATAATCGAATGTATCATTGTATCATATTCTCGTGTACATACGATACGACATAATACACTCTTACGCAACACCACCATTACACATATACAGAGAGCGATAGCTGAGATAATAATGTACATAAATCTGTAGTCTCTCTTCTTATTTACTCGATGCAAAAATTTCATTAAAAACATTTCCAACCAGTTGTGATATTCTATTAATCAACGAAAATTGGATTCGTTGGATATAAATTTAGGTGGTTCAAAAAGATTCACTATTTTCTTTTTTTCTTCTTTTTTTTCTAAATGCCCTCAGCAATAGTTTTAGGGGATTAAGAAAGATGGGTCCAAAGCGGAGCTCTTAATATTAATATTTAGAGCTCGCTATCGCGGATTTCTATTTCTTCTTTTAGAAATTTGTGGCTCACCAGCCAATAAACAAATACAAATAACTCATCCACATTTTTATATGAAATTGGACATTTCACAAAACTGTCTTTTATCATTTTTTGATAAATTGAGTCCTATCAAAGTTATTTAATCTCAAAGTTCAATTAATGGTGAAGTCAGCTATTCTGTTTTATTTTCTGGCAAAATGTTTAAATTTATTACTAAGTATCGTCAAATTTGTCTTAAATAATTCTATAACGTATGATTTTCGATTAGGAAGGAAGTCAGTTAACTATTTTTAGTTTGTAAAGTTAAACAATTTCATGTGAGACGTGTAACATTGTGTAACGTCAGACCTCCGCTTTGTTTAAGCATCTTTTTCAACCCCCCGGAAACTATTTCAGAGATTTTGAAGAAAAAAAAAGTCGATTTTCTTGAACCACCCTCATATAAATTGACGTCATATCAATGATTGTCCCAAAGACTGTAAATCAAAGTTTAACGCTAGCGCAGTTCCATGAAATCTGACAATGATTGTTCAACAATACGTCAAATATTCGGCGGCAGTCTTATGGTAGGTTTTCAGGTATAGATTGATCTCAAATCCCCAGTTGCTGGACCTGTAAAACGGATAGGACGAGTTGATTATGAGTTTACACGTTCTGTGAAGTGTTGAACATTACTGAAGTTCTCATCACAGTAAAGTGAAAAGAGCGACTACAACATGTTATGTATATTGTATTTTCTTTTCCAAAAAAATATTTTTCCTGACTGCGCCAAATTCGATTTTGCGCATGCATTTGAGTTCGCAAAATAGTGCATTCCCGCACTAGTGCGCAAAATACATTCCTGCACGCGGGAAAAGTAAATTACGAACTCTTGGTTCGTGGAAGAAAAAATGTTTATGCAAAAACGTCAGAACTCCCAGCGCGCTATCCAGAACTCTGAACAGAACGTCGCGCCATTTTTTATCTTCCCGGCTCATAGCGCGCGAACTCGATTTTGAGAATAAATTTCGAATTTTCGACTTTGGAAACAAACTTTATTGGGATATCTGATAGAACTCTTTGAGCGCTACCCAGAACTCTAAACAGAACTGTCGCGCGATATTCGAAAATCAGTATTTTGAAAGGAAAAAAAAAGTTTTGCAGAACTGTTTGCAAAAACAGTCAAGATCTCTAGAACTCTTATTTCTAAGCCGAAAAATGACCAGAACTCTTCAACGTACAAATCACGACGTTAGCCATAAAACATGTTTGTTGCATTTTTTTGGGTAATTTTTCAGAACTATCGCTAATGTCATACAAGAAGTCCGGAACTATACCCATCCTCATCCTTTTCAGAACTCTGATCATTGATATTTTTTTCGAAAATTCGGGCGCCAACTTCAGAGGAGTATGAACTTGCATTCAACAGATTGCTCGCGCATCGCTTATGGAGTAAACATTGATACTTTTGAAGCATTTTACGAATTTCGAATTATTTACGAATATTTTTTCCTGAGGGGCATCCCAACCAGGGATGCAATTATTCCTGACGCTATCTGCATGCGCATAATTCTGTTTGCAGAATAAGCGATAAATCTCTACCTGAAAATCGCGAGTAGATTACTTTCAAAGTTTAATTATAATTCAACGTTTTCTGTTCCAAAAACGCAACAGAATCACTGGTAAGTACTTATTGATCAATATTGTCAGTGTAAGATCTTAGAATTAATAGAAGAACTTTGAAAAAACATATATACTTGATGGGCTAGAGGTTGGTTTACCAACGTGTTTTTACCAAGGTCTTTTTCGATTAAACAACAATAATGATAAGTTAAATCAATAAATTTCAATATCTAATATGTCAAAATCAATCATAAATATGTAAAGGCACATAATTTGTCAATTTTAGGGGATATTGGAATATTGGATACAAAGTAAACATGGAAAGACTTGATTTATATGAATTTATTCAACGTGCATATCGATTGCGCTTCAATGATTTTATGTAAATAATCTAGATTTTTATTATTTTTTTCTGAACATAAAAATTCACCCTGGGCGCTAATTGACATGTAATTTTGAGCGTTCTTTTTGTCCTTCCTGGAATGTTAATGTACTATTTTCGTCTGAAAATTAGTTTACGCTACTTGGGAGCGAATAGATAATGCTCAAATCTCACACGGTTCAGCTCCCAAGGCATGGCGAAATCTTATTTTTTGGCGATAAGTCATCGATCTAACAATTCAAAGCGAGTTTGTATGCCGTTTGAGAAATAAGTGCCGCCCTGTACGAAACAAATGATACAAAAACAAATAAATTCAAGAGAGTTGATGCAATTAATTTTTTTATTAAAACCTTGTTTTTAAATTCATTGCAATAACACCATTATAATTAAATTGATATATAACATTAAATTAATACATACTTTTGAACACTCCGTGCGTGAAAGATAGATTTTAGGCACGCTGTCCAAATGGACGCGTGCTGAAATCGAGTTTTTCGCACGTTATGTTGAAAAATACTGTTAGACACTTTTACGAGAACCTGATTTCCTCCTTGTGTGACCTTTTTCCCCTCGCTTCGCTCGGGCGCAAACGTCCACGTGAGGAGAAAATTAGGTTCTTGCACTAGTGTCGAAATGTACTATTAGAGTGTTCTTTAGTTAATTTCATTATTTGTGTAATATAATACTAGTTCTAAAATTTCATAAAATTTGTTTTTCATTTCCTAAGGACGTGAAGAAAACAAAACCTCTCTATGAAAATTGGACAGGATTCGAAGGGATCCTTAAGCCTAATGATCCTAAAAGATTCATGGTTCAACGCGATATTTGCAACCGTACAATATGCAGAACCAATTCTGATTTGTTGGCAAAGCACAGGTAAATATTTTCCCGTACCCTTTCGGATATTAAAAAATCCCTTGATATGTGCTATAGCTATAGTAGTAAAGAACATCTGGTAAAAATTTCGTAAGGATCAGCTCAGTAGTTTCCGAGATCCTATCAACAAGGCATCAAAAATGTTGTTTTGAGATAAACGCGTTCAAAGTTTTTCTTAAGGAAAAATCTTCAAAAAATCGTACCTGTGCCTAATCAGCGATGCCTGCATCATACATTATGCCTTCCTCTTCTCCAAAACGTTCATTTTCATCTAAAATATCGTTTCGGCGTTCTGTCCTGGCTTCTTTAGAAGCATAAGTACTGCAACGGTTTGCTACGCGTGTGCGATCTCTGTCCCATCGATCTGCCAACTGCATGGCGATCGGGCCGTTTCTGCCTCCCATTACCGACATGATCTTCAAAACCAGTTTAAAGCCGTCATTGAAGATACAAGCAGCAGTTTGACAAGCAATCTGAACAATAATTTTCTCGCTAAAGAGGTGTTTAGGAGCCATTGGACAAACGCAGTTATTGAACGACTCGTTGTTATTTGCGTGTTTCCACCAAGGCACCTTTCAAGTAATTCTTGCTTCGTCGAGTCTTCGTAAATTGGTTTTAGAATTTCTTGAACATCTTTAACAAGAGCAGGAGGATGTTTGAAACTTTCTACTGTATTATCTCTCACAGCTTTCTTGTATTTACACCAGGAGTCGGAACAGTACGAATGCTGTGGGTTGCTATCAGTTGAGATTTTATGATAATATCCCGGCCAGATTTCCCTGCACATTTCTTCCACAGAATTGGGATGCCTGCGATTAGCTAAACCATAGTTGGTTGAGAGTTCTTTCATTAATTTTATGGTCAAATTTTTAGTTTTTACAGTAGGAGCTTTCTTTGCGACCATGGTTTTCTTTAGTACTTTTTTAGCTACAGTTGTTTTTGCATCCTTCTTTGCAGCTTTTCTCTTCTGGGTAAGAATTTTCTTAGCGTCATTTTTGTAAATACAAAATAAGTTCCCTTTTAATACTCATTTGGCACAATGTAAAATTGTTGAAGGATTAATAAATTCCCATTTTTGTAACGCAACAGACTGAGAATGTCAGTAAGAAAAGAGGTGAAAAAAGAATGCAACAATAAAGGATCATCTGCTGTGGAAAGTGAAAAAATAATGTATTTTACATAACAATTTTAAAATCTATGTAACACTTGAAAATTAAGTTGAATTAATTTTTCTTCCAGAATCACGAACATCTAGAAATTAGCTCAGGACCTATCGACGAGGAGAGCATATGTCTCTGCTTGCTGAGAATCGCTCTTTAAAGCAACAAATAGAAAGAATGCATGCCATTTTAAGATTATATCGATCGTATCCAGCAGCTTCAGAGTATTTGAGTAGATATGATGTTTGGTAATTGAGTTTGAAAATCTGAATCAAGTGAATTGCATGGAATATAAACGATAAAAATTGTACAATTTGAAATGAATTTTTAAATCAAAAATCTTTGTTTTAAATTTGAATCGCAATAATTTGACAAAATGACACGAACTTTTGCAACATATTAGTCGAGTCATCCAGTTTATTTCGCTATTAATAAAATGCCCAGTTAGAATGTTAGACATTTTTCACTTCTTAGTACAATCTTAGTTACAATTAAGACGAAAGGCAGGGTTAGTTAGTCTATGATACCACTAAGCAATTAAAGGTACTTGCGACCCGGGTTTCAAAGTGTTTCACTTCATCTTCAGGCAGTAGTTGAGTGCTGCGAAAATTTGACAAACGCCGGCCGAGGTGTTATTGGTTCGGCCGTCACTGAAGCACTGCCTGAAGATGAAGTGAAACACTTTGAAACCCGGGTCGCAAGTACCTTTAATTGCTTAGTGGTATCATAGACTAACTAACCCTGCCTTTCGTCTTAATTAAGTTGCCACAAATTGCGGGAGAATATTACCTGAACTATTCTGAAGTACTTCATGAATAATAACCTCGCGCTCACCCTCGAAACTAGAGGTAACGAAAATTGAATCAAATGGAGCGGTTATGAAACCTAGTCGAAAAGCATCGAATCATTCACTCTTTTCAATTAATCTGGTAACAGTACCCTTGGTAAAAAATAACCTCCGTCTGAAAGGTAATTTTCTGACCGGTAATATATTCTACGGTATTTTTTTCATTGAAAGCCTGCTTCGAGTGGTGACCAACCCAGTTATATTCCATTCCAACGACGTCTGATATGAGAAATCGCATCATATTCATCGTCAATTTTTGTGGATGCGAGCCGCACAATGCAGCAAGTCTCTTAGTCTGTAAGTTCATAGAAATTTCTTATTCCTTCTAGTTACCGAATATGACATCAGTATCATTCACTCATTTTTAGCACTTATCTTCAAGTTCTTGCGGAAAAAGTACGATATGCAATACCTTCTTAAATAAAATAATCTCCCCAATTCTATACTCAAATTGAAACTTTTTTGTTGACAAAACATGGCGTATAAGTAGTTTACTTTTAAAGCGCGTAAACAGTAATTGAATGACCGTCCACGATGAAAATGAAGAAACTGTGCCACAGGATTCAATACTTATCATACATATCGATGAAAAAATAGACAAGACAACGTGACTAAAATCAATGTGACGCTTTAAACGGAGGAATACTATAACCACGTCTTCAGGTACTACTGGAAAAGCGCTATCACTAGGCTACTAATAAAAATGATATCTTGCAGGATTGAATAGAAAATATTTATCAAATCCGAAAAGATAGCCTTTCTTAAATAGCCCCGCAGGCTGGTAGTTTTTCAATAGGACCCGTCGAAATGAGTTCATTTCGTAAAAGAATATGTAACCGAGCAAAGAACAGGCTGCATACTTACGAGGTATGAACTGTGGTTTTCATCACGCAGAAGTAGATCGTCCTTTTTTAAGTCATGTACGCGCTCTAGGGGGAATGGCGGTGTATCAGCAGGCCTTTCTGCTACATCCAAAGCTTTATTGGATGCCCTCCACATTGAGGATAACAAAATTTGATTCTGCTTGCAGATAGACCTAACGCCTTCCATTATCTTAAGTAGTTGCTCCTGGAACGGAATGCTCGCTGCCACTGAGGTCGGTGTAGGAGTGATGAAGCGTGAAATCCCAAATTCTCCGAATCCAGTGTCTAGTGATACGTTGACTGTATCCCAAGAGGTACACGGTGAAGCAGTCTTGTGGCCGAAATCTTTGCGTTCGAAATTATGAGTTTGCCGTCTGAAACCGCGACTCTCGCGTCTAAAATCGGAAGTGTTGCCTCGTGAGACAGAATTATCACGCCCAACACCTGGAGTCTCACCCCGAAAAACTGAAGCATCGCAACTGCTACGATTCCTATTTGTATCAGAAGATTCAGACCACATCAAAAACGAACTGCCGTGACCATTTAATTTCGTAATCGTTTTTTCCAGTGAATATAAACTTTGAGAAATGTCTTTTGGCGCGGCGTCAGAGCCATAACTATTAGTATCGGTAACATAATCAGATTCGTGAATGTTATATTTTTTACTTCGTTTTGATGTCTTTGATTTGTTAGTAGATGTGTGTTTACGTTCTTTGTGCTTTCGCTTTACAGAAGTAAACTCTTATCGACTAGCTCTTGCACTCGCAGCTGCTGCATTCGAACTTTGGCTAGTACTTCCGGTATCAGTCGAGCCATTGTCGATCAGGTGTTTTAACTTTGCAGATGCTCTCACGAAATCTAAGAATACAATGAATAATCAATACATCAACTTCGCGTATGAAATTTTTTGAAGTTTCTTACATTGCGGTGGAGACTGAATACAGTATGTTTCGCCCCAGAACAATATTACACTTGATGTTGTAACGCGACGGTCGAGTACATTGGAAAAAATAGAAATAAAGCATACATAGATATTGAGAATCAATGAAAATGACGTCAGACGAAATTTTTATTTACCCATCACGAAAACTGATAGAAAATCAACTTGAGTCATTTTTTCTTCGCGATGCTGGGACAGATACGTTATGCTAGACACAGAGCTGCGGGATTATAAATTATGTGGAAAATCAAAATTCGTTGAAATCTATATTACCTCTAGTGTATACAACTTTGTGAACATCACATTGCGGTCACTTTGGATCGCATGGCACATTTGACTTGACCAGGTCGATAAATTGGGCTTCGTTTTTTGTTTGAGGCCGAAAGCATCTCTTGTTTTTGTGGCACAATCAGATCGTTGGTACAGCGGCAGATCCTTTGTCGTTGCCATTTTTGAAGTCCACCGTGGCATACATGGTTCCTGAAAAGGCACTGTGGTCTGGAAACTTTGCTTTTCGAAACCCAGAGAACCCGCAGATTTTCGACTACCAGCGTCAGGCTTAAATGGCAGAAGAAATCTGCCAAAAGTCATTCCCATTCCACTATGCTACTATACTGATGAAAACGATGAGGTAAATTCGATACATCGATTTATTCAATTGAATGAGACCAGCCACTTTCAACTGAATGTTCTTCGATCCAAATAAATTTGCTTTTCATTCAAAGAAATAACAGATGAATTATTTGTATCAGCCACACCATAGTTAACGCGAGAAAATTCATATTTTCCGGAACCGCTAAGAAATATTGTCTGGGAACAGACCTCGGATCTCCTGGTGGTCCAAAGAGAGCAGCGACCGGAGAGTGTGGAGCGAACAGGAAGAGAAAAAAGTGTCCGGAAAGAATTAATTCCACGGTACGATGGTTTAGATAATGATAACGAAACCTACGTTTATTCAGAGTTCATGCAAATAAATTGCCGAAGTTCTAACGCGAAGAGTTTGCAAAACAGTGGAAGAAAAAAGCGGAAAGGACCAATATCGAATGTGAAAAAAAATTCGGGGGTGGTCACTGGGCTCGTGCACCGCGAAGCTCAAGCGAGTGTCGGGCTGAAAATCGGTTGTTCTCTCGCGTGAACCGCGGGAACCATGAAGTTTTCTGAACAAATATTCATTCAGGGAAATTTGGTCAGCTTAATGGAATTGACAAAAATCTATCAATTTAAAAAAAACAACGTTTCACAGGCCCAGTTAAACATTCAATTGCACGGAATATATTTTCGTAAAAAAATTGATTGAATATTTCTTAGCGACGCCGGATGAAATTTATTTTTTTGAATCAAGGTGTGGTTGATCGAGACAAATTATTCTTTATTGTTCGGAGCAAAAATCGATTTCATTTGGCTTGAATACATTTTGCTGAAAATGGCTGAATTCATTGAATCATATCAACCCCAGTTTGTTGAATTCACCTTATTTTTTTCCATTGTAATTTTATTATGAAATTTCAAATGAAAGTAGCACATTTTCTCATATCGCTATTATGGAACATTTTTAGTTACTTGTTACATGAAAGTTTCTAGACCAAAATGCTGCAAGTATTTTGAGCGTGGTGCTCGATGCTCTCGATTTTTGTATTCTAAGCACTTTCACTGAAATGTGAAATTGGAAAAATCGCGAAGCCGTCTCCAAACGGGAACCGTACACATTTATACGAGATTTTTTGAACAGGAAATGAACAGCAGTAGTTGAACTTGCTGACAAAATAAGATTACATCTCGGAGGATAGAATTGGTTTTTCATAAAGATTGTACATATATTTAAACGATTTTCCGATAATCATATATTGACCACTGATCTAAGTTATCTGTTCAATCTGACATATTTGACGCCCGATTGCCACAACATTATTGGGGGGATTCACGGATAATTGGAATTTGCTTGTTGATGATGACTGACATTGAAAAGACTCGTTCGTTTCGGCTGACCCTCAGTATGGTTTATAATCCCCTTCGCAATGTACTGCAATATTATCGCATCAAATTAACAGAATTCATTACGAGTCTATGCTGCAACTTGTTGAAGACGGAGTTTTTTCGCGCGTACGATTCTTTTCAATGTACTCGTGTAATTTGCGAACGGAAAGCGCATGAAATCGCCCAATGGTCCATACAATTCTACGTCATCCGATAAGTGTTGCAGGCAATGCACGTCGTATACTAGAAAATTCGGATAAACTTCCGAATAGCCCATACCTCCGATTAATCGGAAGTTTCGTATACAGATGTATTTCAACGCGCTGAGAACGAGTATGATAGGTAAAATACCCGCAAATTTCATTTTCAAGGTCAAATCTAGCAAGAAAAATGAATTTTGAAAAAAGTTTTTCACGTTTATTGTGATAAATATCGATTCTAGCGCAAAATAGTTAGTACAAAAGTTGTAGGCCATAAAAATAGTGACATTTTTTGTTTCGTACGATTTTCATTTAGAGCCAGTCGTTTGTGAGAAAAAAGCGATAATGTTCCGAAATAAGTATATTCTGCTAAACTCCATTAGTTTCGATATTAAAATCTACTTACGCACTTTACCACGGGAAGGTTGGAGTTGAGTTTAAAAGTGCATGTTTTTTGTTGTTGTATTTTTCTGGGTTTTAAATTTTTTGTCGTTGTATTTTTCTGTGTTTTTAAATTTTTGTATATTTCTGTGTTTTCAAATTTAGCTGTTTTTGGCGGGACGACAATTTAACAACCCATCCCAACCCAACCCACACGTGCATTTTCGACAAATGCCCGACATTCTTATGGCCGACGACATATACACATCTTGGAGCATTATGGCATTTTTCTCACAAACGACTGGCTCTACATAAAAACTGTATCGAACAAAAAATGTCAATATTTTTATGGCCTACAACTTTTGTTGCAACTATTTTCCTCTAGAATCAATATTTATCACAATAAACGTGAAAAACCTTTTAAAAAATCATTTTTTCCAAATTTGACCTTGAAAATGCACTTTGCGGGTATTTCGCCTATCATATTCGTTCTCAGCGCGTTGAAATAGACGTGCATACGAAACTTTAGATTATTCGGAGGCATGGGATATTCGGAAGTACACCCGAAAATTCGATTTATATATCTCAGCTGATAATGACACAAACGCTTTTAATAAATCACCCGCTATGCGAGAGTATATTGCGAGTAACTCTCGATTGGATAAAATAATAATGGCGACGTGGAACAACAAAAAGTGCCGATATTGAGCTAGACTCAACGCATCGTACATAACGATGCGTCCGTAATATAATAGAAACATTCTAAATTCCGTTGCTTTCCATCGTTTAATTTCAATACAAGGCCGTGGTTTTCGTGGGAATTCGTACGTCATATTCCGTCGCGTTATACATCGGATTTTATCATTTATGACACGTATCAATTCTTGCGAAATTCTATATTTTCGACGCTATTTTTGTTCTTCCATCCAATACAGAACGAGTAATCTTCGCATCACACCCAGAAAAACACGATGCATCGCGTCGCGAGGAAATTGCGTGACAAGTTTGATGTTTAGTTCAAGTAACGGCGACTTTCCCTTTACGTGCTTGTCAGTATTCGCGTCTGAACCAGTAAAATCACTATCTTTTCGTTGCTGCGGGCTGTCATCTACTGGATAATATAACTTATGATTCACGGATTGCGCCTCACTACAACATCTTTCACATCCGAAGGTACTCGTATGTCCGGATACCATTTTTCCCCACCGCTCGAGCGGGAGCATTGCTAACAAAACATCGTATTTCGATTCGATAAACCTTTTGTTTGTATTCAATTCCGGTCGCGACTAGTTGTTCTAACTCTGTTATAAATTTTGCGAAGTAGACATGCAACGGTTGTGGCTCTTTGGGCCCACTGAACAATGTGACGACCAATGAAGTTTGATCCTTCGACGAAAGACTGTGGCATAAAATGTTCCATAATGATTCAGCACTACTTTCGAATAGTGGCAAGCCGTCAATTTATAAAACATAATTGTATCACTTCTATTTCGGGTGGAACCATTGCACCTTCCAATTTTTGTCTTCAGCCTGTTCGCAAACCGAAATAGCATAGTTAACTATTCCCCATGGAAGTAATATGTACATTTTTCGGAGTGGGCAAAAAAGATCTTCCATCGGTTGGTAAATTAGAAAATCACGGTTGAAGAATTTTGAAAATTTATTGAGCGCACTGTTCGTTATTACTACGTGCCCACTCCTGCAAATTTTCTATCATATTAATCATTTGAGAGTTGTTGTTATCTGAAACTTCATTTGCAACATCAGTATCATCGCAAGATTTCCTGTGATACATGGCGACGTATTTGGAATATCAGATAAATCTGAAAAGGGATGCAGAATTTGATAGGATTTATCATTGAAATCATTAGCGTATGATGATCGCTAGATTCGCTTTTTTTCTAGCCGATATTTCTCTCGGTACAGGAGCACGCGGGAGTTGCACGTTGAAAATATCGAGAGTTGCATCGTCGGATTCGTTTTCTTTCTGACCAAATGAAGCGGCATTGGTAGAACAGTACATTGAGAAGAGGCGTATTGTGATGTCAGTTGTATGATTTCTAGCAATGTAGTTACGCGTTGTAATTGTCGATCGCTCTACAACTGCAATCCTGTTTCTAATCACTTTATTGCAAATTAAAATGAATTAACTAGGAAGAAAAATGATTAGCATTGTACACCACCCACAGTACCATTTACGTGCTGTGTTACAGCCGATGATGTCAAATTTGGTTTATACTCCCTTTAATGGTCGATGATCTGTGATCCCCAACATTCGAGCTAGAATAAAAATACGAAATTTGCTTTTCACCAAGTCTAAAAATACAAGGACGTTAAACTTTGCTAATTACCAATGGTCCAGTTGAATTGAACATGAAATCGACCGACTCTTATTATGGCCTGGGTGAACTAGGAACGAACGAGTCAGAAAATCATTGGAATCAAATTTTACCACTATATTCGGATTCATATATTCATTCAAATTCTGAGCGTATTCCTATTGCCAACCAGCTCGAAATAGACACTATTTCAAAGTAAGCTTGGAACAGTCATTATTTCAAACTCACTTTGAAAAAGATGCTGTTCCGTGGTAGGTACACATTTTTTTACGTGAAATATTTTGGTGGTACAGACGCGCGAACGAAGAATTCGGATATTATAAACAAACGATTACCTATTCATCACATAATGCTTTTAGCCCGAGCGACGTACGTGGTCGCTCGAAAATTATGGCAAATATTTCTAGTGATTTAGCATTTTTTTAAATAGTTTTCGACGTCCTGAATCTAATGGTGCAAGAATTTTCACGCTGAGTGTAGTGCAAAGGGTTGACAATAGGGATCGGACGTAAAAATGCCTCATTGCGATAAGGACAAGGAAAATGAAAAAAAAGGATGGGACGGCAAATCTACCGCAAAAATACACAGTTATAAAACTATTCAACTCTTTTTTCTCGAAAATCAATAGGCGAGCCAGTATAATTAATTCAAGGTCATCACTTGCTATAGACGAAAATCAGAAAGTGAGGCACCAGGCGTCGACAACTGTGCAATGTCGGCGCCGGGTGGGGTAACCCACGGCCTCGGGCGCTACTTCTCCTATTGGCCGAGATGTGCGATGTTTAGTTATGCTGAATCGAAGGACGGTAACTATTCCGGAATCAACCCCCGGGGTCATTGAGGAAAGAGGGTGAAATTGTTTAATTCGGCAACCAATGACTTTATCAAAGAACATGTTGTACAAAAAATCTAGTACGCAAAAAAATATGTAAATAAGTATTTTATCTTCATCTTCATATCTTCAAAAATAAGCGAGAAACAGGCGGAAGATCGTTTAATTTGAAGGCAAAAACTCCAAGTTTCAAATAATAAAAACAACATTATGGTCGTATGTAACTCGAATTTTGTAGTTACACATTGCTTCAGTAGCAGTTAATCCAACTTACCAGAGATCTTTTTTATTTTTATTTATTGTTGAACTATCGAAAAATGACAATTGAATATTGACAAAATTGCTGGTCTAGGATCGCTGTTAGAAAGAGACGCAGGTAGACTTTTCGCTCGCACTTATAGGGAATTCCTACTATCGTTCCACGCATGCGTCGTTATCCGTTCGCGCCACGGCATCGCGGCGTGTGTAACGCGGTGCAGCCAGATCGTGGGCCGACCGCGCTCCACACCATCAAACAGCAGTACGTCGGTGTGGCGCGAAGCGTTCGGCTCGCTTCGGAATGCTTCGGAAGACCGAACGCGCCCGAAGCATCGTTCGGCAGCGCTCAAGGTTACGAATTGCTCAGCCCCACCATACGATCGGCAGGCTACCGCGCGCGCAGAGCAGCGGCCTATCTGCGTGATAGCCAACGTTCAGGTCTCCGAATCGAGCCGGGCGGATCCGAAAAATTTAAATACCGTGAATGTGGGGGCTGTGCGCACTTACGATTGAAAATCTCATCTCGTTGCCTTTGCGCACAACGTGAAATGCGAAACTCGACCGAGTCAAGATATGAAACAAAATCAACCATTTTTTCGTCAATATAAGTCACATCTCGCTAGAGAACACAATTTCCCATCTTTTATCTTAAATAATGTTTTTCGTAAAACTTACCGTTTGCGATTTATGGTTCATTCAACGAACAGATTTTTCTATTTCAGTCGATAACTCTTCTAATAATCGATTAAACAATAAAATGCTTCAAACAACTTTGAAAGATCAATCAATATACTGTAACTTTTACTGGAAACTTTTTCTTCTAATATTCATACCTTCGGAGCTATAACGCGTTAATTGTCATAATGCGCCGTTTCCGCGCGGGTGACGCCGCGCCGCGCGACGGCGCCGTCTCGGTAAACCTCTGGCGAAGTTTCTCATATACCGTTTCTTTTATCCTCAACTATTAGAGTTATAACGCATCTAATGTCGCAGTACCGGGTGCAAGGCTGATAATGATGAGGGTAGCACAATATAATGATTTAAATTCAACAACAGAATTCAAAAAAATATCAATAATATTTATATATTTGAGAATAAAAAATGTATTTCCTTACCTGTGACGGGAACGAATTTTTTTTTTATTAATATTGTACTTCATACAATTAAACAATATTCAATACTACGAATTTCGTCTTCATTATTAAGTAATTATTAATCATGATCATATCGCATGAGGAAAAGAAAGATTAGGAAAGGGGAATACTTGTGGAAAAGATATTAGAAATTTATTATCGTATAAAAACAATATGTAACAATAAATTTCTACTCGTCAGCTTCTTCGCCCTCGTACACATTTTTTTCACGACGACTGTATCTTCTTCGCCTAACGGCTCACCACAAATCAAACAACTACTCATCTCAATGCATTCACCGTATTTATTTATAAAGATATCATTTTCAGATTTCAGGAAAGAATTATACACACGCGAATAATACTGTAAACTTTGTCGTAGCTCGGACCATACTGAGTGTTCGAATATTCCGACGGTTCGTTACTACCGTCCCCTCTTTCAAGTCAGAATCTATTTTTCCAAATGACAGACTTGACCCTTCGACCCCTTCTTTTGTGTAGAGAAGGATGGAAGAAACGGTAAGGTATAGGAGAAACTTCGCCAGAGGTTTACCGCGACGGCGCCGTCGCGCGGCTCGGTGTCACCCGCGCGGAGACTGCGCATTATGACAATTAACGCGTTATAGCTCTGAAGGTATGAATATTAGAAGAAAAAGTTTCCAGTAAAAGTTACAGTATATTGATTGATCTTTCAAAGTTGTTTCACACATTTTATTGTTTAATCGATTATTAGAAGAGTTATCGACTGAAATAGAAAAATCTGTTCGTTGAATGAGCCATAAATCGTAAACGGTAAGTTTTATGAAAAACATTATTGTAAATAAAAGATGGGGAATTTTATTTTCTACAATAATGGTTCTGATGATTTTTGGCTTCAAGTGCATAGTTACCGAGATATGGGTTGATAACGTTTTTTCAAGATGGCGCGTGACGCTGGAGAACAATTTGCTAGTATTTTGTGATTTTATACTCGGTAAGTATACTACAGCAGCTGAAAAAAGAAAATCGACTTCTTAAATTAATGTACGGTTCAATTCCCTTTGCACTGGCCTATACGTTCGTTTGGTCTCGGCTTGCCTCGTTCGCATGCGGGCTCAGATGTATCCCCATAAAAAGCACCTCTGGTGCAAAAACCTTTCGCCTAGTTATATAAATGTGATGGTCACCCACAAACAATACATTCTTATGCCAAGAAAACATTATACACTTATTATTTTATACAAAAATTCCTTCCTCGTAAAAAAAAAGATTCGAAATCAGATGCTATTGCCTAGTACCGATATCACGTTGTCTTTTTCGAATTGACAATTGGGCTTTTCATAACACGGTATTGACAGCCTTCCTGTCCTGCCACGTAGTACCATAGATATAACGATAGAGGACTGACGCCTCCATTGGTTCGCCCAAATAACATTTTAAAAAAATTGATTTTGGAATTTATTAATAAATATTAGGCGCGAAATATTGAATAAGGTGAAATTTATATGTTCAATGAAAAATCGTTGTAATTTTTTTCCTTCCGTTCAAGTGTGGTTCTTTTATAAGTTTAGAAACAGAAATTTGTAGAATCAAATTGATTTGGAAAGAGATAGTTACGAGAAGCAAAAAAAAAAAACTAAAAAAATGTTTTGGAAAAAAAATTAAGGGAACAGAAGTGATAATAATCGAAATTAAATGAAATATGTTATTCACCTCGAAAATATGCGGGAGATAAAGTTACTTTCGATCGCGCAAATGGTGGAAAAAATATGTTTGGAGGGACAAAAAGTGAAATAGGGAATCATATGCTACTTTTGTCCCGTTTATCAGGTCAATAAAGTGACCTTCATAGTTGAGAAGAAAATAAAAAATTGGCGCCTTTTTCCTTTGTTTGCGGCACGCAGTGCCAATTGTCGATAACTTAATACGCATTTCATGAAGCGTAAATTATGATTTATGAAAATGAATCCAAATTCAATGTATTTCGACTTGGAATACGAATCATTTTCGAACTTGTTCTGCCCCCCCCCCCCCCCAAGATCAGTCTTAGACTATTGTTGTATCAAATTCATAAGAAAAGTTATCGTTAAACATATGCAAAAAAACCTAATTTTTACATGAAAATTTCCATAGTTTAACTTCAACTCATCACCACTATTCCAAAATAACTGGAATAAATATTCCAAAATCATGCTCGATCTTTGAAGTTTCCTGAGAGCAATGCTCCTTAGATTCTCTAGAGACTCCCAAAATTATGGTCACGGCAGAGGAAAATAGCTCTAGCGGCGATCTCAGAGACAGATAACAATAGGAGGCTCGTCAATGTCTGAAAATTTCAGGAAAAATCATGGTAAGAGAATACGTACAATCAACATGCGCGTGCTACTAAGATCACACGTACCTATAGACCTACGTACGTTAGGTGTCAACGACGTAAAAAATATACGGAGGCTATTCGCGCGAATTACGCGTTTCCAAACAAGTGAAAATTGACGCGTTTTAAGCGGACATCGTACTATAAAAATCCAAGGGACATATACACGTGTAATCCATCTACGTAAACCATAAATCAACAATGTATACGTTCATTTCACGACTATTCACCGTACCTGTGTTTATTGGGCAAGTTTTCGAGGTCGCCGAGTCTAAATCCGGGGGCGGTATGAACCCATCAGGGCAAAGTCAAGGTCATTTCATGGCCACCAATAAAAATTCATGCAAATTTCGTCAACTCGTCGTCTAACACACTACAGCTTCATTCTCACACCCTAATGTCCCTCTGCGAGGTAGTGTCCTTCCACTAGCATCGTAACTTCGCCAAACTTACGAGCAGATCATCCCACGCATCCCCATTTGGGGCAGTGTCACTGTGACAGTTTTTCTCAATGCAGCAGGTGAGGGTTACTTTGGCCAAAAAAATGTATGCATAATTTCTTCCCATGCATTCAACTGGACATCTATATAATTGAAAAATGCACGATGACTTTCTATGAATGTCTTCATATATCGAAGAAAATCAGATCAGAAATTGTACCATATACGGATCTTACGAATGTGAAAAAGTTAATTATGATCTTTCATCCGTCAAAACGAGCTTGCATTGAATTGTGACTGATCAATATAAAAGGCCGAAATCTTTCAGTTTATCAAATTATATTTTTGACACGTACTCCAACGTATTTTCAATAATTTAAATTGAATCAATGATACCATGTAATTATACGGGAGAAATGAAGCAAAGCAAATTCGAGATGAAGTAGCAAAACAAGAATCTAAGAAAGATTTACGAAATCTGCGTGAAAATAGAAACCCCTGATTCAGATTCAACGACGCCGAAAAGATAAGTGTAGAAATTTCCCGAACGAACCTATCATTTTTGACGTTCGGAGGCTAATTAGAACTGAGTATTATGAAATAATCAACCCATGAGTATCAAGCCAAATTATACAATTTATTGAAAAAAAACAATTAGTTCATTAACAATGTGCGATTGAAAATTGTTGCATCGTTCGATAGGAAAATCATTTTCTCTCAAACTATTTGTGAAAATTTGATGGAAATTTGACGGAATATTGAGGAATGAACGCAGTGATCGATAACATTCTTATTATTGTGTTATTCGTGATTGTTGCTAGTTTATATTATTTTCTCAATAGACAACTGCCGAATTTACCATGTTCTACATACGAAATTTAAGGAAATATTCGAGTACCGGGAAGTCTGAACGCTTGAGACTCAGAAACCGTTTTAACTTTTTCGTGCTCACCCTTGGGGTTACCGATAAACAATATTCTGTAGCGCCGCGCGTAGTGGCAACCGCTCGAGAGTCGCGTTGGAGGGCATCTCAGCATTCGATGAAGGCACGGAAGATTCCGCAAATTAACCATTCATAATAAACATCAACATATCAGTCATAGTTATTCCACATCCGACATATACAACCCGTAATAAATTCTCTCTCGAACATACGCACAATCAAATTTACTCTTTATTCTTTTTCGTTACATTTTTCCATGAAAACGGTGTTATTTCATAACAATTTACCAGCAATCTTTCTCTCATCTTCATGTTCATAGCTATAATACTGCCGTGTATTTTTTTGAAGGTTTTGCATTTAACGGGTTGTAGGACTTCTCAACAGGGCCCATTACGTGAAACACTTGTAAGAGACGATGTTTGTGGAAAAATGTGACCATAAAAAGTAGCACTATGTAGTACTATGTAGAACTATACACATTCATGCAAGTTGAAAGCTGCCGACTTTTAGCGACAAAGATTTTCATTAACAATGACCAGTGCATCAGTTGCACACAATTCTTGATACGGTTCGCATGAAGTTGGCGTGAAAATTATGAGGGTTTGAAGGCTACACGAGGAATATTTATGGTCACCTCTTCTCAAAAAGATTTTTTCTTTCGAGTGATTTGCGTGATAAACCGGGAAAAGAAGTATTGGGAGCCGTTGAATGCAAAACCTATGAAAAATACACGGCAGTATCATTGCTATGAACCTGTAGATGATAAAAATATTGCTTCTGAATTGTTCTCAAGTGACACTGTTTTCGTGGAATATGTAATGGAAACAATTAAGAGTGAATTTGATTGTGCGCATATTCATCGCACGTCGTATATCTGGGATACGGAATAACAATGACTGATATGTTCGTGTTTATTATTAATGGTTTATTTGCGAAATATTCTTTGCCTTCATTGAATACTCAGATGTCCTTCAACGCGCCTCTCGAGCGGTTACCGTTGCGCGCGGCGCTACAGAGCATTGTTTATTGATAATTATTGATAACTCAAAGGGCGAACACGGAAAAGCTAAAACAGTTCCAGAGTCTTAGACGTTCAGACTTACCAGTATTCGGCAAAAAATTTCAATTTTGTACGTAGAACATGGTGAAATCGGCGTTTGTTTTTTAGGAAGATAATATAAACAAGCAACGATCACGAGTAGCACGATAATGAGAATGTCATCGTTTGCTGCGTGCATTCCTCAATATTCCATCAAATTTCCATTCAATTCTCGCAAACAGTTTTCGTGAAAATAATTTTTCAATCTAACGATGCAGAAATTTTCAATGGCATATTGTTGATGAACAAATTGATTTTTTATAGAAATTTTCATAACGTGGCTTGATACTTATAAGTAGATTATTTTCCAATAGTCAGTTCAAATTTTTCTTTCAACGTCAAAAATGATAGGCTCGTTTGGGAAATTTCTACTCATATGTAAGTGTACACTGTTTGAAATTGTGTACACTGTTGTTGTTAAATTTGTAGATTTGGCCTTGAAACGACCTTGACTCTGCGGTAATTGGATCGAACCGACTACGGATTTGGATTCAGCGACGCCAAAAACAAGAAGCGTATTTGGCCTGGTATTTGGGTTTTGACCTTTTTTTGTGTGCCTGTGTGATCAATTTGTGAGATATTGATCATTGAAGAAGACAGCTCATTTTTACTTTGAATGCCGATATCTCATCGACAAAACGTCGTACAGAGGTGCAAAGGCAACCGTCTCGAGGCTGAAAAATCGGGCGACCTGGTTCTGGTATCAATCAAGAACAAAAAAAATTGTTCAATTTGTGGGCGATTTTGAGAAAGATAACGACTCAGACCATATTCGGCTGGCGCCATTGTTTATGCTCGCGCCGTACGTCTAGCTTAAAAAAATGTTCACCGGTCAGATTCGTGAACAAGAAATTTCAAGCCTCAAAGTTCTGTTACATTACTTCTAATGCGACCATTCTTGATGGAGGTACAGCACCCAGGAGGGTGCTTTGGCGCGAGCGCGATTCGCGAAGCGCCGTTGACGCGACACGGCGTGCAGTTCTCAGCGCCTACGTTTACGGCGCATGAATTTTGAAAAATGTAGAATGATACACCCGAAAATCTTCACTGTGTTGCGTTGCGGATATCTCAATTCGTTTATCCATCTCACTGTCTATTGCTTAATGTGCGCTCTTTTCGGGAAAAAGGTATCGGGTCCTAAGGAGGGGTTTCAAACCCCCTCAGCACCCCTCCACCCCCTTATATACGTCGATGGGCACGATCAACTCTCGTTGCCATCGCCCTTATTGGTCAGCACAGCGACCCATTGGCGTGACGACGCGCGTTCCACAACGGGTCCTTGCCGGTCGAGCTCGATTCCAACAACCAACCATGGGCTGATGGAATACCTGGACGGAGCCTAAAGCTCCTTTATGGATGCGGGGGGTGAAGACACAGGTGTGGGAGGAAAACCTGTATCAGCCATCTCGATTATTCAGATGCAGAGTGGACTAAGACGTGGCGTTGACACGTCTCCCTTGAGCCCTGCCCTACCAACCGACTACTCTGGGATAGTACCGTGAGCGCATGAATATGCTGCCATCTTGGTTGTTCATATTCTTTGCAGCATCCTTTCATTCCCCCTACCCTTGAGCCTTCAGCCCCGATAAGAAAGGGTCCGTCCAGGTATGTTATTCGTCCATGCAACCAACGACCAAGCTGCCCGCTGATTGGCAGATGGCGCTACAGAGGTGGCAAGCAAACACCGATCCTACGACCGATGAGGTTTCCTCCGCAGAGCTGCTGACGCCATGCTTCACTTCACCGTTCCCCTCTAGACAGCTTTTACACGCTTTTGCTCACGCTCCTTGCTTCATGTTCAGTTCGATCACGTCGCACATCTCTTCGACCGGTAACCGAACTTCTCCTTCGCTTTATACTTTTCTTTTGCATCATTCTTTGCTTACCAGACTTTGTCAAGTTAAGGCTTACTTTCTGTTTCAATTGTACATTTTGTACATATTTTGCTGCCTCGAAGTTCACGAGTTTAACAATGAACAGATAAAAGCTACGTTTGTGCGAGTTTTACTTTCTCGTTGGAAACATGACTAGGGGAGAGTAGGGCGGTACCGGTACTGTGACTTCAACTGAAAATTCTATGTAACTAAAATACTCCACAGAAAAGTGGAAAATAGCAATGATCAACTTATTTTTCCGAAAATCACAAGCAATCAGTCGTTTGAGTATAACGGTACAAAATCGAAAAACGAAGCACGCAGAAGTTCCGGTCATTCTTCACTGTCGTATACGCTTCGTCACACGGGTACACGGCTATCGGCACGGTCGATGCCCACAGCTGATTGCTTGACTTTTAATCTTATTCAATAAACCAAACAGGAGATGTCCAAATGTTCGGAGATTTTCTACGAAACGGTTGCGTGAATCCCGTGATAACAATTGACACTCTTACTGCCAGGCGGGCCCCATTCTCCGTGTTTTGTCAAATCAATTCTATATATTTTTGAAAAATTCAATCGCAAAAAAGCTACACACCCCTTCAGGTTTGAGAGACAAACTTCCAAACCAACTCGATTGGGACCTGATTTGTGATGTTTTCATTCAAAGAAGGCTACAGTGAGGAATGGAAAACAACCTTTCGATTTTCTTCATGGTATTCGAACTCCCTCGGTAGAGTGCGATTGCTCATTTCGTTATTTGGTGAGTAAACCATTTCGAAATGTCAAATATAAATACGATAAAATAAAGCTGTTCTCAAATGACAGATGAATACCATTTGAGAATGAGGTTAGGAGGTAATTTACCGTGGTTTCGATTTATATCAGTAAATTACCGGTTTCAGACAAAAGCTGACACAAAACGACCAATCCTGTTTATAACTACCATCCCCAGAATACACTTAGTTAGTTGCGAGTATTCAAATCCTGATAGCTGTTCACCCATTAGGATTATGATAAAACCATTTCTGAGCTTTTTCTGTAGAAAATCAAGTTTCCTATCAGATTATGTGCATCAAAATGAAAAGAAATGATTTTTTCTAAGTTTTGAAAAAAAATGTTCGCATGCTTTTCACATGAAAAAACCAAAAATAATGAAGCGTCTCGTACAATTGAAATATCAGGCTAGCTGCGGGAAATTTGTTTCATACCTCGGAGAAACTTTTGATATGATGGTACTCTCACGAGAATACGAGAAAAGGATTTCTAGTAAAACTTCCTTGTACAACAGTGTACACGCGTAGGGCAGTGGTGTAAGAAATACTCGTAGAGTTCGGAAACAAACGGCTGTGACATTTTTCAACTGACACGGCTTCCTGATGGCTGAACCGAGGCGAATACGTCTGTAAGCGCTACCCCAAGGTTCCGCACAAACGTTGGTGGAGCGAGAAACCTGAAGTTCGATTTGTATACAGTTTGCGCCCACGTGCCCACATGAGGCGCACGCCACTATTTGTTTCGCGTTGACACGTAAGAGATATAGCTCACTGCATGAAAATTCCTCAATTTCGACAGTCACTATCTCAAAAACGAAGAACCATCGGCAAAGACCCTACGACAGTTTTTAACGTCTTTTTCTTCTGAACAAAATCCATATTTTCTCGGTTCCCGGGGTGCATTACTGCGAGGCTCCCGTACGTATAGGACAAAGATAACAACGAAGAGAAGTGTTATTGGCGAGAATTTTTTTATTCTCCGAAAAAATGTCATAGCAATGCTGTTCAAATCTACTAACGAAAGGATTTTAATAATGCCAATGGATACCAATTGGAATCTGACTAATTCATTTCCATTGGTACTCTCTATTATTGTCGGTATTCTTTCGATCCGTTTATTTCATGTCGATGAGACGATTCGGAAAAGAATTGTCAGATCGCAGTCTTCAGGGGCTATGAATACAGAAAGTTTGTTCGTGATGAGCCGAGTAAAGTGATCGAGACGATCACGTGGTTGGATCGACGATGGTTCCCCAGAATAGGAGTGCGTTTGTTTCCTCCTGGCGAAGGAAAAACAGGAATGGCCTGTTCACCCTGAAGCTCTTCACGTCACCGCTGTAATTTATCGTAGATCCTGCGATGGCCGCAGCTTCCGTCCCAGCTTCGTTGACTTCAAGAGCGATCTGCTGAACGACATCTGAGATTCGGAACATCGTCCCAGCTGCGGCATTTTCGAGAATCATGGGCTTGGAAGCCGAACTTTCAGAGGATTCCGTTTCTCGTTTCCGGAAACTATGCCGAAATCGTTGATGTCTACCGAGAGTAGCGTTTCTCGTTTCCGAATCGCTCTGCGATGTCCGTTGACCTTGGTTCGCGGCAGCCTCGCCTTCATTTGCACCTGATCGTGAGCCGATCGTAATCGGCGACGCTTGTATTGTACGTTGTTGGAACGGATCGGCATTAGAGGCGGCAGATCTATTTCTCTCCTCCTCATCTTGTCTCGTCAAAAAGTCTGCATGTTCTCGTAAAGCAGCTGCCATGCTGACGGAACTGGTCAGCTTGAGTTTGGGAAACATGATGTTGACCGTTCGTCTCTTTGTCTGAAAGTCCAAAATCCGACGCGTCAGATCGTTTCTCCCGGAACGAGTCAACTTTAAATCAACGAAACGTATGGACACGATTTTTCTGTTCGTTCAGGATAAAATGACCTGATACTCACCATTCCGAGCAGGTCGGCGAGGTCTTTGGGTTTAAGCTCGGACATTATCTGGCCGATGTCATACTTCAATGGATGTGTCTCAGTGGGTAAAATGATGTACATGCCACAATCGAAATTCGAGTAAGGTAATACTACTAGTCGGAGTCCCAGTTGTTTGCTTTCGCCATACGGAACGTCTTCCATGCTACCCCTCATGAACTTCACTTCTGCAGTCGTATTTTCGGACGTCTGTAGGATTGATAATATGAAATTACCTAAATACGCTACAAATACCATGAGTTCAGAAAAACGTTACCAACTCACCCTAAATGCACCGGTTATCGTGGCTTCAGGAAGAAACGGCGTCTGCCAGGCACCGCGGAAGTGGACTGTGACAGCTTGAATCACGGCAGTGTCGGGACGTGGTGGAAATTTTAAAAATTGGTCAATTAGACCTCCAGTTGCATTCGAACCCCACGAATTGATATAGGCCCGCGCTGCATCAGGTGCTTCTCTGTAAATGAATCAACAAATATTCAACACGATTTCTCATGCACGATTTCAATGATCGGAGAATTCATGATGAATCTTGCGTCTACACGAATTTCACGCAAGTACGGCTAAGTTAATGAAAGATTTATATGTTGGATCTGATTCCGAAACAAATCCAGAACGCAAGATCGCGGAAAAAAAACAACCTCGTATCATTCGAAGTTTCTGCCGTGAGTTAATGCAAATTCAATTTGGTTGCGAACGCAAATGTCGTGGCATAGGCTCCGAGACGACCACATCGTAGTACCTATGAGCAGGACACTATTTCGCTCACGCAAGTTTTTTTTAGAAAAGTTTCCCGGAAGCTCCACTTCTGATAAGAGACGAAATATGTTCTCATTGACTCTTTGATATCTCCCAAATGCAATAAAACATCAGCATAGTTTTTGTTCGCTAGCATTGGACCAGATGAAGCTGTAAGTGAGATGAAACACTGCGTAATTCATCTCAAACTAATTTTTGGTACGAAGTCTGGATAAGATGATCCTCAATAGATCCTTGCCCTCGAAAAATCGATAATTTTACTATCATAATTATGGAAAAAAGAATAGATGCCACACGCGATCGAATATTAGTTGTCCGGAATGGTCACAGCTACGCTATACAACGCGTCGCGAACAAGATTTCTACATAACTCTTCAATATGGTTCCCCACTGTGAACATTATCAATAGTATCAATAGCGATAAAAAGAATCAGCGATGACAACCTGAAAGTGAACGTTAAACCCATCTTGGTGAAACACGGGCCGATCCAACATCAGTGTGCTCTTCCGCACAGGATGGCAAGTTTAAAAAGTGAAATTTCAGTAATAATTAGAAATTTCATAATTTATTGACATCATTAATTCGGAGGTTTTTTCGAAACTAAATAATAGTTTGTCTGGGCATTTCGGTTTGAAATCTACCAAATATATTATCACGCACCGCCTCCTGAGAGAGATGTTTCAGCAGATTATAATTGATATAAAATTACTCTAAGCGCCTAACTTGGACAAGAGAAGGTTCATCTGTTCAAATTTTTGTTTTCCCTAAGTACTTTCCAAAAAAATACGATTTTTTTCTAAAATATTGTTTTACCTGATTTTTGAACCTTAAGCTCTAAGTTTTTTTTTTAAAATTAGTGCCTATTTTTGAGTTTTTAAATTTCTGTTGCTGCCAATTACTATGCATTCAACAAATTTTTAGCCTAGTCTGATCTTAGAATCTTTATAATTGATATTTTTCAGATCATTAAAACTGGAAAATATTGTCTTCTTTATTCATCATTAGGAATACTAATTTTTGTCACTGTGTATTGGATTTTCCCGTACAATTTTTACGCTTCATTCGTGTTAACAGGTATTTGGGATTGAATACTGAAAATTATGAGTAAGCAGTCTGGTAATAAACAGATTTAACAACTGATAAGCAATTCTTCCGACACTCCGTGCTCAAAGCTCGATTCTATGCAAAAAAGACGCATGCTGTTCCGCGCTATTGCGAGAAGCTGATTTTCTCCTTATGTGATCTTTTCACCCTCGCTTCGTTCGGGCGCAAATCTCCACACAAAGAGGAAAACAGTTTCTCACACTGTATGAAAATGTACTATAAATATTTGTTAACGGTGAAAAAATCGAAAAATTATTTTCGATTATCTGGAAAAATGATGGACAGTAAAAAAAATGGTCATCGTGATGTTGAATAGAGGAAACAAAATTTTTCAATTTTTCAAAAATCGAAAACAAAAGTGTAATCATGAAGTTTCCACGGTCGAACTACCTTGAAAAGTTATTAAAGGGATACTGATTTGCAATAAACAAATTCCAGAACCTCGAAATATGCACTCACTTTCGAGAAAAAAATTTGAAGTTTGGAACTCAAAAATTAACCATGAACATATTTTTAAAACAAATATTCAATTCCTGGAATGGAATGCTCCAGATATATCGCTTGCATGTCATGCGTGAGGTATCATGTATAATTCAGGAGAGGTGGAAGGAATCCTTGGACACACTAGGTGATAGGACTCCTTGCTACGGTTCTCTTCCGTTGGAAGCATTCAGAATTTTTTTTTCGGTTGTGCGTGTGCTCTTAAGTATTCTTGTTGAGTACCTGAAGTTCAGCGGTATCAAACTCGTACCGTAGTAGTCTTTCACAGCACGTGCAAATTGCTCGTCGAGTACCAAATTGCGGTCCATGAAGAAAGCGCTACTCGTGTGCAAGTAGGAACTATTCGTTAGAGGATGCGGAGCGCCCGGTTCCGGAAGAGGCATTGACAAAGCTTGGATCAATCCTCCGAGTTGATAGTGTAACTCCAAGCCGGGAATACCATCATCCCGTTTGTTGGAAGACGGCAGCGTCTTCCTGTCTTGCGGTTGATATGCCCAGATGTTGTTTGCCGTGATTTTTGTTGAAATGTGAGGCTACGATAATAAAAATGTCTTTGAATCGGGCTGTGAGTACTGTTGCAAATCTATGGAAGAATTCTTATTGCATATGTCGAAAGTACAAAATTGTTCATTAACGCGGCTTTAGGATTGCCAAAGATGAGTGTCCATCGAACTCGTCATCCGTTCATTTTGTGTGCTTCAGTCCGTTAACTCCGCGTCTTCAACGCATCCATTAGTCAAAGATAATTTTGCCGCAAATACAAGTATCGCAAAATAACACACATCATATATATATATATATATATATATACATATATATATACACAGCCATACTTCCAGGGCTTACTCTCCTACGTTTCCGCTATTTTTGAGGTCTGGCTTCAAAATAGTGATATACATAACGTATAATTTGAGAACTGTCCTCAAATCACACGCCCTATGCGATGTAGCTTCTTCAGGGACACCATTAAATTTCAAATTCCGAAGACCGTCCTTGAAATAATATACATTCACATCAGTGAACTAGTTTAAGGGCAGTCCTTGAAGAATACGGTACATGTACGCGTGATCAATAGTGGAACGCACTCATTTTCGAAATTAGTGCAAAGTGAATTCGTGCAGTTCATTAAGCAAGTGTTATTCTAAACATACCCTGACTGATATTTATCATGGACTGAAAATTAATAATGTTTTTTTTATGGGAATACAATTTACAGAACAGGTCCGCCGGTTTCGTTTAATTTGTGGATTCAATTTCCTCCACACTGATCAAAGCCCCATAGTGAATAATACATATGAATAATTGAATGAGTAGTAGATTTGAAAATTATACAAGATGAAAGATCTTTAGCGTAGAAAGAAAAAGAAATGGCATAACGTAAATATGTTTTTCGCATTTTTGCAACGGAGAAAATCAGTGATTCGGGAGATAATGGATTTCTGCTCCTGTAGTTTATAATTTGGTGAAAAAAACGTTCAACTTGATGTGTAGTTTCATACACTCTCGAAATAGAATAATACTTTCGGTATTCTGTGAGAAACGCGAGTGGTAGTCTTTGAATTAAACTCCCTATTGTTGATTTCCTTCAAATTTCATGAAATAGTTGGCGGAGTCGAATACTTCGTTATGTATATTCCATATCATGGAAACGGCGATAAGTTATTGCTGTCATACGGTTAATTAATTTAAGATCTTTGTCATCGCGTCCTCTGAACACATCGTACTTAGGTGATTGTGCCCCCGAAGTATGCGGTCCTATTAAAATCATGTCGTCAAAGTTTGCATTATTTAAACAAATTTGTCCTTTACTTTTCTCGAAGATTAATTACCTATATGATTATCCCATGGTAATTATATCGCCCAGTGCGTGTTCAAACCATGCTGTTCACATCAACGTACTGATTCACAACAATCAACACTCTGCCATCAAAGTAGACCATACTTGAGAAACTGAGTCTTCAAATCACACGGTTTTCGTAACATCGAGTCCCTGAAGTATAATAAATCCCTAGAAGATAATTTTTAATATTGTGTCCCCGAAGAATACGGTCCGTTTAAAATAACGAAGAGCATTCTGAGGATTTTAATAGATAGAAAACATACAAATACTTGTAGCATATCGCATGAGTGATTCATCACGATGTTTCGTGAGATTTTTTTTTATAAATTCTGCATTCATATAACAAATTGGAGAAAAAACATTGAGATTCATACAGTATTCTTGAAAGACCAATATATTTTGACCCTCGCCTTCTGTTCACTCATTCGTTGAAACTACACGGTGTATAAACACGGGGGTTCCCGAAACATCAACAGCAAACAAAGCTAGTAGTCTCATGTGTCCGGAAAAATTTGAATATGAACTCTCCAAATATATGACACGGAAACTCCACGTGGTGTCTACCTGGTTTTTGCGCCAAGGACTATGAATGTGTTCTCAAAGTATGCCGTACTTCAAATCTTGTGTCCGAAGTATACACTATTTCCCAAATTGTATCGCCAAAGATGCAATGAATATCTATTATAGTAGTCCTAAAATCGGTCATATTTGCATTTCAATGCTCTCATGGACCGAAATATATCTTAACACGTTTGAAAACGTATAGCCTGAACATAAGATTCATTGCTCAATTTGAGATGGTACCGTAACCCCGCCGAGTTTTCCCATTTCAATAACATATACCTTCACACACATACCTTCGTGTGTCGATTTTAAACCGGAAAATATAATGAAAAAAAATGTTCGTTTCAACACGATGTTTCGATCTATACAGTTGAAATAAAATTGGTGCTCAGAAATTTTGACCTCAGTTTTTTCAAAAACTATGGAGCGTGCAGCAAAGAGCCGGCAGACAAGTCAATTTATTTTTCTCCTAGAACGTGCCTACCGAAGGTAAACAAAAATGGAGACCCACATCTCGGAGCCTCC